>JAOANK020000059.1:39130-68597 GCA_026257165.2 Telfairia occidentalis | reverse complement strand
TGTGTTCTAAAAGTAAAAAAGAAATATTATGATTATAGTTTTACAATCTTTTCATGTAAATGATGAAGAGGTTATATTTGTAGTTAACTCTGAAACAAAGCAAAATTTTAAGTAAAAATATGATTTGAAATTACATTTGATTTCAGATCTTTTTACTTCAAAGTATAACAAACAAGAAAAGTAGATTTGAAATGTGCTTTGATTTTAATTTCTCTTAAAATGCTAGGAAAGCAGAACCCTGATTGATTGGCTATTAAGTTTCTTTTTAGATCTGCAAAGCATTGAAGCTGATAAAACTGGATCATGAAAGTTAAAGAAGGTTGAAACACCATTTTTGATGGAGGTGTTTTAAATGTTGCAGATGATATTTAGGGCTATTGAAGCATTGAATAGTGAGAATGGCTCCAACAAGTCCTCAATATCAAAGTACATTGAATCAACATATGGGAACTTGCCAACTGGGCATTCATCTTTGCTCTCACACCATTTGAACATGATGAAAGCCAGTGGGGAACTTGTGTTCTGGAAGAACAACTACATGAAGAGGGATCCCACAGCGCCTCCCCGGCGGGGGCGTGGCAGGCCTCCGAAAGCGAAGGTGCCTATGCCACCTGGTGCTGTTTTATCCCCACCGAAGCCAAGAGGTCGGCCACCTAAAGACCCCAATGCACCTCCAAAGCCACCAAAGCCAGTGACGATGAAGGCATCTTCTGGGACTGGTAAACCAAGAGGACGACCTAGGAAATTGGCTCGGCCAACGCCCCCGACAGCGCCTCCAGCTCCGAGCGGGAGACCAAGAGGTCGGCCTCCCAAGGTGAAGGCTCCATTGACTGAAGTTAGTGTTCAACAATAGACTGTTGCAGTGCAGTGTTAATTGGTAGTGCCTTGACTCTCTGTCTGTCTCTGTCTCTGTTGCTGTGTGGGCAGTTGTAGTGCTAGTTCTAGTTTTAGTTTGATCTGGGTGTGGGTGTAATTCATGTAAAATGTGGTGTAGTGGTTTGTGAGGCTCTGTTGCTTTCTAATTTACAAAGTGAACATTGACCTGTGCTAATCATAATTTCTTTAGTGTTTCAATCCTTCAAAAATCTTCATTTCATTCCAACATGACACATCAGTTTGTTTATTCATCCTATGTAAAACCCACAGACTCAAATGGGGGCAGTTGTGGAAAAGGGAGAATGAATTTAAACTCAATAATGGTCATCTACTTCCCAAGTTTTTTTGACCATCTAATTTGGTAAGATTAGACCGTTGTTTAGAAGAAGAGACAAAAAAATCTTAGAGGATTGGATTCATAGGACAGATCAAATTTGAAACCGATATGTATGAGCTTGTCTAATGCTCGTACAAGAACGACACGTAAACTATGCTCATCAAACCATTTAGTCAATGAGAATAAGTTGTACATTGGGATACTTTTTGTACGATGAAAATGGAATATAACCAATGATGGATATTGTTGTACTTTTAAAAGGGTTTAGATTTAGATTATAGGCTTATCCAAATAGAAGATGAGCTCCATCTGAAGAAAACTGAGTGATAGGCTGATAGCTAAGTCTGAATAAAAGGTTAGATTTTTTTTTTATCTCCCACTTTATGTACTTTTAATAGATAGATGGGATTCATAGGACCATATAGAATAGTGAGAGAGGGAAGGATTTTGGTGGATAAAATTGAATAGAATTGTATGCCAGCTTGTGACAATGTGTTTCATTATGTGAAGTCAAAGGCCATTTGGCCCACTTTGATGGGTGTATTGAATGGTGAGTTTTATTATAATAGGAAGATGGATAATCCAAAGGACATTGAGAAAATGGTTGGGATTCATAGAGGATTCTGCTTTTGAATTTGTCTTGAGATTTTCAACACAGACTGCTTCCTGCTTCAGTGCTTCTGACTTGTGAGAATCCAAACGTTACTGTTTTTTCTTGCAGCATGGGACCAGACAACATTAAGGAATGGGAAACTGGAATTTCAAAGTAGAGAGAGAGAGAGAGAGACATGTGATTACTAAATAGCATAATTAATTTCAGTTTTCTGAATTACTGACTATAAATTTATCAGAAGCAGCCATTTGGTCCCTTTCTTCTGAAGTCTAAATTATTAATTTTGCTTTAAACAAAACCTAAGGGTGGCAAAAGAAAATGAGTTCTATGGTTGCTTTTAGAAAAAAAAAATTATTTTTTTACCTGCAGAGACAACTTTAATATTAAATCAACATTTAATTTAATTAATATCTTCAAGTTAACCCTTTGAAGAATTGTGATGAATGAGGTTATTTCTGTATACATATACCTTTAAAAATATTTCTGTTTTATTGATAAAATTTAGTGGATTTTCACCTATATGAATATGTAAGTAGTTTTAATATTTTCATGGTTAGTTTGGAGCATTTCTTTGACTTTAATGAGTTTGAAATTTTTATTAGCGTAGTGTTTTTATATACAAAAAAAAAAAAAATCATCTATAATAATATTTTAAAGTGTATTACTTTTGAAAAAGGAAATACCAAACATTTCATCCAAGTCCTAGTTAAAAGTATCATTAATATTTTCAGAAAAATAAGATTGTCATGTAGCTAAACATTTGATAAATTTTAAAAGTATTTTTAATTCCTTAAAATTAGTTTTCACTATTTTTTTTGTGGGGTTAAATTATAAGTTTAGTCCTTGAACTTTTAGGTTTGTATTAAATAAGCCAGTATTAAAAAGTGTCAAATAAGTCGCTGAACTTTCAATTTTGTATTTAATAGATCATTGACCTAATCGATATTTTTAAAAATTCAAAAACTTATTATATACAAAATTGAAAATTTATGGTTCTACTAGACACATAATGCAATTTTATGTTTAATGAATCCATTAACTTTAAAAATATTGAATATGTCAAAACTTATTAGACACGAAATTGAAAGTTTCATGATGTATTTGACTATTTTAAAGTAGAGAGAATTATTTAACCGAAATTGAGGGACTAACTTATAATTTAACCTGTTTTTTACTATTAAAAAAGTTAGGTAAAACACACACTTTTGAAGGACTTCATTGAAAGATATTCCTATAATATTCTCACTCTCAACACACATTTGATAACATTCTTGTCTTGTTCTTTTGGAATTAAAAACAGACAAAGATACTATTTTCTTTTTTTTTTTCAATACAACACAGAGGAGATACTACAAAACTATAATCTATATCAATTAATTTCATAGGTAACCAATGAAGGAGTATATCATTTAAAATTACAGATAATTAATGATTCGTTGTATATTTCACTATAAATTATTTTTAAAAGTGATTATTGATTGACTATGTTTTGAGTCTAATCAATTATTGAATATGGTCATAGAAATGAATGTTTGACTATATTGTATGTATCTAGGTGAGCCGCATTTAAAATTAAATTGAATTTTAAATTTGAATAGGTTATAAAATTATTTCATGCATTACACATATTTTTCAACTCCTCTTGCAATAGGATGAAATTAATTTATTATTATTATTATTTTACTTTAATTAATTGATTTTGTAGTTTAGTTTGAATATTTTATGACCATAAACTTGACTGTTTTGCTAGTAGAAATTTAGAAAAACTTATCCGTTGATTTAAGAGACTATTTTGATAGATGCTAATATTTGAAGATTTATTGGTTAATTTAACGTTATGATTAGATTTGGATATTTTGTAGCTCAGTTTTCAAGTGTTTTGTCACTTGAATTTTAGGAGATTTACTCAATGTTTTTTTTTTAAAATTAATATTTAATTTCTGATATGATACTAAAAAATATATTATTTTTACAATGTATGTAAGTTCATAGTCCAATTTGACGAAATTAAATTTCACGTGAGGAACTATTTCCTTATATTTATAAGAAAAATCCCATGAGATGAATACATTAGCCACCAATCACATTGTAATGATCAAGGCGTTTTTTTTTTTTTTTTTTAAAATTATTATTATTATTATTATTCTATGCTTCTAACAAGCTCTTAAATTCAGCTATCTACAGTAGAGATTTTGCTTCTGATAAGGTCTCTCATAATGGATTTGCATCGTCATCATCATCAGCTTCATAGCCTTCCATGGTGGTCTTCTGGTTCACTGTAAAGCTCCAGCTATCTCCTTCTTCTATTTCCCACTGTTTCTTCAGTTCCTTCATGGCATTGGATGCTGCAGAAGCAATTGCTGGGTTACTATCTTCTGCAAGTCTCTGCAAAACCAACAAACAAACAAGCATCTGAGACACAGAGAGACCGACTCCACGAGCGAGAGCGAGCGAGCGAGATCCCGAGAGAGAGAGCATTTACCTGCAATGCTCCCATGCCTGCATTTCCAAGAGTCCACATGGATGGGGCTGCTGCCAGAGCATTGGCCAATGCTTGCCTTGAATTGATCACAAGTAAATTAACCCCAAAGAAGCAAGAATGAGCAGAAGAATAGCACATTAATGATTCAGCTTTCAACTTCAGTGTCAAGGATTTAATAAATTTCATACCCCAAAATATTATGAATTGCCAAACTTCATTTTAACATTCATGAAAATCACAAATAACCACAACAAATTTATGAATTCAATTCTCAGTTTTTCTTTTGAGATAATTGGGATGTCAAGGTTGGGACCCCCACTTTTTGGAGCTCATGACCCATATCCACTAATCTCAACAGACAGCAAAGATTTTAAATCCACTTCTCAATCTTCAGGCTTAAACTCAAGATCTTCAAAGGTATCTCAAAACATTCCTTCATTCATAATAGATCTTGAAAGGTGTCCCAATCACAAGTCCTTAACTTAAGGGCACCCATATCATATCATAATCAAATTTAACCCCCCCCCCCCAACACCACAACAACAGAACACCAAATACACTTTGTTTGGGAGTTGGCTGTATTTGTTGATATATTACAATTAAACAGTCTTTTGGAAAGCTAAAATCAGGCTACCTGGTAGTTACGTCCGGAGAGCTCGAACATTCTACGAGTAATGATACACTGCTTTTGCCATCCATTGCATCAAGATCCATAAGAGTTCTAATCAACAGCTCAAGCTACGCCAGATAGAATTAACTTATGAGAAACCAGAAAAACCATTAACGACATTATCTGAGAATTGAAACATGGTAATTCAGACCTCTTCTGGATCAGTATAATCAATTCCATCAGCTTCAGAGAGGGCAGAAGCCATACTCCAATAGATTTCCTATACATAAAGTCGATCGAGAGTATTGTGATTATGGATGCAACTGCAAAATCAAATAGAATTGTTGATGGCTATAGATAAAGGTACCTGAATAGCAGAAATCCGATCGGTTGATAGTTCACCAGTTAAGAAATCTAGACTTTTCCCATTTTTTTCAAGTTTTATACGCCCCATCATGTCGTTGGCAGTTGAAAAACTGGTTCCGCCCGACAGAGGACTGCAAATGAATGTAAAAAGTTCGGTTCGATATCATGCAGGCTCCATATTGGGAAATGAAGGGAGAAGAGAGAGTAAATGGCGATAAATTTTCGATCACAAAAATAACTCACAATTTGTACATCTTTCTCACCATCATGTCATGAATATTTTTGACAAACTGCAACAATATGGCACAAATAAAAAGTTCATATCTTCCTCAAAAGCAAAAAAAATATGATTACAAAACATAAAAAAACCACATTAAGTGACTAGAAAGTTTTGCCTAGAAATAGCCACATCATCTACAGTTCTCCACCCCTCAAGTAGCAAGTACTGTAGTGCATATGATTTACCTCCAAAGCCATCAGGGCATCCTCCATCGCCCGCTGTTTAGCACGGAAATCAGCCAAGCGCAAATCGGCCTGAAAATTATGAAGACAGCACTGAGAGCTATTGCATGAAACTTCATTAATCCAACCAGTTAAGAAACACAAGAAGGCCAAAAAAGAACGAAGACAAAAGAATCTGCTTGTTATCTTATCTGCATGTCAACACTACCGGCAAGCAAAAAAGCCATACCAAATATCAAAGAAAAAATTTAGTTTAGTAATCTTGCCATTGAAAATCTAGCGGCCAAATCTGTTTATTTAGCCCAAGTTACATCAGAATCTAGCAGTCTCTTATATCCACCAAACAATTCCACGAAAGGGTAAACCCCCAACCGACTTAACATCTTCCTGAATCCCGCCAAAAAATATCTTGAGAAAACTTCAAATCCCTACGAAAATGACACTGGCTGCAGTCTCTACTCCATCTAAGGATTTAATCTCCCAACTCAGGGTAGATTTTCATCATAAATACATGCATCTATAGTAACTACAATCAAGAATATCGAGATACAATAAGGTACCTCTAAGGCTCCATCGTTCCAGTGCTCATCTGCAGCACTTTTTAGACTAGACTGAGCCTTTTCTCTCAAGGTCTGGAAAAGAATAGAAGTTCAATAAAATATTAAATGACTATAATACTCTATCCAAATGACAAACAAAAATGTCAATTTATACATACTATGGCAATGCGTCGAAGTCGCTCAGCTTTTTTCTTCACATTACGGTCAATTGTTTCTGTATCCTCTCTAGCTCGAGCTAACCAGCCCAACGTCAAGAAAA
This sequence comes from Telfairia occidentalis, assembly GCA_026257165.2. Taxonomy (NCBI): domain Eukaryota; kingdom Viridiplantae; phylum Streptophyta; class Magnoliopsida; order Cucurbitales; family Cucurbitaceae; genus Telfairia; species Telfairia occidentalis. The sequence goes on along the minus strand of JAOANK020000059.1, from coordinate 62,032 downwards.
TAAAACTATCAAGCAGAAGAACTCAACAAAATGGCAACTTCATATTTTTGCAACATGAAGAACATACAACCCAACAACAGGAATAACATCCGGGAAAAAGGCACAGAACAATATAGGAGTTAGGCGCAGTTACAAGTTATGTTATAAAATTACTAGTGACAAAAAGAATATGCTAATATGAGAGTAGGATGCAGAAGATAAACAGAAAAAGAAAAAAAATATATAGAAAGGAATCTCATATTTCAAAAGCTGGAGTATTACTGGTATGGCATGAAAAGGGAAAAATAAATTAACAAAATCATAAAGCAGAGAGGATCAAAATAAAATCACTACCAAATTTGGATTGACCAGATGGAAGAATCCATGTTGGGGACAAACATAGACTGAAAAGTAGCAGCGGCCAAGCCAACCCCCAAGTTCTTGGGGATAAAAAATGGGTTAAGATGAGTAGTGATTAAGAGAAACAGATACAGTAATATGATGATTACAAACTTCCATCAGATTGAAAAACAATTTAGGACATGCATGAAAATAATTCTTGATCCTCCACGTTTTTTAGTATCAAGGAGAAGATATGTAGGGAAACACTGCATCTAAAATAAAGAGATACCATCAAGCTTAAGAAACTTAGATCCAAGGATAGCAACATCTTGACGTACACGTGCATCCAGCCTCATTATACCACTGAAAATTGTAAAAAAAATATGTAATACAATTACAGTGGATAAAAAATCCTACATTTACATGCACATAGTCAGACACATCTATTTAAGCCATGCTGCATAAGAATGTGCAGACAGATAACCATCAAGACCAGACATTGAACATAAAAATGGCATAACATTGTCAGAAGCTTTAAACACAACCTTTCATAACCATGTTCATCTCATTTAAGTGGACTGATTGATGAACAATGCATTTATCTTTAAAAAACTCAAATTACAATGTATTTCAATTCTATGTAGGATGCTGATTTTGGTTTGAAATTGGATTTCAATCAAATTGTAAAAATATTTAAAGCTATATTGCATTTCAGATTTAAACATGATAACCAGGATAATTCTTTTTTTCCCCTAAATCAAATTGTCAAAAATGTCTCAACTGTTTCATTTACATCTATCGGATGCATCTAAAGCAAATGTAAGATTGAAAACTAATTATTGATGCTGATAATCTTCATTAAAGCAGTTCAACTGATATCATTACGGCCATAAAAGAAAAAATTGTGGACATTACCGAGAAAGCAATACAATATCATTGCGAGCCCTTTCATTTACAAACTTTGCATCATTGTACACAAATCGACAGGCTTCAGCTATTCCTGGGTTGGACGTAATGGTCCTTCTAGGCAGGGTTGGCTGTTGATCTTCATCGTCTCCAGTTTGGGCACTAATTTGGAATATAAGTAATCTTACTATGCAAGCTCAAAATATTGCTACGAAAAATAGTTTATGTTCATTGACAACTACGGTCCATTATGTGATTGCACCGACTATCAACAAATCCAAAATCATCAATTGCAGAAAGGTCAGCAAAGAATTGATTGAATGTGTCATATTTACTCTAAAAATAAATCATTTACATATGCATATTTTTTATAAGACAGATTTTATTAACGACAAAGGACAGAGTACACTAAAAAAAAGGCAAGGAGATAAATAATTTACATCTTTTAGATGATAGAAATAATGAAGCATTTCATACATATAATTGGTAAGAGTAGAGAAAGAAAAAGAGAACTTATTCAAATAAAACAACAATGATACAGTTTTTCTCAACAAAGCAGAGAAAAAACTGTATTATAATGCTCTTCCCAAGAGTAGGAAGGGAGAAGAAAAATCCATATTCCTTTCATTGTCCTTGACGTTCTCGCACAGGTGAGTGTATGTATGTGTGCTTATAAGTGAACTTGGATGTATGCTTCAGTATGTTCATTCTAGCAAAGTAACTCTGGACAGAATTTCTGTTGTTTCCCCATGGGAAAGCCCAACAACATAATACTGCAATTAAGAAGGTTACTCCTCTTGAATACTTACGTATAATTTAACATAGCATTCTTTAAAGCAAGTCAATGTTTTCCTCTAACGCACATGAAAATAAACAATTCAGCTCAACCAATTATATAAGCATGATATATCATTGAAAAGATTTTAGTACAGTTAACTTCTCTGGCACCAAACATGTCAGAAAATTCACCAATAATTGTTTGCATCATCTTACCATCTTAAGCCTGCAGAATTATCATCAGGCCTAGCACATTCTTTCGTTTCTCTTTGATGAGTTCCTGTTGAGAAACATAACACTGTAGGTTTGCGAGACAGGGTAAAGCACAATGGTTTTCCATATGAGTTCCGTCGCCCAAGACTGGAAACTTTGACTTTTGCTGTCAAGAGACATCCATGGAGCTCCCCAATGTCAACTCTACAGCTTGATGGATTAATTTTTCACATTCTGACTTGAATAAAGAAGAAAAAACTCCATAAGAATTAGATACAGTTGCCTTACTGGTGATGACTGGGCTGCTTGAAATCTTGATTGCAGTTAATGCCATGGAAGGATCAGTGAGTAAAAGGTGTGAACCTAGCAAGGAATGTGCTCTTAGGAAAACTCATAGCCAAACCAAGCATAAAAAGATATTTCATAGATTGTATATGGATCTCTACATAAATTAAGCAAATAGAAGTACCAGGTACATTAAAATTAAGCAAGAATGCATAAAGTAAATATAAATCCTTCGTGATGAATGGTTTCTTATATATAGAACATGCCCGCATTTATGGCAGTTTGATGCATTTGGTTAGATGATGATCACAAGAACAAGAAATCAACCATTTTTGCTCTGTTGATCAACAATATTGATATTCCAGACAAATCATGAAGTAGATAATCATACTTGATGTACTCCTAAAAGGTACTATGATTCATCAGTTGTTTAGAAATTAGATTGTTCAAATTAACCACTAAACTGCAATCAAGATTAGCAAATCTCAAAGCTATATGTTCATGTTTTTCTTCGGTCTTTTGTTTTAAAATAACTCAAATACCTGTAATATTTTGCAAAATGAGGTAGTCTATTTTGTTTCCTTCATATTAGTTTTTCTTTGTCGCAAATCATATGAGTTAGTGAATCATATTTTCTACATTATGATTTCTTATGCGAACTGCCATGTCATTAAAAAAACACGCCAATTAGAGCTAAGAAATTTCACTAGTTCACACCCATCTTCCAAATCTTTAGATTTCTCTTAAAAAGATTTTTTTTTCTTTTTTGGATAAGTGACAATTGTATTGAAAGAAAAAAAGGACCAAAACAGCCTATGGGATGGGGAAGAGGAATCCCCACTCAGAAACTATCCAATGATTGTCTTCCAATCAAAAGAAATCAAAGATAAGCTGTAATTACAAAAGAATTTTGTATGGTTGGAGCATCACCATGAAGGAAGGTGCTAAACACTATTACAAAAAGAATCCAAAGTAGTCCCTCTGAAGTTGATGATCCAACTATTTGTTTCTTTCCAAATAGACCAAAAGAGAGAACAAACTGCACAATTCCACAGAATCTTGACTTTACTTCATAAGAAAACCCCAAAATGTTCTAGAATGAAATGATCCACTTCCGGAGGCAGGCAGAAGACGAACCCAAAAGTTGAAGATATGTGTGACCAAGCTTTCACTACAAACGAGCAATGAATGACAAGATGATCAAGCTAAAAGCTCCATTAGGGGATTTTATTTGAAATTCTAAAGTGCTAAAGAAGGTGAAGTTTTCTTTTAGTGAAGTTTTCTTTTGGTCTTTATTTTACAGATTCCCCAAAAGAGCTTTCATTGCACTAGACCAAAGGATTTCTAGTGTTTCCTTTAAAAGACTGCCCACATGACATTTGGAAAAGAGCTTCGTAGCCATATATTTATTATTGAAGAACACCAGGTGTCCCCTTCATTACTCTCTGTCCTCTGAAAAAAAAGCATCCATATCCGAACTATGGGATCATCAAAATGGCATTTGGGCATTGATCTTTCTGTGGAAGCTTCAAAGATGAGGAGATTAAGGAATGGGCTGACTTGATTTCCCTCTCCACATCTTTCCAACCTACAAACCGTCCAGATTCTTGGGTTTGGAAGCTTGGAAAAAAAGTGGGTCTTTCTTTTAAAAATCCTTGACCCATCTTTTTTGGAGTGATGACCTAGCCCACAGCAGCAGCCTCTACCAATCAATGTGGAAGCATCTCTATCCCAAAAAGGTTAAATACCTTATCTGGGAGGTCAGCCAATCTTGTCACAACACCTACGATAAACTCCAAAGAAGATGACCTTGGATTTCCATTTCTCCCAGCTGGTGCTCATTGTGCAATATGAATAATGAATCAGAAATCACCTTTTCACTCATTCCCCTCTCTCTTCGAGGATCTGGTTATTGTTTTTGAAGGTTTTCAACTGGTCTTTAGCCCCTCCATCAACAGCAGGAGATTGGTTAAGGATGATATTTTTGGATCACCCCTTCACCCAAGCAACGAAGGTTTTGTGGCTGAATATCAATAGAGTTTTTCTATAGATGCTATGGAACGAGCGCAAGGCAAGAATTTTTTAAGACAAGAATAGAAGCCCAAAAACTATTATGAAGGTTACTTTCTTAGCTTTGTTATGGCCCAAAAGATTTCCACAATTCAACAATTATAGTCTTAATAAGCTCATATCCAATTGGGGAATCTTTTCGTAAATCTGTGAATAGATTATACCTTTTGTAACATCTCATTCAAACAATGAAACTGTTTCCCATCCCAAAAAAACTACAAAAAAAACCCCAAGTGATACCCAACCAATCAGAAATGTTTAGCCCCACATTATAGCCCAAAGAACAATGTAAGAATTGGTGATCTTACTCTTCTGCAGCATTTTTGCATAGTGCAGGATTCTTGAACTCCCTGCAACCTAGGAAACTGACAATTCTATCTCTGGAACTCTATCTTTGTAATACTTCAATATAGTAAATCTACCCATTCACTACTAGAACCACCAATTGGTATTAGAGTCGCTATGATCTAGATAGCCTAGCCACAAAGAAGATTTGCCCTTGCACAGGCAAGGTGGAGGATTATAAAAAATCCATTCAAATTGAGGTGCACTAAAACTTGCACGGACAAGCTATTTAAATTACGTTGTTTCTACGGTAATTTTTGTTGTGTGGGCTTGATTATCCTTTTGTTTCTTTGTTGGGATTTTATGGGATGTCTAGTACTCTCCTTAAATGGATGTTTTTTTTTTCTCACTTGTAACTTTCCACAATTTTAATGAAATGTTTTGTTTCCTTGTCAAACAAATACATACCAATTTGCTAGTGCAAGAAGTCCTTGGATGCACATTTCAAAATTTTCTAGGCTATTCAACCTTAACAAAAGACCAAATCTTAGGGATGGGACGGACACTCTCTTTTGGTATCATAGTTGGAGAGGTGGCACTTACCTTGCTGAGATATTTCCAAGGAATGTTCTCCATGGCTCTCCAGTAGGGATTCTTCATATTTCTGCCAATAATGTGATCTAAACCATTACCAAAACTTATATTGCCTGTGCCCACCAATCAAATTGTTGCTCCTAATAATCCAACCATTCGAGAAAAGTCCATCATAGTCAAGGAAATCTGCAAATCGTTGAGGAAAGAAAACTTGCTCGCCATTTGGAAAATGTGTTCTTTCAGGTACTAAACCACTATTGGATGGAAATTAAGTTGAAATACTAAGATCAAAAGCTTAATAATCCAAACAATCACTCTATTTTTTTATGCTAAGCATAATTAAAATGAGAAATAAATCAAAATTGAGCTACAAGCACTCAACTTAAACGGAGTTAATATTCAGCAGGACAGCAAATATAAAGATCAAAGTAGAGTGACGACACAATCTCAAGAGTTCAAGGCTTAAAACACGACCAGAGAAAAACCCATCAAAGAAAAATGGTGATGAGAGCATCTAGGCACACTGCCAAACAAAACCAACCTGTTCAAAGAACGAAAAGAGAGCAGACAGAGAGAAGGGAAATGAAATGCTGCAAAATTTGTAGTGAGGGAGAAAGGGGAGGAAGCAAATGCGGAGAAATTGGAACCACAAGCAAAATCTATGGTCCCGTGAAAGCCAACACAATCAGACAAAGAAAGGGAATGAAAATGAATGGAGGAAACATGGGCCTTCAGGACCCTCTTCGAACCTCGTATTCAATGGAATTGCCACTCATCCACTCGTTATGACTGCCCTTTGCCATTTTCACTGGTTATGAATAAATCAACACCACCTCAACTATGACTTCTTTTATTTTCTGTTTATTTTTTTCCACCTAGTTGAACCCATATCTTTCCATCTCTACAAGTGGTTAGAACTCAAAATTTTCAAAAAGTATGGCCTTTTTTTCCTTCTAAAAGAGACTTTTTTTTTTTGTTTGAACATAAATTAGATGGGTTTTTTTGGTTGGCAATATGAATAACATATTCTACGTATAGAAAGATTCCAACTACCCACGAAAAGTTACTAATATTTATACTTTCATGCTATGCTCATATTAATATAGTGATAGAATTTGAAGAAGAAAATTTTAATTTTTCTCAGTCGATAATTTTTTTTAGTAAATGGTATTTATTTCTTTAGATAAAAACAAAAGAAACTTTTTGAAAGATTTTAAATTTAGCATTCTTAATTCTCAATTTTCAAGATGATTTTTTTTCCTTTTTATTGAATAACATGCAAATTCAAATCTTCTAATATTTTGGTAAAAAAAAATATTTCTTTACGAATTGAAAAATCTTCAAGTTGACAAAAAAAGTTGATTAAATACTTGAAAACAATCACATATAAAAAACTATTTGATTAATAAACACGGTACAAGTTCCATCAAATTGAATAACTAGTATATATATATGTATGTATATTTTAACAAAATAAATAAATAAATAAATAAAGTCATTCATTATATAATTTACTTGACCATTTTAATTAATTTTAGGCACATTGAAGTTTAATTAATTTTTTTTTTTAAGTTCAACGACACGTAGAAATAAGAATTCAAACTCATTACTTTTAAATCGGATTATATAACTTAACCAGTAATTTAATTAGTTAGTAAATAGTAAATTGCTATTATTTTAAATTATATTTGATAAATAATAATATTTCCATAATTCAATTTGAGGAGGCTACCAAACATAAAAGCAAAAATTGTGTCATTCAATCATGCCAATATATCTACTATTTTTGGGTAGAACATGTTGCCATATTTCAGTTAGAAAATCTCGAATCAATATAAAGCATTTCATAAATTAAAAAATAATAATAAAAAAACTTCAAAAAAATAAAGTTATTAATATTTTATCTAACACTTTCAAACATAAAAATTTAGTCCCCAACTCTGCATTACAAATTGTTTTAATTTTTTTAAATCATTTGATAAAAACATAATATAAATATATTTTACATTCATTTACATGAGTGAATATCTAGCAAGACAAGCAATAGGTTAGATGTAAATTTTGGAACGAACTCGGTCTATATCAAGTAATTAAAAAAAAAATAAACGACATGGTTTTAGATAATTTTAAATTATGCTATGTTTTTTTAGAATATTAAATTATGAAGAAGAGAGCAAAATTCAAACGTACAACTCTAAGAAAAAGTACATATATGAGTACTCAAAACTATGTTCATAACATGAAAAGTCTCGCATTCTAATGAAAGGCCTAAGATAGAGAACAACATTATGCTACACCACCGTAGTGACTACAAATAACAGCTTTATTTTTTCTTTTTTGAATTCAACATGTAGGAATGGAAATTTGAACCCATGGCGTTTAGGTCATGAAGATATGTTTTAACCAATTAAGCTATGCTTGGTTTGACCAAATAATAGCATTAATGAGCAGAAACGGCTAAAACTTCATATTGTTAAATTAATATTTCAATTTAAAAAAATGGCTGAAGCTGTGAAAAGAATCGGTTTTAACAAAGCTATCTCCCGGACTATAATCTAAGGTGCAAAAAGTGTTGACTTCAAGTGTTCAATTAAATGGTAGCATTCACCTAAACCTGTATTTCTGGTGGTAGTGACCTGCGGGTGCTCAGCTTTTATCAGTTGAGCTACTCTTCATGGCATGGAGGAGCACGTTAAATCACCAAAGAGATGGAGCTCTCTGAACTCGGAAAGCCTCCCGAAAATCGGCGTCCATCGGTTTCTTGTTCCTTCTTTCATGATGGACAGTTGCATAAACAGTTGAACTGTGAATATTGGAACTATTTTCTGGTAAGGTGGTGATGATCAACAATCAGAAACTGGAACAGTTGTTCTAAGGAGAGAGAGGCGCTTCTCGGTGAGAGCTATCTTCTCTTTCGCTTCTTCAGCCTTTTCTCGTACCCCGCGGACAATATCCTCCGGGGCTTTCTCTACAAACTGCAAGAACAAACCAGATGGGGCAAGAGCTATAACATATTTCAATGTTCTATTGAGGCCTCTTCGGTTTATACATTTCCTATAGGAAGAGAGTTGAAGTTTTTTTCTGGTGGATAGATGGCAATGTAACATCATTTTAGATTTGCAAAAACTGAAAAATGTGTCAAAGTTCCAAGGCCCTCATGAAAAGCAACCTGGTCAGCCACTACTAGTCCTTATTTCACGTCATGTTTTAAAAGAAAAAGAAACAATAGATACAAAATATCTGGTAACGGAAGTCCTGCCAAAACTACTATTGTAAGAAAATTTGAAAGACGCTGTGTGGTCAGAGCACATGCATGTTAAATAAATACATATTAATCTCAGGTATGTTTCTGAGCAAGTTACTTACATTTGGAGAATTGAGGCGAGCTATAAATCCATCATACTCCGTCTTCATTTTTGTAAGGCGCTTAGATAAACGTTGGAGTTCGGCCGAGATATCAACCATATCGGCAAGAGGGAGATAAGCCTCTAGCCCTTCACCAGCTACAAGATGTACTGATTGATCTACATTTCCTGAAGAATATAAAATCATATGCACCAGAAGGCTTCAACACTTTGATCATACTCAATAGTTTAGAACCCAACTTGTGTAAACAATTTAAAAAGGCACCAAAACTATCGCCCACCATTATGAATGAACATAAACATTGATAGCCGGGAAATGAGAAAAATGAGAAAAATTACTCTAGTAATAGACATGCCTGGGGGAGAATTTGCAAAATGGAGATTGCATAGATCTAGTCGAGTAAGAAGAGCTAAAACTTCCTTCTCTTCCTGCATATTGTAGGGAAAACAAGTTATCAACGTGTTAGCCAAAGAGATTTCTTGTCAACTGTGCTATGCGGTTCTCTACAAAATGAGGCGGAATGGAGCCACAACTAAGGAGTTTAGGGAGTTATGATGAAACACAAGCCCATATTGGTCATAGGTTAGAGAACGAGATTTGAATTCTATGCGGTCTTTTCTGCTATTTCTTCAGTAGTTAAGTCGTAGAGCAGTCGATTGTAGTTGGTTGGCTGCCTCTCATTTTTTTCTTAGATTCTTTCGATTCATAGATCATTTATGGCGTATAGGAAGTGCTTGTGCAGCTGCTGTTGAATTTGAAAGAAGAAATATGTCATGATTTGAACTAGCATATGAGGTGGCTTTTTTTTTTATTTGAACTAGTATATGAAGTAAGATGCTTACGAAATGATCATAGAAAACATAATCCTCAAGAAATTCTTGAGGAAACTTTCATTTCCTACAACTCGATCAGGATCTCCAATCCTAAATCTTAATTTTTGGTTCTTTTTCCCAACATCTTAAATTTCCTACCAGATGGGAAAAACTGAACTCAACCAGATGATATGAGGTCCATTCTTGACCACTAGATTGTATGCTTGATGTAAAACACCAAACCTTCTACTGACGAGGAAACAGCCCATTATGGATTTGATAATCTGCCAAAGTTTAATCCTATATTTTTCTCGTAAAAGCAAAATGGATAAAAGGATAATTCAGATCCTCTCTAAATTTTTTATGGAAGGGAAATGCACACAAAGATTATTTGCAGAAGAATATTTTATTTGGTATTATATCCTCAATGACTTGATGAAGCCCATAGTTCGTTTGAACAAAAGAATCCAACAAGAATTGAAGAAGCAAAAGATATCCAAAGATGAGATTGGATCAAACAGACTTAGATTGTTCTAGAATAAGTAATTTCTCGTAAAACACTGCACTTGATGGGAAAAGTTCTCAATTTCAAGCCATAAATTGTGGACAATTCATTCTTCCTGCAAGGATATAATAATATTGGCTTTGCTGATTAGTAACTCCTACATTATTCACATGCTAAAGTGGAGTTTAATAAAGTACGAAGAAATATGCTATAGTATCAGGGACAAAATTAGTATTTTAAACAAGAATTTACCGTCTCAGAATCAGGTCATGTTAAACATATAAATAATACTTACAGATATATATTGATTGACTTCTTCACTTGCAACTATAGAAGCAGATATACGCTTTGCTGGCTCAACTGAATACTCTGCTCTAGCATTCCGGATTGCTTTTGTCTTAGAGCAGAAAACATAGAAACTTAATACTAAATTATTCATGATCATAGAAAAGGAAAATAATAATACCAATAACAACAATAAAAGGGCAATAAAATAGGCTCACCAACAATTTTAGGTTCTCAAACTTCTTTACTGCACTGGCCTGCCTTGGTAGTGAAATCTGTGGCCAAGGAGATATGATTAAAGCTTCTTTACGATGGGGAAGTGCCTGTATTACAGAAAAGAGACATCCAGATTAGCTTAAATCAAATAAGCAGCAGATACTAATAAAACAATATGATCTCGACAGGTAAAATTCGAGTCAAGTGGCAAAAATGTAGACAAAGCATCAACCTGCCAGAGTTCCTCTGTCACAAACGGCATGAAAGGATGTAGTAATTTGAGAATATTTTCAAAAACATACAACAGCACAGCTTGAGCCATAGTAACTGAGTGGCCTTCAGATTGATAAAGGCGAGCTTTACTGGCTTCAATATACCTGAATTAAAAAAAATCAAGAACCATAATTTTGGGGGCAACTGCCAGGATATAATAATATTGATTTTGCTGAAGGTCCTATAACATAGCTGGGTTCTGGCAGACCAATAGCATATTAGTTTCTTTTCTAAAACATATATTAGTGTTTATTTGGAAGGTCCTATACCGTGGCTAACAAACCTTACCAATCTGCAAAATCACCCCAGAAGAAGTTATATATATCCCTCCCAACATCTCCAAAGAAAAATTTATCATAGCTGGTGGTGACCATGTCTATGAGGGAATGAAGTTCTGAGACCTGAAAAATAAACATAGTTCAAGTGAATAATGAACTAATATTAGTAAAAAACACATGGGAGGAAAAATTTCTTACAATCCAGCATTCTGGTAAAGGTAACTTGAGCAAGCAATCCTCTTTCTCAAACTGGAAAAGTAAGAAAAGAAAGAAATAATTAATGATGGGAACCAGGTACAATACACCACCAATTCGTATAAAACAGCTAGGGAATAAGAAAAATACATCAATGAGAAAGAATATAAGCTAATTTGAGGAATCTGATGCCTCTCCTCGAGCAGCTCAGTTCGGAACACATAAGAAATAGTCTCCCTCTGACACCCTCAGTTACTCTATTTATAACCAGTGATCCCTAACACACTACTTAACCGAACACTTGCTCATACATTTACCTCCCATTTACGCAACTAACCTTAATACTTGATAATTTATAAATAATTATAAACACGTAAACAAATACATTTTGTGCGGGAAAAATTGGAACTTCTTAAGGAAGGTTTAAAGAGAATGAAGAATCAAACTTACTACAAAGAAAACATAGAGAGTACTTTTTCTATTAAAACATTCCTTGTCTAGGATTCCCTACAAAATTGGATTGGATAGAAGGGAATAGAAGTTAATATCACAATATGTTTTATTTCAAAATATATATATATATATATATATATATATATATATCACCAAATGTTGCACCATTTGTTTATCCATTGGGTGCATTATAAAAATTGGATAATTGGCAAGGTTATTGATATGGACACTTTCTACATCCTTCTACGAAGACCTTCAAAGTTGATGCGACACTACCATAAACCACTTTTTTTTTTTTGGATCAGACCATAAACCCCCTAATGAAAAATAGGAATTAAAAAACTTTACCTGAACGTATTTCACTATAGGGAATAACATAGCCATGTATTATAAATTTATAGTTTAAATGTCAAGGACGGAAGAACCTCAAAACTCAGTATGGATTCCCAAGATCGTGAATCATTCTGAGTAGGCAAATTCTGCAATATGAACTTTCCGGCATTCCACAATTTATTAGTGAATGCCTTATTGGAAGTCAACCTCTCAGTGGATAGGTTAAGGTCCTGCAATAAAGGATGTCAACTAAGCAAATATCATAGGTTAAACCTCTAACCGAGTTCTGACAGTTATCATGTAAACAAAATTATGACAAACCTGACCAGCAGTTCCTAAAGCAATTGTGAATCGTAAGGCATCAGTGCCAAATTCTTTAATTGTATCAAGTGGATCTATCACGTTTCCCAGTGTTTTAGACATTTTCCGTCCCTGAAAATTTATATAACACAATGAACTTGTACTTGTATGGATTTATGAAACAAGGAAGCAATTAATGGTAAAAACCAAATGAAGAAAATACAAGAGTATATAACAAAGAGCATGACTACCCAATCTCATGGCAAACATTTCTCCTCTCATTAGGATTTCATTGAGAAAAGTATGGATTTTATTACCAAGAAAAATATATTTAGATGTTCTTATAAAAATATATGTGTGTATGAAAGATTAGAAAAAGTGAACATTCGAGGATCACAATCAAAGATTCAAAGTACATTTTCTTTAGTAAGAAATCGAGCTTTCATTGAAGAAATGAAAGAAAGTATAAGGGCATACAAAGAACAAGCTCAAACGAAAGAGACCTATGCCTAACTACAGAAATGGCCTCCAATCCAAAAGAATCAAACTAAGCTCATAATTACAAAAAGGCGTATAGTAACAAACGTCCAAAGGGTGGCAATAAATCTATTGACCTCCCAAACTTCTTCACTAGATCTCACAGAGTCACTATAGAAGCACATCTGTCGTAAAATTGTAGATGATAAGGGAAAGGGTTAACAAAATTGCCTTGGAGGATGAAGAAATTGCTACCTTTTTGCAATTGTGACTCCCAATCCCTAGATATGCTAGTCTACACCATTCTTATTTTTACCATAAAAGTTGTGCTTTATTTACTAAATAAATAATAATAAAAAAAAGGACAATGTACAAATTCTAGAAATATTCTCACATAGTCTGCTCACCTGAGAATCCCGAATGAGTCCATGGAGATAAATATATGAAAATGGAACCGTGCCTGTAAATTCAATTCCCAGCATTACCATCCTCGCCACCCAAAAGAATAGTATATCATGCCTGTTCAACATGATAATAGTCTGCTTTCAAAACCATTTAGTTCAAAAAAGAAAAAAAAAAAAAAGATAAGAGAGAGCTTATCTCCAAACGTATAGTTTCCATTCCCCCACTTTTTTTAGAAAACCTAGTCACTCTGTCTCTTCAAAGCATGGTTCCATATTTCTTGCATCTATAGTAAAATAAAAACACTTGTTTGACTCTTTAACAAGACAATCGACTTGTTTCCTCAAAAAAATATGTCAACTGTAGACCTAATGGTTGAAAATGGTCAAGGTAATACAGTCAATTTTTTGAAAGTTTATGTTAGAAAAGAAAAGAAACGGGGTGGGCTTCTTACAGTGAGCTGTTAGAAAAGATGTTTAGTAATAGTATACAACCCACCTCCTCTTGTTGGTTTTATAGTCACAAGAAATTCTTTTGTAATTAGTCTTTCTATGATCTTTCATGATTGGTAGGCATTTCTTTTGCAGTCTTCTATTTAGGGAGGGTTCTCTACCCTACCTTTAGGTGGGTTCCTTTGTTCATTTCCCCAGGGGCCTTTTCAGGTAACAGCCTACTGGAAGAACATAAGAACCTTAATTCTTCTCTATCTAGTGATGAATTCTCATTTCTCCAATCAAAACTTTGCTAGTCTTAACCCAACCGGGCCATCAACCAAGAAGGTGAAGTTTAAAAAGTTCGCCCAACCTTTATATGAAATTGCAGGAGACAACAACTATGGATGTGATTATGAGTAAAGCCCGACCTTTTCAATTAAAAGAGGGTCTTTTCACACACAAATATGGATTCCATTAACTAGCGATTGGAAGAGGATAAAACCTTAATACTTCCTCATCAAAAGGTGAGTTCTACGGCCCAAGATTTGAAAATTTTGTGATAAGTCGTAGGTGGGTAGATGACGTTTCCAAATCAAAAAGAGTAGTTGAATCTCCCCTCACATTATTCAGAGCTCCCTTGTCCACATGTTTGAGGAAAATGGAAATGATTCCAAGGAAGAGGAGCACTCTGTGCGAGCTCCAAGTGTTCTTGGGTTATAAGAAAAATGTGTGTACCATGGGTGAGAGCAGTGAAGTTAGGGAGATTCTTGGCCCTATAAACAGCATCTTAAATGATTTCATATTTAGTGCTTTCAACATTAAACAAGAGCCTTTTACATTCTAAGGAATCTCTTATCCTTCATTCTTTCTAACTAATTTGACTGTTTTTCCCAATCCTAGAAAACAGAAAAAGATACAATGAGAGAGAATAGAAAAAAAAAAAGGATGAACCAAAATGAGATGATACATAATTTTGAGATTTAGATACCCAGTTTCAAGCATTGTCGTTGGATAGAACCGCTTAAAATCCTCTACCGTCTCATCTGGCCACCCAAGAGTACTAAAAGGCCATAGCGCACTGAAAACAAAAACAAAATGTCATAGTTTGAGAAGAAATATAATATTTATCAGGCACATGTTCTTAATGAAAAAGAGTCTTACTATTCTCCTAAATTACGGTTTTTTTCAAGAAAGAAATATATCTGTACACAAATTCAGGATCCTTTGGCAACAATTTTACGGAGGCCACCAAAGATGTATACATTCCAGTTTAGAGAAACTCAAGCTGTATATAGGATGACAATATACCAGATTATCAAAGGTACAAGTAAATGGTAAAGGAAGGAAATATATGAAGGCATTCTAAAATATGAATACCATATAGAAATATTAGCTACCACTTTTTAACATTCAGACCGAGAAAATAATAGCAGACCTTGAGAACCAAGTGTCAAGTACGTCTGGATCCTGGTATATTTCTACATCCTTCCCATATTTCTTGTGAGCTTGATCAAGTGCCTCATCAGCATTCCTAGCAACTATGTATTCTTCTTCTGGATTTTTTCCCACTATATACCAAACTGGTATACGATGTCCCCACCATAGCTGCCTGCTTATACACCAGTCCTTAATATTTGACAGCCAGTGATTGTAAATCTGCAATCAACAATAGAAGTGGGTATAAATAGGGTCAAATATATATTTGTTCCAGTTGGCCCTACATTTACTCACTTATTCTGGCCCATTACTGTATTAAGCAGCCTTTTACCTTATACCTCTGTGATTTCCAAAGTAAACATATGAAATACTGTAGCAATGTACGGCTCTCTATAAAAATATAAATTTTTTAGTGCTTTTTAAGATATAACTAAATTTAATTCGCAGATGAAGTAGTTCTCCAAATGCATGGGCAAAACAAAATAAGGTAGCATAGCAGCATACAGTTACAAGAGATAATAGCTGAGAAAAGAATATATACACACGCACATACATAATCAGCCATGCACTTTTAAGTACCTTCTCAAATCTCTCGGGGATAATGGTTAAATCTCCTTTTTCAACAGCACGAAGGGCTTTTTCAGCCAATGGCTCCATGGTCACAAACCACTGCTTGCTAACTAAAGGTTCAATTATCTGACAGCAAAAGAGCATAAGTTAAAAACCAATTAGGTACAAAGAGAAAAAAGAAGGCTAGATACAACTAGTAGCTTTTGTAATAGAAGGAAAATAATAGCAACTCACTTCTCCCCCGCGTTGGGATCTTGGTACCCGTAAGGTGTGTGGTTCCTTTTTTACAGCTAATCCTGTCTCCTCCAAATCTGCCCACAGTTTCATTCGTGCTTCAAACCGGTCTAGACCACTAGTATAGTCGGTTTATATCAGACACAATATTACAAACAAATTACAAGTAACCTGGGAAATCCATCACAAAAAATTACCGGTAAAGTCCAGCAACCTTATTAAGGGTTCCATCCTTGTTCATCACATTAAGTATTGGGAGACCAAGTTTTCGAGCAAGCAGGTAGTCATTATGATCGTGCCCAGGGCTTATCTTTAGCACACCAGTTCCAAAGTCCTTATCGACATGCTGAAATAATAGCAAGAAATCAGAAAGCTAGAGATTAGGTTTGACACAATCACACATGAAATCATTTAGTGAAGAAAACTTAAAAGACGGCCTTCTGAAGAAGCCTAGACTGAAGACTGTTACTGGGTAGGGTAATTAAAAAATTTTGAATTCAAAGATTAAAAAGAAAAGGGAAAGTTAAGAACCTTCATCGAATCTAACCACTTGAAGGTAGGTGCTCAAAATTATTTTTGACAATTAATGAAAAGATCAACATTACTGAAGATTTTTTTCATATCCATAGAAAAATAAAGATTGTATTAATATGAAAACAAGATTTGAATACTGAAGGGGATGAGAAATTCTCAAAAAATAAGAAGAAAAAATGATAATACTGATGAGACTTATGTTTGAGAAGACTTTGTGAGGAATAGAAAAATTCCAGATGTGATTCATATAACCAATGAGGTTGAGGATGCCTAGAGCAGAAGATGGTTTTGTCATTAAAATCAATTTTAACAAAAACTGAGACAAAGTTGAGTTGTTCCATTAAACCAATCTACGGTAGACAAAAGGTTTTTATTACCAACAATGGGGGTGGATTTTCAATTGTGCATCTTCAGTAAATTGATCAAAATTCCCACTGAAAAGTTGAAGGTTAAGATCATCGAAGGGAGGGCCAACCCGAGCATAATGGTAAGGTATAGCTCTCCGACCAAAAGGTCGTGGATTTGAATCTTCACTCCTACATGTTGAACTAAAAAAAAAGATCATCGCAAGGGAAGGTATTACAAAATGTTATTTCTCATCACCTTTCATTTAAATACTGTTAAACATTTTTAGGGAAATTCAGGAAAGAAAAATATATTTTTTGGGATGATATTTAATCATCATTTACAAGGGTATTTTGAAATTCAGATGGGAAATGGCATGCAAAGACAAGACCAGGCTCAGACCACAGGAAACTGTAACATGGGAGGTACATCCAATCCTTTGCAGCCAGAACTTTAGAATTTGAAGTTCAGACAAATGTGGAAATTTTTCGTGTAAAACCTTCACCTCACAGATAATGGCAGTACCATCTGACAATACCTGGTGAGGAGAATTTGGAAAGGAACACCAGCAAAGAATTTTAGTTTCGTTCTTCAGACTCTTGCTCTTTGAAGCATAAGCATTCATATAGACCTAAAGGCTCAATCAAATATTACTTTATCCCCTCGATGGTAAGTTCTCTATCAGGACGATTGAGAGAAGATTTTGATAATCTGTTCCTTCACCTTCGAATTTCGCCCTGTGGTTGTTGGTGGTATATATTCAATATGTTTCTCCATAATGACGATTTAGAAAATATTGATAATCTGTTCCTTCACTATCAAAGTTCTGTTCTGTGAGTTGGTCGTGTATATTCAATATGTTTGGAATTGCGAGGTGTACTCCTAGTAAATTAAAGACTTACTGCATCAAATGTTGTGTGGGCATGCTTATTTTGTTTCAAAGCCAATTTCTGGTTTAATGCTAATATGCCCCTATGCAGAAAATTTTGACTAAAGGGAAACGAAAGACAAACATCTAAGGGATTGGATTGGAAGGGGTGCCTTTAAGTTCTGAGGAACTATCTGTTACGTGGTCTCTACTTTAAGCTCTCTAGCTAGATAATTTTGTAACTATTCTCCCTCCACTGTTTATTGCCAACCATAGTGACTTTATCATCTTCATAAGACTTTCGATCATAGACGTCTTTCATTTTATAAATCTTCTTTCTACAATTTGAATAAGACCGTCATCTCAAATAAAAAAAGGTAAGTAAATGCAGTCACCCAATCAGAGATAATGGGGATGTGACAACCATATGTCATCGGAACATTGAAATATCTTAGCTTTAAAGAGAGATTTTTGCAACAACAATGAGCAGCAACAGAAGGATACTTCTTTCTACCAAGTTGAAACAAGGTAATCATCTCAAATAGAAAAGGTAATTGAGAAAACAGTTACCTTGTCAGAGATTATAGGGACATGACGACCATATGTCATTGGAACAATTGCCATCATACCGACATATTTAGAATACCGATCATCCTGCAAATATAGCCACCCCACTATAAGGATCCAGAATCAGTTTCTCATTAATTTTTTTTCTTTTTGAACACGAAACAACTTCTCATTGAAATAATGAAAAGATGCAAGAATCAGTTTCTCATTAATTAGAAAGAAACGTTAATGAGAGGGTGAATATATGGATGATATCTAAGCAAAACATTACAACTCTTTTAACAACTCCTAAGCTATGCTTCAAATATGTTCGTATTTTCTATTATTAGATTTACTCACCAAAGAAAAAGTATTTATATTTTTAGATCCTTTTCATTGGCTACTCACTTGTATATCATGTGCAAAGTAACAAAAAGTCTAAACCTTACAAAAGAATGAGGTTGAATGCAACAAGAAAATCATGAAGAGGAAAGCTTATGGTTTGAAATATTTCTTTAAATTGGTTTCTTTGCTGTAATACTAGTTTTAAAATTCCTACTGTCACCGATGGAATCTTTAAAAACTCAGAGAGACAACTAATTACAAGCATGCAGCCACCATAACCAAGCCAAGCTGAACTGCAAATAGTTTAATGCCATCTTACCTGAGGATGCACTGCTATAGCTACATCACCAAATAAGGTTTCGGGACGAGTTGTTGCTACTGTCAAGTAATCACTCCTAATAAAATATGATTGAGATGTTAGCCGCAAAGCATCGATCCCTGGCACAAGCCCAGGAGAAAGGCAATAATACATAAGAATATATTTAATGACAGCACTCTTTGGTTAGGGATCAAAATAATGTAGCTAAGATTGTCCGACTTAAAAACCTTGAAAAAGGTCAGATAACTTGAGTAACGAGCAATTATTACAAAATTTGTATCTTTTAGTCACAGAATGTATTTGCATTGCAATTTGCTTTTTTAGCGAAGGAAATTCTGGAAGATTAAATAGAGTCTTTTCTCCATTCTTTTTTCTTTTATACAAATATGAGACCATTCAGAAAGATGACAGTGCCATGAGAGGCCTAAAAGCATGCAGTACAACATAATAACAAAAAACTAAGACCCGATAAACACCAAAACGCCCCCAAATCATGTATACAACACTGTTTACAAACGACCCAGCCCCAAACAAACACTATCTACAAAATAAGATTTTAAAAAATAAGCCCCAAAATAATGTGTTGGAGACAGAGAAATATCACAAAAATCTTTGGTCCCACATGTGTAAACCGGGGCTTTAAAATTTTTCACGCTCCAAACCCAAAAGCCTGACTTGCTCCATCATCTTTTCCGTCTTACACTCTTTGTTTTATTGTTTATATTTATATTTGAAAAAACAGAGTTTTTCTTAATTGCATCAAGAGTATGGTAACTAGGACAATAGACTATCCTGCTTTATTAGGAATATTGTATTTTGTGTAAAAGAAAAGTAGCATATTCATTTTCCTCAAAGTGATAAAAAAATTTAAGCTTTAAGGTTAAATTACAAGTTTGGTCTCTAATCGTTTCAACTGTGTCTAATAGGTCCTTAAACTAAGTGTATATTGTATAATAGGTCCTTAAAATTCCAGTGTTGTGTCTAATAAGTCCTTGAACCGTAAACATATCTAATAGATCCTTAAACTATTAATTTTGTGCTCAATACGCCCTTAAACGTTAAAACATGTCTAAAAAATTAGAAACCTATGAAACACAAAAATTGAAAGTTTAAGGACCTATTAGACAAAATTGAAAATTCATGAACCTATTAGATACTTTTTAAAGTTCAATGACCTATTAGATACAGCTCTAAAAGTTTAGAGACCTTGTAATTTAACCAAGATTTAATAAAGATAAGAAGGTACACGTATGAATCTAGCTAGGATTGATTGAGAATTCAGTTCTTTGCATAGATATGAGTATGACTTGTACAAAGGAGCACGCCAAATGATTATGTGAATGAACTGTTAATTTTTTATTTTCTTATAAAACAAGAATATTCATAATATTAATTGTGGGGTTCTTTAACCTACAAGTTACTTTATGCAGATTATATCATTACTACTAGTAAACGATCCCTCTTAGGTTGATAATCTTATTGACAAACTTCAGACTAAATCTGAAATACTAACCCTTGTTCCTCGAAATACATCGTGAGTCTTGAGTTTCAACCTATGCACACGGGAACTATTGTCACTCTGACTATGCAGGGGATGTTTTCACTTGGTTTAGCATGCAGAAGCTAAGCCTTACAGAACACCTTGCCTTTTTTAAAAGCAACTCACTGGAGTTGCTTTACTTTGTTGTTTGTTCTACTAAGGAGGCAAATGCCTATTATTATTGTTGTTGTTATTATTATTTGTAAGAAACCGACATTTTGCAAGCAAAATGGAAGAGTTTTCGAAGGCACACAAAAAACAGGCCTGCCAAAAAGAGTTAAAAACCTACCAAACCGAGCATAGCTCAACTAGTTAAAGCATATCTTCTCGACCAAAAGGTCATGAGTTTGAATCCTCACCCCACGTGTTGAACTAAAAAAAAAAAGGAATTAAAAACCTAACTACAAACATAAACTCCAATTCAAACGAATCAAGCTGAGTTGATAGTTATAAAATAGATGAATTACAGAAACCGGTAGGAAGCATTAAATTTAACGACCTCCTCACAAGACCTCTTCACCCCTAAAGATCCTGATATGAACCGCCAGGGGCTTCAAATCATTATGCAATTTCGTTTAATAATTTTTTATATAATTTTATATTTTTCAATTTTATCCTTTCTAGAACATAGTAAATAAGGGTATTTTAGTCTTTTTACGATATTATTGATGATGTGCCAAATTAGAGTTTTAGTTGGGAAGCTATCTAAAGTCTTGATGGTCGATTATTTTGAACAGATTGAGATGTGGAATGAAATTTAGCCTTTGAGCTTTTTCTTCAAGTTTAGCTGAGAGCTTCTTAAACCTTTTGCAATTCATGTCTTGAGTTGCATGCCAAGAACATTCAAGTAGGATTGATCATCCTATCTTGTGGAGTATTCGACTCTTTGGCTTGTTGAACCTTTTGCAGTTCATGTCTTGGGTTGCACACCCAAAACATTCGAGTAGGATTGATCGTCCTATCTTGTGAAGTGTTCGACTCCTTGGCTTTTTGAACCGTTTGCAATTCATGTCTTGAGTTGCATGCCAAGAACATTCAAGTAGGATTGATCATCCTATCTTGAGGAGTGTTCGACTCTTGAGCTAAAGGAACTCGTTCTTTACCTCAAGAACTTTGATTTTAAGGTAATCCGTGTCTAACCCAATCCTTAGGGTTGAATTCTAAATCAATTTGGGGTTTTAGGATTTGACAGTTAGGGGTTCTCCTTAGGTAGAAGAGTTTTTAATTGCAATTTTCTATGGTTTCTTATTAGATTCTATTGTTTCTATTAATTCAAATTATACCCCACAATATGGTAAAGAAAGAAGCTTGTCACAATACTCTGCCCTTACCTATAGGGCGAAACTTAAAAGTATATCCTCGATCATCGGACCACACACTCTACTACAAGCCAAACTCAACCCAAATACACTCAACCAAGGATTCCAAAGGTCTTCCTCTTGCCTCCTACAAAGAATGCACCACTGCGACCGCAACACAATGGAGGAGTGTCTCTAAATACGGTCGTGTTAACTCTCCAAATCAATCACACAAAAGTTGACTTTTAGGAATTTTTACCTTTCAAAGAGAGGAGAAAACAGAGGCAACCTGAAGGGAACAAGGGGAAAAAGAAGCTGCAAAAAGCCCTTTGGAGGATTAGGAGTCAAAACCCTAATGTCCCTTCTCCTAGATACACAACTAGTCATGGAGGACAGAAAGAAGCGCAAGCACTTTCTACGAGCCTCTCATTAAGGAGGCACGTGTCTATAAAAGTATGTTGGTGCTACTCAGAATTCAAATGCCTCATACATAGCCTTTATAGTCAGAAAAGTCTCTCAGCAGGGCATCATCCCACCATTGTGAAGCACATATTATTCAAGGGTACATTATGTTTTGGATTACATTCTCAACCTGGTGCTATTTCTTTACATGCCTCTCTGACATCGACAAGGCTAGAGATGTTACTCATCAAAATCAACATTCCTCTACTGGTTTTGTTATTTTATTTCATTCGAGTCCTGTTTCATGGTGTGCTAAGAAGTAGAAAATGCCTCGTGAAGCTCAACAAAGGCTACTTCTCGTGCCTTGGCCTCCACTGTAGATGAAGTATCTTGGCTTCATCAACTTCCTAAAGATCTTTGTGCTTGTTTTGTCCTCACCAATTATTTGGGGGTGATAATATGTCCCCCATACAGTTGGCACATCGACCAGTTTTTCAAAGGCATATAGAGCATGTTGATATCTATCTTCATTTCATTCCAAAGGTCGAGGGAAAATGCTCTCAAAATCACTTCTACTATTTATCATACAGCTGATATGTTCACCAAGCCGTCATGGTGGGATGACTTTCTTATCACAAGCGCAAGACTAATGTATTAGCCTGGCTATTCTTTTGGTGGGAGGTG
>JAOANK020000059.1:23737-36309 GCA_026257165.2 Telfairia occidentalis | reverse complement strand
AAAGATTTCATGATGAGGTTGCATGATTGCGTGTGTATGAGGTCTAACTCCATAGGTGGGGTTACTTACTGAGTATTTGTGAAAATACTAAATCTATGTTAAACATTTTTTCTTCAGGAAATGAATGTACCATGCGTGGTGGCTGACGCGCGGGTTACGAGGCTATGGAGTAGGTTTAGGCTATGTTTGTTTTCAAATTTTGCTTAGGCCTTAGACTTTTAAATGTTCGGTGATTTCATGTTCTTAGATTCTAGTTTCATTTTCAATGTATGGTTTAAAGGTTGTTCTATTTCAATTGCTTCAAAATCAAGGGTCCCGCCTGTTTTCAATTGTGTTCTCAAAGCTTAGTTTTTTTATACATTTATGAAAATCCGCTTTCAAAATTGATAGGAAATTTCTTTAAGTTTTAAAAGCATGCATGTAGTAACGGTCCTAAGCTTAAGATAACTCAGGTCGTTACATTGGGTATATTAGTAATATCATTAATACACCTGGGTACGAAGTTTATCGATGATATAATTCCATTAGTTCTATCGCTTATATTCCTAATAAGAAGTATATCATTCATATTTGATATGACTGATATAGTTTATAAGATCTATTAGTAATACTAGTGACATACTTCATTTGAGATATATTAGTTGTATTACTTATATACATGATATCAAATATGTTAATATAAACATATATTTAAATCACATAAGTTGAAATTAAGTGACAAGAAAATTTTGTGTGAAAAAAATAATATAATAAGAACTAAAATGATTACTTTTTTTTTTAAGTTTAAAAACAAAAATAAACATTATGAAAGTTTAAAGATTAAGATTATTGTTTTTTAAATGTTAATCGACTAAATTGTTGATGAACCAATATAAAGCAAATTTTAAAACCAAAAACATAATTTAATATATCAATGATATGTTTGATAAACAAGATTTCTTCAATTTGATTTTGTAAACGTTCCTAGCATATTAGTGATAAAATTCCACTAGTTCTATCATTACATACCTAATAAGGAGTATATCATTCATATTATTTAATGTGATTGATATACTTTTTATGAGGTATATCAACAATATTAGTGATACTTCATTTCAAATATAATAGTTATATTATTGATATACATGCTCGATAAAGAAGATTCCATTAATTTTTGTAAACATTCCTGGTATACAAGTAATAAAATTTCATTCTTTTTATTATTGATATACTTCAAAAGAAGCATATCATTTATATTTAATGTGACTGGTGTATTTTTTAGGAGGTAATATCAATAATAATATCAATAACATATTTCATTTAAGGTATATCAATTCCCAACGGGGCATTAGTTGTCAAAATTCCCAACGGGGTTGTCAGATTCGGAATGGGTCGTTGAATTTGTCATTTGGGGGCTGTTTGGCGTGCACAAACTGTCTGGAGCAGGCGCGTAGGTCGGGATGGGTGTCTGAGAGTGAATCTGGGTAGATTAGTCTGCCTGCGCAAGCGCCGCCATTACTGTTGGGGTGTATGCGCGACCTGCAGCCGCTGTTCGGCATAGGCTTCTGGCCGTCGTCATATCGCTTCGCCTTTTTCCCTACGCCAGAGAAGAAATCCTTAAAATCTTAGGGCTTTAATTTTATTTTCGATGAAACATGAGGAAGATTAAATAAAAAATTAACTTTTAATTCAAGATAAAATCAAATAAAAATTATTATTATTATTATTTTATTAAAACAAGTTAAAAGCTCAAAATAAGATAAGATTAAATCAAGAGAATTTAAAAAAAAAAAAAAAAGAAGAGAAATTTCATTAAAGATGGAAAACAGAAGATTAATGGAAATAAAATGTGGTCATGCCTCATACAAAAGGGTCTTCTGTAAAAAGAGATAAAAACATTCGACAAAATAAAACCAGAAGGCTATTCAGTATAAATTATGGTAACGTCTTAATAAAAATGACCTTCCAAAAATTGAACTTTTTCTATCAAAATCACTGAAAAATTAAAAATGAAATTAAGTGACTGCATATTGTCGACTTACAAAAGTTTCAATTAATGTCAGTAGCTTGAAGGTTCTCTTTCAAATTGGAATTTAGACTTAAGAGAATGAAGATATATTTAGGAAAATTGTTATGGGTAGCAAAAACTATAATAGTATTTGTAAATCTAGTAAAGGTTTTTCAAATTTGCAAATCTGGCAAAATTTTTAATTTTGATTTTCATATTTTTTATTATTCCAATTTTACCCTCAGATGTGTATCAGCTGCTATATTTGATATTAGTTGATAAATATATCGCTACCCTATCGTGTGAAAAGATACTCCTGAATCAATTACCCAAGTATCATGGGCACTCTCAACTGCTAACACTAGTGCACATTTAATTCATTTGCTACAACGCGTGCTTCAGCTTCATTCCCTTCATTATGTTTTGGGGCCTTGCAGTTCCTCTTCAGGTGACCAGTCTTTCCATAGTTCCAACACTCGAATTTGCTGTTCTTGGACTTACTTCTATTATTCTTCGACTTTCCTCAATTCCCTTGGCTTCTATTATTGCTTCTCCCACGTTCCACATTCAGGGTTGTTCCTGAGGTAGAGGCAACATTTGAATCCTTCTGGCGAATCTCCTCTGCTAGGGCTGCATCTCGTACTTGAGAAAATTGTAGACTTGCGTTACCACATGAATTTGAAATTGCAGTCTTCATGGTCTCTCAGCTATCAGGCAAAGACTTCAACAATAGTATAGCGTACACCTCGTCCTTGAACTCTAAATCAACATCAACTAGTTTGTTCATCAAAAGATCAAACTCATTCAAGTAGGCAGTAACTAACGCTCCTTCTGACATCTTCATATTAAAGACCTTTGTTGCTAAATACACTTTTTTATTTACCAAGGGCTTCTCGTACATGTTGGACAAAGTTGTCATCAGGCCTGCAGTAGTGGTTTCATTCGCTACACTACTCTAAATATTCTTACTCATAGTCAATCAAACAGTCCCCAAAACTTTCCTGTCTAACTTCCTCCATTCTATTTCTCTCATATCTTTCACCTTTCCATCCAAAGTTATGTCCAAATCCTTGGAATATAAATAGTCCAAGATTTGGAGTTTCCATGAACCAAAGTCGGTTCCATTAAAGGCCACTAATCTATCTTTTTCTCCTCTTGACGTTGTTCCTAATTTTCTGGGCTTTGATACCACTTGTTAGGGGATTATCCTAAATATATTTTAAACTCAAGTCCTATTGCAGTTTAAAAATATATCTAAATCTCAATTGCGCAAAAGATACAAGTTCCAATTATGCAGAATCAAATAATCAATTGAAACAAGTTGCCTAAGAATTGATAAATAAATTAATCTATCAACCTAAGCCAGGAACAATCACATACAATTGGTATAATAGTAAGGAAAAGAAAGAAAGACACCGGATTTATGCTGGTTCACCCAATGTGGGCTACGTCCAGTTCTCTGCTACCATTGCAAGTTCTACTAATGTTTTTAGGGAGAAGTACAAAGAAGATTACAACCACGCTCAAGGGATTTCTCACAATTTTCTCTCAGAGAAAAAAATCTCACAAATCACTCAAACATTCAATCTCTTTATAGAATGAAGTATAAGAATCACACCCTCACAAACTTACAAAATTACTCACTTTAGATCTCTATATCTATGGATCTCTCTGTAGCTCTCTACTTTTCTGTGTGAACTGTGTATGTAGATCTTTGGAGTTATAGGTGTATTTATAGAGGCTCACACCAAAACCTAATAGGAAAAGAAAAATGTTGCAAACCAAATCTTAAAAAGAAAATGTGATTTTATAGATTTCTTTCTTCACTTTTGACTCCACTTCTCTCAACAGGATCTTTACTTTATTTAACCGCTAGTAGACCCGATATCATGTTTAGCGTATGTCTTTGTGCTAGATTTCAATCTTTTCCTAAGGAATCACATTTGCATGCCAAGAGAATTTTTAAATATTTACTTGGTACTATTGATTTAGGTTTGTGGTATCCTAGAAATATTGAGTTTAATTTGGAAGGATATTCCAATGCAGATTTTGCGGGTAGTTTACTTGACCGTAAAAGTACTAGTAGAACTTGCGAATTTCTTGGTAGTTCCTTAGTATCTTGGTTTAGTAAAAAGCAAAATTTGGTTGCCTTATCCACTATCAAAGCGGAATATATTGCGGTAGCTAGTTGTTGTGCTCAAATTCTTTGGATGAAACAAACTCTTTGTGATTTTGGATTAAAGTTTGATAATGTGTCTATCTTTTGTGATAATACTAGTGTTATTAATTTGACTAAAAATCCTATACATCATTCTAGGACTAAGCATAATGATATTAGGCATCACTTTATAAGAGAGCATGTGCAAAATGGTCATATTATTCTTGAATTTGTAGGCCCTAATAATCAGTTAGTAGATATTTTTACCAAGCCTTTAAATGAAGAAATTTTTTGCAAAAATAGGCTTGAGCTAGGTATTATTTGTTGTGATACCTCTTGATCTTATAATCATTGCTTCCTAATTCTTTTTAAGTTGGCATATTGATAGGGGGAGAAGTGAAAAGTTTGTGTTCATATTTTTAGGGGGAGCTATCATGTCTTTATTTATTTTCTTACCTGCTCTTTTTTATGATTCCAAAAGGGGGAAGAAGTTTAAGAAAAATATTCCCTAAATTTGTTTTATGATTTATTGTTGCATTAATTTAGGGGGAGAAATTAATTTTTGATTGAATTACATGTTTAATCTTTTATGGTGACACGTTGGATTTTATATAAAAATTATTCTTAATCACATGTGCCACCTTGGTTCTTAAAATTGTCTATACATTTTTCTTGAGTGGTTTGTCATCATCAAAGATTGTTGGCTTTTTGGCCCTTGGTCTCAAATTAATTAATTAATTAATATTTTGATGATAACAAACTTAATTTTATTTATTCACAATTTTAATATTTTAAATAGTTCATTGCATAGAGCTCAAAACAACGATTTCAATGCATCTTGAATCATCCAAATCGAAGCTCAAACAAACAAGTTATTGTCAAAATAAGTTTGACCGAAAATACCTGAACGGATGACATGGCAGCTGAATCAGCATATTTGGTCCAATCAAAAGGGGACCTATGCTGCTCTGGAGAAACGACATGTGGCAGTATTTTTTGTTAAAACAAGGAAAAGAAAACCATTTTTCTAAATTAAAAAAAATGAATTTAGATATATTATTATATTATTATTATTATTTTATTTTATTTATGGACTAATTAAAACAAGACACATTGCGTTGTTTTTTTAATATATATATAATATTTGAGAGAAACGGTTTCTTTGTTTAAAAAAAAATAAATCTTTTTCCCTTGACCATATATATATATATTTAAATATGTGTATATATGTATGTATAAATATTACCGTTGGAAGTTTTTTTTAATTGATTTTAAATTTTTTTTATTTTCCTTTTTCTCATTAAATCTCCACCCTTAATTCTTTTTTACCCAAATCAAATGATCCAAATTAAACTTGTTTTTAAAATTATTTTTTACTTAATTTCCCTCTCTTTTTAAAACCAATCTTCTTTCCTAAAATCACCTAACATTTTTACAATTCTTATTCTTTCTCCAAAATAAAAAATATTCATTGTTGCTCTCTCCAAAGCTCTCAACTTTTTATTTTCACTTTATTAGTGTGAGAGATTTATTATTATGAGAAGTGAGAATTATTGTGAGCTCAAAATTTATAAATCTACTCTATTTAGAGAGTTTATTGAGTGTTATCTAAATTCTAAAATTTTTGTAAGGGTTTCTTTTTAACCTGATAAAAAAGAGTGTTGTAATGGTTTGATCCTCAACCGTGGAAAGGATCGTGTTTGCCAGTTGAACTTTGAGCCGTGAAAAGAGTCGAGGGTTTTCAATCAAATTTCTAAGAGGTGCTTAGGGAGTGGACTAGGTCGAGTTTGACAGAACCATTATAAATTCACGGTGTCATTTTCTCTAACTCTCTCCTATTTAATTTTTGCAATTAATTTAGAAATTTATTGCATGCTTTAAAGTGTTATTAATTATTGTTGAGATTGATAGCATTTATTTTTTCTTTTTTTGTTTTTTTTGTCATTCTTGTTTTTGGAATTGACTAGTGTTATTATTAATTCTCTTAAAAAGTGTACTAATTTATTAAATTGGGCCCACTTAGAAAAAAGTTCATATAGTTTTAATTAAACCGTATTCATCCCCTTCTAGGGTTGCTATATCGATCCAACAATAGCAACATATAATATGCTCAAGTGTAATATTTCAAAATAGATTCACATAATTTATATCAAATAATCAATAAAAAAAAATAGCACCAAGGACTAAAATATTTTTGTTCAAATGTTAGGGACTAAAATAGAAAATTCAAACGCTTAGGAAGAAAAACAAAATAGTTATAAAAGTTGAAGAATTAAAAATAGTATTTAAACCTTAAATATATTATCACTTTTTTTACAAAAAAAAAATTATATTATAAATATAAGTGAGAGGATTACAACCTCGTTAACATATATCACATTAGAAGTACAAAATGAGAATTAGAACTTACGACCTATCTTAGAGGAGGTAAAGACATTTTAATCATTGAACTATGTTCTTACTAGCCTTAATGTGACTGGTGGATTGACCTAGGCATTTTATGCTTTGACATAAGAGGGTAAACCAACTAAATAAACTAAGAGCAATTGACATAAAATTCAATGGGATAGGTGAGGTAGATACATTATTTTAAGCTAAAATATTCGAACGGAGAAACTGTATGGGATTTAGAGATTTATTTTTTTTTTTTTAGTTCCATAAAAGGTGATCAAGATAAGAGATGGAATAATGTTGTAGATTGAATAATGTAATAGGTGTGTTATTTAGGAGGTTTTCTCTCTGCAGTGCATGAGAGCAAATTTCAGTCCTTGACTATAATCTACGAGTTTTCTCCCTGTGTTTTTTTAGATTGTACATCTGTAGTTTTCAATGGTCGTCGATGATCTTTTGGATGGGTGGAACAAATTTACACTCACTTTTGTTGAGGAAGAGGTAGTTGTTGATGTGGGTCACCGGGCGTTGGCTCTTACAAGGCAACGGCTCGAGTTAACACTCTTTGGGAAACTTCTTTATCATCGTTTGATCTCATGTGATGTCTTGTGAAACACGCTTAGAATCCCGTGGGAATTGGACAATCAATTTGTTGCAGAAAGTTTGGGGAATATTTTTTTTTTTTGTTCGTCTTCAAGAAGTTAGTGGACTAAACAAGGATTTTATGATCGGGTCCATGGTTTTTCAACAAAGCACTCCTTGTCCTCAAAAAACCTGCTCCTTAGTTAAGTTTCACTAAGGTAGTTTTCTGGACTCATTTCTTTGATCTACCTTTGGAATGTATGAATAGGGCTATGGTTGTTTAATTGTGCAATGCACTGGGAGTGTTTGAGGAGGTTGACTGTGACTCAAATGATTGTTGTTGGGGTGTGAGCACGAGAGTCAAGATTTGTATCGATATTTCTAGACCCCTCTGGCGAGGAATAAAGATCAATATTGATGGCCTTTGGGTGGGTGTTGGCTCTGATAAAATACGAGCGGTTGCTATATTTCTGTTATCATTGTGGGTTATTGGGCGATTTGATCAAGGATTGTGCAGAGGCTATTGGGGCATCACCAAGTAATCTGAAAGCTACGCAATATGGTCCATGGTTACATTTTTAGCAAGGGGTGAAGCTATCTCCTAAAATAAATGAAAGCCCAAAAGGAACCAATGTATATCTGAAGCAGTCACAGATGGTTGAGGAGAAGGGTGATGTTCAACATCTATCCAAAGATGGGTTAAAGGCAGTGAATTAGTGTCGTTACAGTCAAATATGATGCAATCAGAGCTGGTTCAGTCCTTGTCAAAATAGGAAGTCATAACAATGGTTGGTAGGAGGCTTTTCTAGGAGAAGCCAGTACAGCTAGACGAAGGTTTGGTTCAGAAAGATCTGGTTGTGGCTGATGGAAGGAAATTAGTTTCTGGAAATATTGAGGTGGTCGGCGATCCTCCTAGCAGTGGTGAGCGATCTACGTTGAACGAAAATGGTAAGAAAATTGAGGTAATTATGGGAGGAGTTAATGAGAATATTTCATTAAATAATTTTGTTTTTAATGCCCAAAATCTCCAAAAAAAAATAAGGAGAATGTTGTGATTTTAGAGGATTTTAGTATTTAAAAAAAAAGATATGCATGGTTCCTTAAGGGTTTCTTCAAATACTAGTTTGGATTCAAATTTTGTGGCTTTGGAAGATACTGTGGGGCTGGGATCAACTCACAAAAATCTAAGATATTGGAAGAGAGTAGCACGAGAAATTCATGATGATTTGTTTGGTATGGTTCATTTGGCTGCAACTAAATGTAAGGCTAAGAGTGAGACTGATAAGGTTGCTCGTTGGGTTAAAGCAAAAATAAATTCAGGTGAGGAAAAAATTGACGGGGACTCTTTTCGTGATGATGTGTTTGTGGAATCGGTGGCGGCTAGAATGCAGTCCCACCAGGAGATATAAAGATTATGTGTTTGAATGTTCATGGTTTGGAGAATCCTAGAACGTTCTGGGCTTTATCCTAGGTTACTTGTCTTAATAATCCTCATTTAATTTTCCTTATGAAGACAAAATGTAATGCTTTCATTATGAATAAAATAAAGTGCAAGTTGAATTATTCTGGGTGTTATACTGTTGATTGTTCGAGCTCAAAAGGGGGCCTCTATTTATTATGGCATGAGGACGTTGTAGTTATTGTTTGCTCTTTTTCGACTTTTAATATTGATGTTTCATTAAGTTACGAAGAAAAAAACTTTTGCTTTCAGGAGTTTATGGCCAGCCAGAGACACATTTACGAAAGTTTACCTGGAACTAATTCGAAGGATTAACAATTGGGATGACTCTACATGGCTTTTAGGTGGCAATTTTAATGAGATTTTATGTGATGCTGAGAAGGTTGGAGGTTGTCTTAAACGTTCTTTGTTATTGCATGACTTTCAGTATCTAGTGGACGATTGTAAGCTTTTTGGTCTTGACTATTGTGGAAAAAATTTTACATGGTGTAATAAGTGGCAAGAAGTTGATCAGATATGAGAGCAGTTGGATCGTTTCCTAGGTAATTCGGTTTTCTCTCAAATTTGGGGTGATGTTGTTGTACATCATCTAGATTGGCTACAATTTGACCATTGTCTGATTCTTTTGAGTTTATCTGGGGAGGAAGTATTGCCTCGATTCCAATCACAAGCGCGTATATTCAGGTTTGAAGAATGCTAGACACTCCATGAGAAGTGTCGAAATATAATTAAGGTAGAGGGAAACTGGAATACAATGCTAAGTAATTCACATTCATTGGATCATCGTTTGAGTACGTGTGCAAAGGCTTTGGGTCATTGGGGAAGAGGAGTGAATGAAGATCTTAGGCAGAAGATTTCATAGAGGAAAGATGAACTTCGTGCTACATATTTACATCCCTTACCACTTGATTTTGATACTATCCATGCATAGGAAGGAAGTTTGGATGAGCTTCTAAAGGAGGAAAAAATATACTGGAAACAACACTCCTGGGAAAATTGGCTAAAATGGGGTGATCGAAATACAAGATAGTTTCATCAAAAAGCAAGGATGCACAGGAAAAATAATCATATTTCAGGTATTGCCACCTCTTATGGCATTTGGTTAAAGGATCCAATACAAATTAAGCAGCAATTTGTTTCCTGTTATGAGAAGATCTTCACTTCTTCTACTCGTTGAAGGAGAGGTTATCAAAATATTTACACATGGTGCCAAGAAAGGTAACTGATGAAATGAATGTAAAGTTTTTGGCCCCTTTTTGCAGGAAGAAAATTGAATAAGCTTTACGAGAGATGCAACCCACGAAAGCGCCAAGTCCTAGATGGGTTCCTAGCTCTTTGCAATTAAAAGTACTTCGATATTGTAGGGGACAAAACAGTAAAAAATTGCATGGATGTTCTGAACCACAGGAATCAATGATGGATTGAAATTTGATGTTCATCACCCTTTTCTATCAGATGCACCCCACAAAAGTGCCAGGTCAAGATGGGC
The DNA here is from genome assembly GCA_026257165.2 of Telfairia occidentalis. Lineage (NCBI taxonomy): Eukaryota > Viridiplantae > Streptophyta > Magnoliopsida > Cucurbitales > Cucurbitaceae > Telfairia > Telfairia occidentalis. The sequence goes on along the minus strand of JAOANK020000059.1, from coordinate 26,243 downwards.
TCCCAACTCTTTTCTATCAAAAGTACTAGGATATTGCAGGGGACAAAACGATAGAAAATTGCATGGATGTTCTGAATTGCAGGAAATCAATCATGGATTGGAATTTGATGTTCATCACCCTTGTACCAAGGTGCAAGAATCCCAGGTTAGTTACTGATTATCGTCCTATTAGCCTGTGTAATGTCTCTTATAAGATTGTTACGAAGGTTATAGTAAATTGGTTAAAAGTTGTACTGAAAGATATCATATCGGACACTCAATTGGTTTTTGTTCCCAACAGGGCAATTACCGACAATATTGTGATAGCGCATGAATGTCTCCATTTTATGCGTTCAAAGAAATCAGAAAGAAAAGGTTTAATGGAATTCAAGTTGGATACGAGTAAAACTTATGATAGGGTGGAATGGGTTTTCCTTGAGAAATTGATGTTGAAACAGGGGTTTAGCTCTACTTGGGTGTCTTTGATTTTACATTGTATCTCTACTCCTAGTTTCTTAATCCTTCTAAATGGACACCTGTATGGATAGTTTAGATCCTCCAGGGGGCTTCGCCAGGGTGATCCTCTGTCCCCTTATCTATTTCTCATTTGTGCATAAGTTGTATCTTTGTCTTTGCAGATGGCATGCATAAGTGGGAGATTGTCAAGGGTGTTGAATAGCAATTGCCCAAACATTTCACATCTTTTCTTTACAGATGATAGCCTGATCTTTAGCAGAGCTGATGCGACAGAATGGTTTGTATTGAGGCAGATCTTGCGGGATTATGAGGGAGTTTCAGGCCAAAGCCTCAATGTGTCAAAATTCTCAATGTTGTTCTTTCCTAATGTTTCATATGATCAACGTAGGTATATACAAAATTTTATGGGTATGCTGATGGTGGACAATTTTGGCCTTTACCTTGGGCTACCATCGGTGTTCAAAAGAAGTAAAGGAATCGATTTTCGCTTCCTGAAGGATTGCATTTGGAAGGCTACTCAAGGATGGAAAGGTACGTTTTTCTCAATTGGAGGAAATGAAATTTTACTTCAGAGTATTGCACAAGTCATTCCTTTGTATGTTATGAGCTGTTTTTTTATTACCAAAAGGTTTGTGTGGGGATATTTCGAATATGATGGCCAGGTTTTGGTGGGAATCTAGTTCTACGAATAAACGAATACATTAGAAGAGTTGGAGAAAAATGTGTCTACGAAAAAAGATGGAAGGTCTCAAGTTTAGAGATATAGAGGGTTTAAACAAAGCTTTACTTATTAAACAATTGTGGAGGATGTTATTAAATCCTCAGCTGTTGGTTTCTTGTATGATTGTGGGGCGATATGCCTATGATTTCTCTCTCTTTCATGCTATGGATAATTCAAAATCTTCCTTCTTTAGGAAAGGAATGGTGTGGTGCAGGGACTTACTGTGGAAAGCCTCGATGGAAAGTTGGGGATGGTAAAACTATTGATTTTTTTCATGATTTTTGGATTTCACAGGAGCACACCTTTCGGCCTATAACTTTGCCTAGTGTTTTGGGGTTGACGGTTGCTGATTTTATTTCTCCAAACCGGATGTGGGATGTCACAAAGTTAGCATCTCTAGTATGTCGAGATGATGTAAAGCAAATTCTTTAGATCCCTTTAAGTATTGTAGGTGCTCCTGATACTTTGGTATGGCATTTTGACAAGAGAGGTGTTTACTCTGTCAAGAGTGGCTACAAGCTTTATATGTCTTCACTTTCAAATGGTGAGGAGGCCAGTATGGCGTGTGCTAATAAAAGGTGGTCTACGTTATGAAAAATACCGGTACACTCGAAGGTTAAACATTTTTTGTGGAAAACTTATTCATGATATTCTTCCAACTACACATAACCTCACTACAACATTATTCATAATTTTCGACGAAAAATATACGTTGCTGTAAGCCAAAAAAAGTCACTGAAATTTTTTTGCAACGCAATTTCTTGCGTCGCACATTACGTCTCTGAAACCCAGTCGGTGAAAGTCTTCAACGACGTTTTTGTGTAAGTGTCGCAAGGTAGCGATGCAAATGTTTCGTCTCAATATTGCGACATAAGTTCCTTCGTCGCAGTTTAGCGACGCATAATGTACATCACTGTACAACGACGTTTATGTCTTTTCGTCGCAAATTTAAGTACTTTGGGATGACTTTTTCCATTACGGCGAGTCCTGTGACTACTTAATTTTGTGTCGCTATAAATTTTGTGCGACTCTTTTATTTCGTCGTTAAATCTGTTTAGTGACTTTCTATTCCATGTGGCTTCAATACTTTTGATTATATGTGATAATTTTTTATTTTAATTGCTAGCTATTGGGACATTTTAAAAATTTGTCGCTAAATATAAAATTTTTCATCAATTCACTTACTACCAACCTATTAAGTAGCTTCATAACACAATTCATATCAATATACTAAAATCAAAATAAATTTACCAACTAAATTATGAAGTTTACAAAATACCTTGTTGCAAAAAAAAAATTAACTTTTGTGTTTACAAAATGAGAACTTAG
>JAOANK020000059.1:12681-23637 GCA_026257165.2 Telfairia occidentalis | reverse complement strand
AGAAGGAATCCAAATGATGAAGAAGCTGATGAACTCGCATGTTTTCTAAACATCTTACCACCGGGACTGATCCAATGCAGTAAGGATAGATGGATTTGGAAATTAGAGAGGGATGGCATGTTCTCCACAAAATCCCTACTCCTCTCCCTCAACCCCAAAGTGAATAGCAATATGGCTCCGCTTTACCGCTCCATCTGGAAAGGAAAGTTCTCAAAAAAACAAAATTTTTCCTTCGGGAACTGGCACACTCTAGCATAAATACCCAAGAGAGGCTTCAACATAAACTCCCCTGGCTGTCCATCTCTCCGACATGTTGCCCCATTTGCTACAAAGGTCCCGACTCTCACTCACACATCTTTAGCTCTTGTAAACAAGCACACAGATTCTGGACTTACATGGCACAAACCTTTGGCTGGAACATAATTCTCCCGGAAGATCCTCTATCTATCCTAGCAACGGTGCTAATTGGGCACCCTTTTCATTCAAGGAAAGGATATTTATGGAACAGCCTTTCCCGGGCCTTTTTTTGGGTAACATGGCTTGAAAGAAACGCTCGGATCTTCACAGATAAGTATCGATCCTTTGATGGTTTTTGGAATTCACTTTGTATACAGCTCTCACCTGGTGTAAATTAACACCTCTATTCTGTAATTATAGTTTATCCTCTCTTATTAATAGTTGGAAAAGTCTTTTGTAAGTTATTGGCATCGCCATAGCCTTTTGTAACATTTCACTTATCAATGAAATGGTTTCTTTTCCAAAAAAATCTTGTGTAAAAGTCTGTAAGTAGTGCGGCAAGATCAATGACACTCTCGAACCGGTCATTAGTTTAATATGTTGTAATTCCCTCTGGGTATATCACAAAGCAAGTAAAGAATACCTGTCAATTTTCTCTGTAATCTATCAGTTGTATTAAGACTTTCAAGATAAAGGAACCAGTAGCAACATTTAACTTTCTTGGGCACCCATTCTTTTCATATTGCAAAAGACATTTCATTATTTCAAATTTCGTTACAATCAGCCAGCTTTAGGAAGAAAGGTTTAGAAGAAAAAAACCCAGATGCTTTCAATCTTCCAATGTATCACAGCATCCTCCCTCTAAATTACAAAACCCTTCAGCCAGGCCAACAAATCCCCAAACTCCTTAGCCCCCAACTCAGTAAGGTAACAGCTTTCCATCAAATCTGGATACTGACAAAAGAGAATGGTTGGTAAGACCTTTCGAAGCTGCTAAAATTTGGTATGATATCAAAAACTTAGAAGGAAACTAAAAGCTGCCACCAGAGTCTGATGGATTTTCAGTTGAATGTTTTGAAGTTTTATAACTCCCCTTAAATATTAATGTTATCTTTATCCCTGTCTCTCCTTTCGGAGTTTATATCTTTTGAGCATGTCTCTTTTCATTATTTCAATGAATAGTTCAATTACTAGTTAAAAAAAGTTCTACCTTTTGTTTGAGCGGCCCTGTGGAAATAGAATGTTTCAAAATTCTGAAACCTCTTGGCAAATGCTATTAGCATTTTAGTTGAAGATGGAAGAAGAGCAAGACTTTGGCAAGACACTTGGTGGGCGATCATCAAGCATATCAGCAAAGGCCATAAGTTAAAAACTCTTTCCACGACCCTCTTGGAGAGAATTAATGTTTGCAAAATTATGAAAATCTTGACGGAAAAAAATCAAGGAATCTTCAGTGATACTCAAATGGACTCAATAAGTTGCCTTGATTTTATCGTTTTTGTAACCTCCAAATGAAACACTCTCACTCAATCATTTTGTAACCACATTACTTTACAGCTTCTACCATGGGATTCTTTTTTGGAACCTCCTGGTTAGAGGCCCTTGGGCATGTTCTGGTTAATCTTTTCATTTTACTTGATGAAAAGTACTTAAATATTTCACAAAAGAAATAAGTTTTCAAAAAGAATTTAAACGTGCAGTCTGTGTTAACTATGAAAGTCAAAATATTAATCAACCAATACAAATACAAGACTACAAGTCAAAGGGAAACATCAAAATGACATCTAAGTCATTTGAAGATTAATCCAACTTCTAAGAGATTGATCCAGCTCAGATGGAAGAAATGTCACCTCATTCGTTGGAATTTGGTTCAAAAAAGTCAAGAGATGGAGGTCTCGGCTTTGGGGGTCTAAAATTGAAAAATCAAGCCCTTCTAGCAAAATGGGGCTGGAGATTTGGTCAAGAACAGCCTACTTTGTGGAAATCATAAATCACTAGTATTTATGGTTTGGAGACATTCGAATGGCACACATTATCTAAAAGAAATGGCTGTCTTATAGATTCTTAGATGCCCGTGGATTAATATTTCCAAGACTTGGAGATTTGTAGATCATTATTCTTTATTCCCTCTAGGAAATGGCATTCGTAGATGCCCGTGGATTAATATTTCCAAGACTTGGAGATTTGTGGATCATTATTCTTTATTCCCTCTTGGCCAATGGCATTTGTATTTCCTTTTGGAATGATGTTTGGATAGGTAATTCCCCTGAAAGTTTCTTTCCCTCTTCTTTTTAAGTTGTTTCTGATCCTTTTGGTTCAGTTCACAACTATTGGGATGGAAGCGACCTCACATGAAAGTTGGAGACTAAAGGGAATTTAAAGAATGCAATTTCTATTTGGAATGATATTTGGCAATGGCATTCATATTTCCTTCTGGAATGATGTTTGGATAGGTAATTCCCCTTTGCTTTTTAAAGTTGCTTCTGATCCTTTTGGTTCAGTTCACAACTATTGGGATGGAAGACACCTCACATGGAAGTTGAAGACTAGAAGGAGGAATTTAAAGAATGCCATTTCCTTTTGGAATGATGTTTCCCCATTGAAAGTTTCTTTCCCTCTTCTTTTTAATGTTGTTTCTGATCCTTTTGGTTCAGTTCACAATTATTGGGATGGAAGCCACCTCACATGGAAGTTGGACACCAGAAGAAATCCAAAGGATCGTGAAATCATTGAATTTTCTTCTCTTATATCTTTATTAAATTCCATCCAATTAAGAGCATTTGATGACAAGAGGATTTGGAATTTACATCCATCAAGAATCTATTCGGATAAATCTCTTTCAAAACTCTTGGTTATACACTCCATCTCCTTTATCTAAAGTGGAATTCACATCTTTAAGAAAGACAAAATGTCCTAAGAAAGTTAACGTTCTTTCTTGAATAATTTTTTTTGAGAAGCCAAATTCGAGTGATACTTTACAAACGAAGCTTCCTCAGTCATTTTCTATGCCATCCATTTGTTCTTTATGCCAGGCAGCAAGCAAAAGTCAGAGTCATCTTCTATTTCATTATGAGTTGGATCTTTGCAAAAAAAGAAGACTTTGGATTGAATGCTTTGATAGTGACAAATTCAAAGGCTTCTTTGTAGTGTCCTTCTAAACTTTTTGAGAGCTATTCTATGAGAGTCATTTACACAAATTGGGAAGCCTTTTCAACATCTCATTATTAGTTGTTTATTTTTGCCTTTGTTGGTTTTCTTTTTATGGTTTTATTGTACGTTTTCACTCTCTTTTTTTGGAAGTTTGTTTCTTCTAAACATTTGTATCATTTTATTTAATAGGAGTTGATTCTGGTTAAACAGAAAGAGAGAGAGAGAGAGAGATTAAGCAAGAAAAACGGATGAAGCACTGCAAGACGATACAAACAAATGATAAAAATGAACAATATTACTGTCAAAATTGAGATACCGACAGTTCCTTCGAGCATTTTCAACAGTGCCTGCTGGACTCCCTCTCCAGATACATCCCTGCCAGTGTTTATGCTCTCACTCTAATAGGACAAAGCAAGTTATGACAAACACGGGAAAGTCAATAACTACAACCTATACATCTTACACCATTGCTATACCTTCTTAGTTATCTTATCAACTTCATCAATATATACTATCCCTCGTTGAGCTGCTTCTACATTGAACTCCGCATCCTGTACAAATAAAGAGCGATGTATGGAATGAGTAAAAGTGCACAGACAAATAAAGAAGGTATGAAAAATGTATTCACCAAAAATACGAAATAAAAAATTGTCAATTTTGAGAGAATAATAATCTTATTATCTTTTGTGAAAGATAGGTCACTTATGTATAAGTAAGGCCTATTACAAAATAAGGCATTTACAAATAAGGAAACAAGAATATTCTACAAATAAGGCAATTACAATAACTAAATATTTACAATTAAATAAATTTTAAATCACACAACCAACACTCCCCCTCAAGCTGGTTTGAAGATATCTTCCATTGCCAGCTTGTCAATTAGCTTGTCAAACTGTATTTCTGGAAGTCCTTTAGTCAACACATCAGCGATATGATCTGTCGTCGGAAGATAAGGAGTACACATTACTCTTGAGCTAATTTTCTCTTTAATGAAGTGTTTGTCAACCTCAATATGTTTTGTCCTGTCATGTAACACTAGATTGTGAGCTATGGAAATAGCAGCCTTGTTATCACAATAAATACGTACAGGTATCTTATGGAAGAACTTCAGCTCTTCAAGGAGTCTTTTGATCCATATACCCTCACAAATACCGTGGGCTAAAGCCCTGAATTTTGCTTCAGCACTACTTCTTGCTACGACATTCTATTTTTTGCTTCTCCAAGTAACTAAATTACCTTCAATAAAGGCATAATAGCTAGATGTAGATCGTCTATCTACATTACTACCCACCCAATCAACATCAGTATAGACTTCAACATGCAGGTGATTGTGTTTTCTGAACATTAAACCTTTTCTTGGAGTTCCTTTCAAATACCTCAGAATTTTGTAGACAGTTTCAAAATGAGCTATTTCAAGAGAATGCATGAATTGACTTACCATGCTTACTGCAAAGGCAGTGTCTGGGCGTGTGTGAGACAAGTAAATAAGTCTACCAACAACTCTCTGATATTTCTCCTTATTTTTAATTTCGTTCTCATTTACAGCTTGCAACTTCACATTTGGTTCGATAGGAGTTTCAACTACCCTGCATCCAAGTAGACTTGTCTCTCCAAGTAAGTCAACAATATATTTTCTTTGATTAACAATTCCCTTTTTTGATCTAGCAAATTCTATTCCCAAAAAATATTTCAAAGTTCTCAAATCCTCAATTTGGAATTCATTCGCAAGTTATTTTTTCAAAGTAGCTAGTCCATCTTCATCATTAACTGTGAGGATAATATCATCAACATATACAATCAAAACCATAATTTTTTCATCTTTACTATGTTTGTAGAAGATGGTGTGATCTGCTTGACTTTGAAGGAATCCATAACTTGTAACTGCATCTTCAAACCGTTTAAACCATGCTCTAGGAGACTGTTTTAGACCATAAAGAGATTTATTAAGTTTACACACCTTACTGTTTCCAAAGTTCATTTCAAAGCCGGGTGGTAAATTCATAAATACCTCTTCTTCAAGATCTCCGTTGAGGAAAGCATTTTTAACATCAAGCTGGTAAAGTTGTCAATCTAAATTAACAGCAATAGATAAGAGAACTCTTATGGAGTTAATTTTAGCAACAGGGGCAAATGTTTCTTCATAATCAACTCCATAGGTTTGAGTGAAACCTTTCGCAACCAATCTAGCTTTATATCTCTCAATACTTCCATCTGCATTGCACTTTATTGTGAACACCCATTTGCATCCCACAGTTTTCTTATCTTTTGGTAAATCAACAATGTCCCACGTATGATTTTGTTCAAGAGCATTCATCTCCTCCATAACTGCTAATTTCCAATTGCAATCATTTAGGGCCTCCTGTATGTTCCTTGGAATAAGCAGGTTATTTATCCTAGAAGTGTAGGCTCTATGACTTTCTGACAATTGTTGGTAGGAGAGGTAATTTGCAATAGGGTATTTGGTGCAATTCGAACACCTTTCCTAAGTGCTATAGGAATATCAAGATCAGATGTACTAGGTAGAGTATTTTGAATAGACGATGAAATAGAAATAGAGGATTGATTACCAGAATTTTCAGTGTCATTCCTCGAGGTGAATTGATTTGGTGGCAAGTCAACTCTCATCTTCATTCATTTGATTACAACGTCTTGTAGTATAAACTTGAAGCTCAAAATTGTGATTGTTAGAATCATTTTGTGGTGTTTCTCCCCCTAAATGAGAATTATCGACACTTGACATCGAGTAACTAGGAAAATCAGGACATAATATTAGGAAGTGAATGTGAAGTATCCCAAAAGTTATCTTCTAAGTTGGATTTCTCCCCCTGGAGATAATTTTGGGAAAAAAAAGGTTGATGTTCCAAAAACGACACATCCATACTCACATAAGTTTTTTTGGTTTGGGGATCAAAACACTTATAACCCTTCTGAGTGGAGACATAACCCAGAAAAATACATTTGATAGCTTTTTTATCAAGTTTTGAGCGCAGAGAGGTGGAAATGTAAACATAAGTAGTGCACCCAAAAACTTTCATGGGTAAATCAGAGTAAAGACGGATTGTAGGGAACGTCAATTTAAGCAAATCCAAGGGAGTGTTAAAGTTTAAAACCTTAGAAGGCATGCGCTTAATACGATAAGTAGCCGTGAGAACGGCTCCCCCCCCCCAACAAATATTGAGGAACATGCATGAAGAACATAATAGCACGAGAAACTTCAAGTAAGTGCCTATTTTTCTTTCAGTAATACCATTTTGTTGAGGGGTATCACGACATGTAGATTGATGAACAATGCCTTTATCTTTTAAAAATTCTCCAAGTATTTATTGAAATATTTTGTCCCATTATCCAAGTGTAAAATACTTATCTTGGTTTGAAATTGAATGTCAATCATATTGTAAAATTGTATAGAAAGATCTTTTACCTCAGATTTCTTATTTAGTAAATAGACCCAAGATAAACGTGTGTGATCATCAAGAAAAGTAACAAACCAACGTTTTCCACTATCAATAGGAATTTTAGAGGGTCCCCAAACATCACTATGTATTAAATAAAAAGGTTTAGAGGCCTTATAAGGAGTCCGACGAAAAGTAGAACGGTGATGTTTTGCTAAAATGCAACTTTCACAAGTAAAACTGGAACGATCAACACTTCGAAACAAGTTTGGAAATAAAAACTTCAAATAAAAGAAACTGGGATGTCCTAGTCTAAGATGCCAAAGCATGATTTTCTCACTAACCGAAAGAGAACTAACACTACTAAAGCCTTGAGCTTTTTTATGACTAGCTTTCTGTTCATCAAAGTAGTAGAGACCATCAAGCATCCTAGCACATCCAATCGTCCTCCCCGAGTCCTGTTCCTGAAAGACACAATGGGTTTCAAAGAAAATTACACAACAATTAGAATCCCGAGAAATTTTACTAACAGACAAAAGATTACAGGCTAATTTAGGAACATGGAGAATAGATTGTAGAGTAATAATATCGGTTAATGGAATAGTTCCAGTTCCCGCAATTGAAGAGAAACTACCATCGGCAATTCTAATTTTTTTATTGCAATAGGTAGGAGAATAAGACTGAAATAATTGAGAAGAATTCGTCATATGGTCAGATGCTCCAGAATCGATAATCCATGGAGAAGAGTTGAAACACGAGAGAGTAGGGAGATAATTACCTGATTGTGCTAAGAAAACACTAGGATTACCAGATGATGAACTAGTTTTTAGCAGTTTCAGGAGCTGATCCACTTGCTCTCGATTCAACTGATGAGAGTCAACTGTATATGTACTAAAGGCCCCCTGATTTCCATTGCTAATCCTCTCGCCAATTTTATGCCACTTCCAGTTGGCTGGTTTTCCATGGATCTTCCAACAGGTCTCACGTGTGTGACGAGGTTTATTACAATGATTGCACCAAATTCGAGGTCTCTCAATGCCCCTTGCTTGGATAATTAGAAGCTTTATTAGTATTTGCCTCAATTGTCAAAGCAGAACCTTCAATATTGGACGTTGAACTTTGTTTACGAGCGTGACATTACGACGACTTTCTTCCCGTCGAACTTCAGAAAAAACTTCCCCAATGGATGGAAGGGGGTTTCTACCAAGAATTCTACCTCTGACCTCATCGAAATCAACATTAAGACTAGCAAAAAATTTATAGATTCTACTATCTTCAACGATTTTCTGAAAATGCTTCAAGTCCACTGAACAGTTCCATTTGTAGTTGTCAAAGAGGTCTAGATCTTGCCAAATTCTTTTTAACGAATGAAAATATTTGGTGACTGAATCAGTTCCTTGTCGAAGCTCACCCAATTTCAGAGTCAGTTCAAAGACTTGTGACTGATTTCTAAGGTCAGAATACATCTCATTTACGCTATCCCATAACTCCTTGGCAGTAAAGTAACACATGTAATTAGAACCAATTTCTTCTTCCATGGAATTGACTAGCCAGGTCATTACCATGGAATTTTCAGAATCCCATGTAGCGAATAACGGAGTTCCTGCAGGTAGTGCTTCTTTCTCTCCAGTAAGATATCTCATCTTTCCTTGCCCACGAATAAACATTTGAACACTCTGAGACCAATAAAGAAAATTGTCCCCATTCAGTTGGATTGTAGTAATTTGGACAGGATGACTGCTAGTGCTGAACAAAATGTCCAAGACTTTGGCATTGGATGACCGATCTACTTTCGAATCAGCCATCGTTTACCCAAAAAAAATTGGACAGAGGGTAAAAAAGAAAAATACTCCGACGGGAGAGAATATGCTCCGGCGACGGCAAGAATACTCCAGCAGTGGCGGCAATTCACCAACACGAATCAACGATTTGCAAATCAACCCACGAACCCGCAAATCAACTCCGGCTAAAAACGAGTGGAAACAACCCACGCGAATGGCCTGACCCACAAAGAATGATACCCACGAACAGCACCAACACGGAGTTATGGGATACCCACGCGAATCAATAACGCAATACCAACTGCACCACCATGGGCGTAAACAACCCGCGAATGATACCCACGCGATTCGACCCACAAACCGCAATTCAACGACCCACAAACCGCAATTCAACGACCCACAATGGTGACCTACGAAAGACGGCAAAGCTGGAGATCCACAACCGTTCACTATTGACGTGCGAAACCTGGCCGGCGTCAGGGATGGTGAGAGGTAGCGGTGATGGTAGCAAAAAAAAATTAAGGGTTAGGGTTTTAATTTTTCTGCTCTGATACCATGTCAATTTGAGAGAATAATAATTTTATTATCTTTTGTGAAAGATAGGTCACTTATGTATAAGTAAGGCCTATTACAAAATAAGGCATTTACAAATAAGGAAACAAAAATATTCTACAAATAAGGTAATTACAATAACTAAATATTTACAATTAAATAAATTTTAAATCACACAACCAACAAAAATTGACATTAGATTTCACATACTTCCTCAATTAGTGAAGCTAGGCACGTGATGAGAATAAATTAAAAGGCGTAGGGCCTTGGTTGAGCACTCATTCTATATTTTCAACAGGATACAGACCCCGAATCCATCATCCTGGGGGAAACTTATTGCAGAATACTTCCTTCAGGTTTTTCAAAAAGCAGCTACACCTAATATTTTGTTTGGATCCCACTATTTGCCGTCTCACCAATCCACTTTTCATTTGTAAGTAAATTCTAAACTTGGCAAGTAATCATCCCAAACCTGTTGCTGCTCTTCTATACTATAGGCGAGCAAAATATCCTAAGTAAATCATTTTTTTTTCTTTTGCTAGTATTTTCAATACATACTAAATTGAGAAAATATGAGACCTTTTCTGCTCTATATATGGTACAAAATTGAAACAAAGACTGATGAGATGAATAAATGAAATCCCTACCACAATGCAAATGCAATATGAGTTTAAACGTGAGAGTGTTCCTATCTAATTTACACTTCAAAAGCTTAAATAGTTTTAGAATATAAAATTAATAAAGCAACTGTACAATAGCTATGCGCCATCTTTAAACTTCAGAGTCATCCTCCCATGACCTTCTGGACTCCAAAAGGTGGTTGAATGATTCCAACCAAAACTTATTTTGGATATTTTAAAAAACTAAGCTTAGTAATAATTACACACAAAAGGAATGGTAATATGACCCAGTAATTCAAAAGTTATCACTCGGTATACCTTGATCAAACAAGTGATTTTGAACTCAAGAGTCAAGTATGTTCTTACCGGTCCTTATGAAGATACCTTATAAATTTAATTGAGTCACGAGGAGAAAACAAATAAATTAATACCATAAGGAGTTTGTACAATATTGATTCCACATCTTCTCCAACATAACCTGCCTGAAAAGGAGAGAGAGAATGACTATGAGAATTTAAAATCTACTGAGCAAACTGAAAAGATGCTGCTACATACGTAATAATAATTTGGAGTGTAAATTACCTTGTTGATCCTTGAGGTTTGGGTAATCGGTCAATTTCGTCCTTAGATTTCAAAATCTTACACTCTCATCCGTTAGATTAAGAATGTACTCCACTTTAGTCCCTTGAGTGTCAGGCAATTTCAGCCTTCTATTTGTGTTTTATGCTACCAGCACGGTGAAGATCAGAATCATATATTTTTCGGTTGTCCTTTTGCTACTAAAATCTGATTTCAATTTTTTCAATCCTTAGATTATTTTGGGTTTTCTTCTCCTCCCAGAGCAACGTTTATCAACTTGTCCTTAGTCCAGTCTTTTCTTCAAGGGTTCATATTCTTTGGGTTAATGGAGTCAAAACAGTCTTATCAAAAATTTGGTTAGAACGGAACGTAAGAGTTTTTCAAAATCATTCTTCCTCATGGCTCAAGGTCTCTTCTTCAGCAAAGCTAAAGGCTTCTTGATGGTGTTCTCTCTCCAACCTTCTTTCGAACTATTCCTTACAAAATATTTGTTTAAATTGGGAATCTTTTAGTTTTTATTCCTAAACTTATATTTTTATCTCCTCTTTGGAAATTTTGGAGCATTAGTTTCTTTTCATAACTTTAATGAAATAGTTTGTTTCTTGTTAAAAAAAACTTAACAGAAAAGTGGAGAGGATTCGCGGC
>JAOANK020000058.1:331553-351631 GCA_026257165.2 Telfairia occidentalis | reverse complement strand
AATTGAGATGGTATTTTGTAAATACGTAATTATCTTAAATATATTAACTATTTCTTTATTTTCTGATTGCCTGGTAGGGACAAAAGAAACAAGGCCCATTCCAGGTCATTTCTCGAGAACAATAGCTAAGGGTCCTGATACTACCACTTGGATCTGGAACCTTCATGTTGATGCTCACGATTTTGATAGCCATACTACTCACGATTTTGATAGCCATACTAGTGATTTGGAGGAGATCTCTCGAAAAGTATTTAGTGCCCATTTCGGTCAACTCTCCATCATCTTTCTTTGCCTGAGTGGGATGTAATTCCACGGTGCTCGTTTTCCAATTATGAAGCTTAGTTAGGCAATCCTACGCACATTGGCCCTAGTGCCCAGGTGGTTGGGCAATAGTGGGCCAAGAAATATTGAATGGTGATGTAGGCGGGGGTTTTCGAGGAATACAAATAACCTTTGGTTTTTTTCAGATGTGGCGAGCATTTGGAATAACTAGTGAATTAGACGCATGCCTGTTGTCGCTGACGAAGGAAAAACAAAGAGAAAAACAGGGAGATGGTCGGCAAAGGAAGAAATCGCAGGGTTGGGGGAGGCTGAAGTTATGAAGAGGATGAGAGAGTGTGTGAATTTCCCATTCCCTATAGGATTTTTTTCCTTTTTTTTTTTCTCTTTTCTATTTTCATTTTTCCAGTGGAAAAAATTTATAACATCCTAACAAATAATTAAAAGAATAAATTCAATAAATTATAAAGATGAATTGATGATATGAATTTCTGGAGCATTACAACAAATCAATCATTATCCTCAATTCGGATAATTGAAGCATGAGGATGTTTACTAAAGGTATGTTTGGAAATAATTTTATTATAGGTAATTTTAGCTAAAGTGATTTTAATTATAACTGCTGTGATATATAGCGTTTAATTATAAACATTTGAATGCTTGGCTTTACAACTTAAAAAGTGATTTTGATATAATTAAAATTAATGTTTGTTTTAAAAGAGTAATTTTAAAATCATTAAATTATTAAAAAGAACATTACATTTTTTTAAAAGAAAAATTATGGTGCGAGAAAAAAAAAGGTTAAGAGAGATAAAAATTTGAGTGAGAGAGAAAATCAAAGTTAGGTATAGATAAAGACATACTTTACCAGGGAAAAAAATTAAAGAGTGACAAATATTTAGAGAGAAAAAATGGAGAGAGACAAAAAAAATTAGAAAGAGAAAAATTGGAGGAGAGTTAAAACAATATAGAGAGAGGTACATGCTAAATTTTTTATATCTAATATTATTATTAATGTGGCCTATGTAAATTTATTCCAATAATGTTGTAGGCCCAAGTTAGTGGGCCAATTAATTAAAAGGTAATTTCCCTAATTTACACTCTGGTGGAAGGCGTATATATAAATATAAAAGCCTAGGGATTAGTCCTCTCTCTACCTAATTAAGTAGTAGTATTTTCTCTCCATCAAGAACGGCTAATAAAGTATAAAGAAGGCTAAGAGAGAGAAACATAATCGTCAAAAATTGTCCTACTGAATCAACGTCATGGATCAATGTATGTTATCTTAGCTTTTATGTTATTGTGAAAATCATGTAGTTCAAAGATTTTGGCTTTTTATTAATCTATACAATATTAGAGTTTATTGTATAATCATGCAAATATAAAGAATTTACAGTACAGAAATATTAGAGTGAAAAAAAGTTAGAAAGATGTACAGAAAAAAATTGTAGAGACTGAAAAGTTAAATAGGGGTACAAAAATTTTAGTGAGAGAAAACAAGCTAGAGTGAGAGGTTCAAAAATTTTAGAGAGAGAACAAAGTTAGAGAAAAAAAATTAGAGTGATTGACAAAAGTTTTAGAGAGAGATAAGGGTTAGTGGGAGGACAAAATTTTAGAGAGAGAAATTTTAAAGAAAGAGAAAGTTAGAGAGTGGGGGACAAAAATTTAGAGAGAGAACAAAAGTTACATGGATAGAGCAAACAAAATTATAAATAAATAAAGTTAGAGAGGAAAAAGTTCTAGGAGGGAAAAATAATTCTTCTCAAAATTTAACATGCAAATAGGGTGAAATTAAAGAATACTTTTGAAACTTAGAACAACAACCATTTTAAAAACTAATTTTTGTATAATTTTTTTTTTGTTGAAAAGCACTTGGAAAATCACATATGAATGAAAGTGATTTTGGCAATGGTAAAAGTAGCCATGTATAAATCACTTCAAAACATACCCATAAATCATCTATAAAATGAAAGAATAAAATGCAAACTAAACAAAGAGATTATAATGGCAAAAGGAGAAACTTACACTAAAATAAATTGTTTTCAACAACCAAAGTCGAATAGCAAGAGCGGGAAGAAGAAAATACTTTAAGCATACCAAGTCAGAGATCTGAAACTCAGAAGCCAAATCACATTTCAAACGGGTAATATAACTAGCATCAGGCCCAGTTATGATAATATAATCCACATATAGCAAAAGAGACGATAAAAAGGAGCTAACAGATCGAACAAAAAAAGATGAGTCAGCAGCAGAAATGACGAACCGAAGAGTGAGAAAGTAGGTCACAAAATGATCATACCAGACACAAGGTGCTTGCTTAAGGCCATAGAGACTCTTGCGAAGAAGACAGACATGAGTAGGACAAGTTTTGTCCACAAAGCCGACTGATTGAGACATATACACTTCTTCTTGTAAGTGGCCATGTAGAAATACATTTTTAGCATCCAATTGATGCAAATGTCATTGATACTTAGATGGATGAGTGAAGATTCCAAAAATCTAAGGGTTCCTCTGCAAGGTTCGTCCATGGAGGGTGAGTCAGGGCCTACCCAGTGGGCTGTTTGACAACGGGGCTGAATGTTCCATTAAAGTCAAAGCCCTCGATCTGATGGTATCATTTGGCAACCAATTGAGCCTTATACCGAGAAATAGAACCATCAGTATGATATTTTGTTCAAAAAACCCATTTACAACCAACCACGTTCATATGGGACAGTTGAGGCACTAAAGTCCAAGTTCTGTGTTGCTGAAAGGCTGCAAACTCATCAACCATAGCAAAGCGCCATTGCACAAATTTGGAGGCTTTAGTGTAAGACTTAGGATCACATTGAATCGATGGATTGGAGAAGACATGCAAAGGCATAATATTTAAATTCCAGACTCAGAAAAGTCTGCATAGGGTGATGATTTGTTTGTTTGTGGTGGGTAAAATTGGGGAATTAGATGGTGCATAGGTTCTAAGATGGTGGAGAGAATGAAGGGGATGAGGCTGATGGTAAAGTGGGTAGGCTAAGGGGCATGGGTGATTGCAACAACGAGGGGATCTGTAGAGGAGGATTAGTAGCAAGAGAAAAACCCTGAGAGTTAAACACAACAACAAGAGGTGTTGAGATATCAAGAGAAAGAGAAGTAGATTGGGCAGGGAGGCCAGGGAAAAAAGCTTTTCACGAAGCCTAAGGGAGGACGAAGATGTGGAGAAAGAAAGAGAGGAAAAGGGAAACACCGTTTCGTGAAAAATAACATGACGAGACACTAAGAGACTTTTTTGTTAATGGATTAAATATACCTTTAGAATTAAGAGGGTATCCTAGAAAAACATGTTGAGAAATTTTAGGATCAAGCTTGTTTTTATTATAGGGTTTCAAAAGAGGGTAACATGTGCATCTAAAAACTTTCAAGTGCAGCAAATTAGGAGGGTGGCCAAATAAATTTTCAAATGATGACGTCATGTTTAAGATAGGAGTAGGCATGCAATTGATTAAAAATATTGCAGTAGAAAAGGCATATGGCCAAAATTTAATGGGGAAAGAGGAATGAAAAAGTAGGGCCATTGTAGTTTCCACAATGTGGCTATGTTTTCTTTATGCTTTATTCTGGAGTATATGAATAAGATTTTTTATGCAAAATACCTTTGGAAGTAAACAGAAAGGAGATACAATAATTGCAGAATTCACGAGAGCCATCAAAACAAAAACTTTTAAATTAGTGGAGAGCAAATTTTCAACAAAATGAGATGAAAGACTGTAAAGTAGTGGCAACATCAGACTTATGCAAAATTGGAAAGAGCCATGAAAATTTCATCAATGAAACTGACATAATATCTATCACCATTATTAGAAAGGATAGGCGAAAGACCCCAAACATCACTATGTATTAAAGCAAGAGGCTGAAAAGACATAGAGTGTGACATTGGACAAGAAAGTTTAGTCATTTTTTAGCATAAACAACTAGTGCATGTAAAAGTAGATAATAACTTATTGTTTGAGAGACCTAAGCAATGTAGAGAACTATGCAACATCATGGGAGACGGGTGGCCCAATTATTAATGCCATAGAGAGCATTTTTTATTTGCTAAAAACATTGAAAATTTTTGGATGCACCATAAATGGCAACGTGGAGTAGGTAGACGAGCTTGGAATGGGATACAAGCCATTAATACTTTTTTCCATAAAGAAAGGGTGTCCAGACACTTTATCCTGAATCAAGAACCAGTAAGAGTAAAAAAATTACAATTATTATCAATACAGAATTTGTGAACAGACAATAAATTGGAAGTTAAATTAGGGGCATGAAGAACATTAGGTAGAGAAAAAGTATGACATGAGGTGGGAAGTATATCATTATCATTGTGCGTCACATTCAAGGATTCCCCATTTTCTATAGTTACAGATTCCTCACCATTACAGGTTGAAGGAAGGTTGAGATTGGCCAAGTTGTTGGTCATGTGGGCATGACAGCCACTGTCAGTCAACCAAAAAGAATTAGTTGGAGATAAAGATTGAGAAGGCATTGAATTACTGCCATAGCTGTGAACTTGGTTGGAAAATGACGACCCTGATATGTAAAATTCATCCTGTTCAAATAATTAAGTGCACTATGTCTTGGTTTAGAGCAAATTTGACAAATATATTCGGTAAGATGATTGGGACGGATGCAAAATATTTGACGAAGTTGGTGGAGAGGAAAAATTATATGTGGGCTATCCATTGAAGGAACCAGGTTTGTTTAGGCTCATTTAGAATGTTGAAGTGGGGGCTCCATGAGGCCCAAGTGATGGGTTGTTTTAAAAACTCAAAACCAACCAAAAAGGATGATTGCAGTTAGGCTTAGAACCACACCCACATCCATGCATAGAGGAGTGACTTCGAGGAGACCGCCCACTGCCATTGAAGGTCCTGCCCTATCCACCTGCCAAAGTTACCCCGGAGAAGACAACACCATGGCTGTCGGAGTTGGCTCTACAGAAGGGTGAAGCTTGCTAAACTTTTTTCTTTAGCGTCAAGGAGAGTTTCAAGCTCAACAAGGGTGATGCTTGTGTTTTGGGTTCGAATAGAGGTCTGTAAAGGGGGCATATTAATCTGGTAGTCTGTTGAAGACGTGAAACAATGTTTCTTCATCACCAATATGCATAGATGCAGTGGCTAATTTGTCCACAATATCTTTTATACGCGGAAAATATTGTTCAACCATCTCAGATGAGGATTTCTTTATCGAATAAAGAGAGGATTAGAGGGCCAGAAAGTTTGATCTCGTTTTATAAGAATATCAGGTTTCGAGAGAAATCCAAAGTTCTTATGCTGTGGAGGCAATCGTAATGTGAGAAAAAGCAGAGGAAGATAGTGTGGCATTAATAAGTGTAATGAGAGCTTGATTCTGGCAAGTCCATTGTTGGTATTTAGGATTGGGAGTTTTGGTGGTTGAGGCCAAAGAAGAATTTGGGGTGAGGTATTGCTTGGGTTGAGTAATTGTACCATCCAAATGGCCAAAAAGAGCATGAGCTTTGAGAATGACAGTAATTTGAACTTTCTATGGAACATAATTAGGGGAGTCAGGCTGTACAGGAACAAGATTGCAGATGTTTGCAAGGAGGAGGTGGGGGGTTAAAGCTGGAGTTGTTGGGAAGAGGGAGAATTTTCCATTGTAGAGGAAAAATGAGAAGAGGAAAAAAAGACATGTGTCAACGATTGTTTTGTTACCAAGAAGAAATATAGAGAGAGATGTGAATATATTCAGTATTTGATGATTTGACAATGTACAAAGAAGCCCTATTTTTACAAGGGCTTGATAAGATTTGGAAAACATAATGTACATGGTTTAAAGAGATGTTACAAAAAACTAAATCAATTTAACAAATTCAATAACAACCTATAATAATTTAACAAATCTCAATAGCCATCAAAGTAGAATAGAAGCTCCAAAAGAGATTTTCAAGGTTCACTAATTCTAAGCCTTCTTCCAATGGCAATACATCTATGGAAAATGTTAGTTTACCTATACCAAATGAACATTTTGATAAGGTATAAAGTAGTAAAGAGAAGCTTGCTAATGTTATGTCTATGCATGATAATGCTATCTTACTTAGTAGGTCATTAGATAGAAAGGAATTAGATTATTGTAATCCAACTACTAATATTGTACCATCTATTATTTCTGGAGGAGCATGTGCTGATTGTAATGCAGTAGAGAAAGTAGATAGTAGTGAGCCCAGAACTATAATACTTTGTGATGACATTATGAGTACATTGGATCACAAAGTTACATATGATTCTACTATTGTATCATTCCTTCCAAGAGAAGTAAAACTTGATGTGTGAGTTGGAAAACAAAAGGCAGGAGATGATGAAGACAAAAGTAATAGAAAAATATGTAAAAGAAAAGTGTGAGAACATTAGTGGAAGAGAAGAGAAAATGAGTACTACTTGATCTATAAATAAAAATGAGAGAAGAGCCAAGAATATCAATTTAGAAACTTTGGAGGTACAATCTTTCTTGATTTCAAAACAACATATTCTTGAACTTTTTAACAAAAGAGTTTGTTTTCAAACAGATGAGCTTAAACCAAGTTTGCTTAGTTTTTCTTTTGAGTTTTGACAGATTGTTAATACATTGATTATGAAGCAACATTCAAATAGTGACACCAAATCTAGGCATAACTGAGAGCAAGAGGTAGAGAAGGAACGACTTATAGTTCCAATTCTGAATCTGTTTCGCCTTCTTTCCAAGGTCGCAAGCTACATGAGAATTGGAAGTACAAACATTCTTTTTAACAGAGATGGAATTCAAGAAGAGATGAACATTTGGCATCTCATGATTATAAAGTTGCTTTACAAGGGAGACCATCCAATAGAAGCCAGAGACGAGTTACACCATTTTCTTCTCATGGCTACCTTTAGATATTAATTTGGATTCGAGGACGAATCTTTTCAAAATGGGAGAATGATATGAACGACCAAGACCTCAAATTATTATTCACATTTTTATTTAATAATTTGGATGTAATTATGTTATTTTTCAATTTTATCATTTCTAGAACATAGTAAATAAATGTATTTTAGTCTTTTTATGCTATTGATGATGATGTGGCAATTAGGGTTTAGTTTGGAAGCTATCTAAAGTCTTGCCAGTAGATTGTTTTGAACATTTTTAGTTTTTGAATGAAATTTTGCCTTCGAGCTTTTCTTCAAGTTTAGCATGCAAGCTTGTTGAACCTTTTGCAATTCATGCCTTGAGTTGCATGTAGGATTGAACATCCTATCTTGTGGAGTATTTGACTCTTGAGTTAAATGAACTCGTTTTTTGCCTCAAGAGCTTTGATCTGAAGGAAATTCGTGTCTAACCCAATCCTTGGGGTTGAATTCAGAATCGATTTGGGGTTTTAGGATTTGATAGTTAGGGGTTCTCCTTGAGTGGTAGAGTTTTTAACTACAAATTCCTAGGGATTCTTATCACAAACTTCCCAAAAATCTTATTGGACTTGGTGATAGGAACTTCTTGGTTATTTGAACCCTTAAACAACAAAGACACTAAAACCTAAAGGCTAAGTTAGAATTGGTTTACCTTAATAGTCAAGCTAAGGAATGAAGTGACTTGAATGCACATGCACTATTCACAAGCTTCTAGACTCCTCGAAGAAACACTCCTCAAGGTTAATAACCAAGCAAACTTGATGCTACTCTACTCCTCTAAGCCACGCACAAGGGAAGATGGAGGGAAGGGGGTTCAATTGCTTGAGCAATTAAACATTTCATTTTAAAAAAAGAACTAACAATTTCAATCATAAGATCAAAGCTTTCTATTGATTACAAAGGGGTGCTTCGCATTTTATAGAAGCCAAAGAATCTAAATTAGAAAAAGAAAATAATATCAAACTATTCCTAAAATACATGTAAATAAAATCAATTCAAATAAAATACCAAAATAAATAGGGATAAAATAATTATTTTCCTCAACTAGAAAATAATATAAAATCCTAAGGAAATAATTTATAGCAAATTATATCATTCTTCTAGAAAAATTACAAAAATAACGATGGCTATAAATTTTCCTAAAATAAAAAGGGGCCAATTGCATGGCACATGGGCGATGGGTGCGTGTGGCAAGGGCATGGGCGTGTATGAGGCAGAGGCGCGCTCAAGCATGGCACCTGGGGCTAGCTGCAACAATCGTTGGGCACATGGAGGCTGTTGTAAGCGCGTGTAGGGCAGCAGAGGGCGCTCATAGGCAAGGCACTTCAACGTAGCGTAGGTACAACAAAGGCAATCTCTACAAGGTTAGCATGGGTGCTAGTGCAGGCAATTACAAGGTTAGGTGGGTGTTGTTGCATGCGATTGCGAGGTTAATGTGAGCTTGGCTATAAAGCGTTGGGAAGTTAGCATGGTGCTGCTTTGCAATGGTGCGGCTAAATTCTGCAATAATAACCACACAAAACAATGTGCAAGTGTACATAGTCAGCAGCAAGTGATAAGTATTTATATCGTTTCCACATGGATTAGTGGAAGATTTTAACCTATTTTGACTTAATCTCTTAGTGAATTCAAAAGTAATAAGAATGAATGATTGATGATTTTTATGGCTAATTAAATTAGGCAGAATAAAAAGAATGCTTTTGCAGTTGTAACAATGAGAATGATGAGTTCAGATTAAGGTAATATGTTATTTTCTCTGAAATAGAATGCTAAAACAAATGAATTACATAATCGAATCACACAACAATAGTCTCGGAATCCTCTCAGATCTCTCAATTATCTTAAGTTAATTCTCATTAACCTATAGGAGTTAAACCTGTTGTTTTTGTGCATTAGGTGAGTGATTATTCCTAACCTCCTCACTTAGCCAATCGCTAACCTAATCTAGAGGCTAATGTATTTTAAAAGCAATCTACTTCTCCTATTTTCTCTTGAAACATATAGAAAAAATTCATGCATGTTAGCCAGACAGACATAAACATTAAGCAATCAAGAACACTTCTAAAACAATTCAATTCCACAAGCTTTTACTCAAATCCAAATCAGTTCAACAACATCTCCCTTAATTCTCACCCAAAGGTGATTAGTTCATGCTGCAATGAATAAAAGACAACAACAAATAAATGAAAATAGTAAATGAGTTCATAATAAAAGAAAACTCTGAAGAATTAACTGTAGAAATAAGTTACTCCACGAAAACAATGGCAAGAATCGTCTTTTCTGTTCCAGCTTTCAGTTGAGTTTCTTCCTTCTACAAGTTCTTCTCCATGGGAATTTAAAGAAGTGTAGCAATTGTTGAAAAAAACTCTACGGAAGAATAATTTTGAATAAAAAATAGTCGAGCTTCAAAACTAGGAATGATCCTTCCTTTTAGCGATAGTCTTTTCTATTTATAAGTTTTCCGTTGTATTAGGAAACCTATTAAGTCAAATCGCCCACATGGCACACATCCAATGGTTGATTAATTCCACAAAAGAAAGATTTGTTTCCATATTTTAAAATTTTTGTTATTTTTTGTGTGTATCCTTTGTGTCTGTTTTGCTCCCAAATTGCCCGATCAATAGTTCTGCTAAAATAATGCTCCATCATTTATCTGCTTAACAAAATATCCAGTATTAGGACTAATCAAGCATAATTTCCTTCAATTTTATTCAAATGCTATCCTAAATGGAATGATGCAACAATATGAGGGTTTCCAAAAGTTCTATATGCAAAAGAAAGATAAACCAATCGAGTATTTCATAAATCAAAGACAATTTACTCCAAGAATGTGATGAAATCTAGCCTAAAAGACTCCTAATAACTATCTTTTGGAGAGTTATCACATGGCATGGGCGCGGTGCTGGGTGGCAGCAAATGGTACGGTGCGTGCGTTGGGCATAGGCAGTAGCGATGCTCATGATAGCATGCGTGTTTGTGAGGCATGCACAGGTGCCATGGGCTATGCGACTGAGTTCTTAGCATCAAGGCGCTGCTTCATGGCGTCAAGGTGCTTTTACTTGGATTGATTCCTTCAAATTGCATGAGCAATTTTCTTCTCCTTCTTCCTTTTAGGATGCCCACACGTGTTCTTGCATAGGTTATTGAGACTTGTTGTCGTTCAAGGACTCTTGGGCTATTCATGATCATATCACCTTGGGTCTACAGTTTTACGCGCGTAACTCGCTCATCGTTTAGTTCACCGAACATTTACCTTTTGTCGGGTCTCAAACAAAAGGATTAAAGTTTGCTGGCCTCTTCAGAAGAGGATTTGGTTTTTCCCTCTGAACTGGCTTACTACTCTCTAATCCTCCAGCTGGGTGTGGTGGTCCATGATTTGAACTAGTGGCCTCAGAGTATTATCCATCTCGAGCATCTGCTCCTCTAAAACTACTAGGCGGTCACTTGGCTCGCTTCACCTCACATTAGGTCTGTTGTTTTAGTAGGGAGGTTATCAACTTGCTTGGGAGTGACTCAGTTGGCCTCAGTAGTATGAAGATTTTCGACACGCCTAAGATTAGGTTGGTTATAATCCACTGTAAGCTCCACTACATGTAGATCTTGATCTTGAACAGGAACTCATTTGGGATGCTAAAGTGATCCAACTCGTCTTTATCAAGGTTTTGGCGGTAGTTTTTAATGTTACTCATACCACTTCATAGTATTGCAAAGTTTATTCGATTCTCTTTCATTGTCGTCCTCATAAACGGCGTCAACTATTGATACCTTATTTTACTCAATAATGAATTTGTTTGAAGTTGGGAAGATCAACCAAACAGAATTTGCAAAGAATAACGAACTGCGCACCAATGTAGTGCAAGACAACACACTCTTATGCCTAGGTAGAATTGAGATTGTGAAGAACTCGCAGAGGAATTAAGATTTGAGTAACTTACCTTTTTGTTGAGATTTAATCTCTATATATAACAATCCGTCCTAGGGTTTGCACAGATTCCATCTTGGACTAGGAATCAAACCGACTCCTCTAGTCCAAGCACTATGTTAATTTGAGAAAATAAAAATATTTTGTTCTATCTAATATGTGCAACTTAGGTCTTCTTATATAGGAGAAAGACTCATTATAGAAAAAGGAAAGAATAATAAAGAGATTAATAGCAAATATTGACAACTAATATTTACACAAAAAGATTCATAAATACTAGATATTCCAGCACTCCCCTTCAAGCTGGTTTAAAGATATCTTCCATAGCCAGCCTGTCAATTAGTTTATCAAATTGCTTCTTTGGTAGCCCTTTAGTTAGCATATCAGTTATTTGCTCTATTATCGAGGGATAAGGAATACATATTACGCTTGCATCAATCTTCTTCTTTATAAAGTGCTCATCAATCTCAATATATTTGTTCTGTCATGTAGAACAAGATTATGAACTATAGCGATGACAACTTTATTGTCACAATAAATCTATATAGGTGTCTTTTGCAAAAACTACAATTCTTCAAGTATCCTTTGATCCGTATACCTTCACAAATTCCATGGGCTAAGGATCTAAATTCTACTTCAACACTACTTCTTGCCACTATATTTTGTTTTTTGCTTCACCATGTAACCAAGTTTCCTCCTACAAAAGAATAGTAACTAGAAGTTAGATCTTCTATCTGTAGCACTTCCTACCTAATCTGCATTCATGTACACTTCTACTTGGAAGTGATTATGTTTTTTTGAATAATATGCCTTTTCCAGGAGTCCCTTTTAAATATCTTAGGATTCTGTACACAGCTTCAAAATGAGTCGGTCCAGGTGCATGCATAAAATTGACTTACCATACTTATAGTAAATGCGATATCAAGGCGCATATGAGATAGATAAATTAATCTTCCCACGAGTGTCTGGTGTTGTCCCTTATTCTTTATTTCCTCTGTTTTTGCCTCTTGAAATTTCGAATTTGGTTCGGTAGGAGTTTCTACAATCTTGCAACCAAGTAATCTTGTTTCTCCAAGCAAGTCAATGATATACTTTCTTTGATTTACAAAGATCCCTTTCTTTAATCTTGCGAATTCCACCCCTAGAAAATATTTTAATGTTCCCAGGTCCTTGATTTGAAACTTGCAAGATTTTTCTTGAAATTAGCTAGGTTTGCTTCATCATCACCTGTGAGAATAATATCATCTACATGAACAATCAAAATTGGAATTTTATTATTCTCAGAGTGTTTGTAAAATATAAAATGATCTGCTTGGCTCTGAAAAAATTCATAACTAGTCACCACTTTTCCAAAATGCTCAAAACTAGACTCTTAGAGATTGTTTGAGGTCATAAAGTGATTTTCTCAATGTGCATATTTTACTACATCCAAGTTCTTTCTCAAACCTGGGTGGTAAGTTCATAAAAACCTCTTCATCAAGATCGTCATTGCGAAATGCATTTTTCACATCAAGTTGGTCTAAAGGCCAATCTAAATTAACTACAATAGATAGAAGAATTCAGATAGATTTAATTTTTGCCATGGGAGCAAATGTTTCCCAATAATCAATTCCATATGTCTTGGTGAAATCTTTAGCAATTAGTCTGGCCTTGTATCTCTCAATACTACCATTTGCATTACATTTTATAGTAAACACCCATTTACATCCCACTGGTTTCTTATTTTTTGATAACTCTACTATTTCCCAAGTGCCATTCAACGTAGCACATTCATTTTCTCCATAACTGCTACTTTTCAATTTGGATCTTCTCAGACTTCACGTATATTCCTTGGAACAAACAATTCAATTATCCTACAGGTGAAGGCTTTATGACTATGTGACAAATTTTGATATGAAACATAATTTGAAATGGGATATTTGGTACAACTTCGAATACCTTTTCTAACAGCTATGGAAATGTCAAGATCAGATACTCTAGGTATAGTATTTTGAATATTTGAAGAGGTAGGAATAGAAGAAATGTTATCATATTCTTCAATTTCATTTCCCTGAGTATTAGATTGGCTCTATGAAGGATCAAGTATCTAGTCCAAGTTCCCCTTATTGAATTTTCTTCTAGTATAAAACTTAAACTCAGTAATTCGATTAGTTGAATCATTTTGTAGTATTTCTCTCCCTGATAGAGAAGTTTCCATACTAGGCATAAAATTAGGATAGATAGGAGTAAGAAGTTGAACATCCCAAAAATTATCTTCTAATTCCAAATTTGGTTCCTCCTCCTTAAGAGAATTTTGGGTAAAATAAGGTTGATTTTTCAAAAAAAAAAAAAAAAAAAACAAATCCATACTCACACTTTTTTTTTAGGATCAAGACATTTATAGCCCTTTTGGCTTCATGAATAAAAAAATGTATTTAATAGCTCTACAACAAAGTTTTGATTGAAAATGAGTAGGTATGTGAACATAAACAATACACCCAAAAACTTTGATAGGTAAGTCAAAATAAATGTGGAAAGTTAGAAACATACTTTTAAAACAATCAAGAGGAATTTTGATATTCAAGATTTTACTAATGCATCTTATTTATTAGGTAGGCAGTCGTAAGGATGGCTTCCCCCCATAAATATTTTGGAACATGCATGGAAAACATTATAGCACGTGCTACTTCAAGTAAATGCCTATTTTTCTTTCAGCAATTTTATTTTGTTGGGGAGTATCCCGACAAGTAGATTGATGAAGAATCCCTTTATCTTTCAAAAAAATCTCCAAGAATTTCACTAAAATACTCAGTTCTATTATCAGAGTGGAAAATGCAAATTTTAGTTTGAAATTTCGTGTCAATCATATTGTAAAAGATTTTAAAAATGTCTTTCACTTCAGATTTGTTTACCATTAAATATATGCAAGAAAGACGAGTATGGTGATCAGTAAAAGTAACAAACCATCTTTTTCCACTATGAGTCCGAATTTCAGAAACACCCCAAACATCACTATGATTTAAATAAAACGGTTTTGAAGCTTTGTAAGATTTTGGAAAATATGTGGAATGATGAGTTTTTGCAAAAAATGCAACACTCAGGTCAAAAGAGGAATAATCAATTCTTTTAAATAAGTTGGGAAATAAATATTTGAGATAAGAAAAACTAGGATGTCCAAGTCTAAGATGCCACAACATAATTCAGAAAGAGAACTAATACTACTAAGACCTTGAGTTATTTTAGTATTAGAAAAACCTTCATCAAAGTAGTAGAGACTGTCTAGCATCCTTGTACTGTCAATTATCTTCTTCGAGCTAGTCTTGATAATGAAAAATACAATGAGATTCAAAGAAAATGATACGATAGTTAGAATCTCGAGAGAGTTTGCTAACAGATAAAAGATTACAAGCTAAACTTGAAACATGGATAATAGATTTTAGAGAAATATTTTCAGTTAATTGAATGATTCCTTTTCCTGAAACAAAAGAAAAACTACCATCTGCAATTCTAATTTTTGCATTATAATATGAAGGAGAGTATGAATGAAATAGATGAGAGGTATTAGTCATATGATCAGAGGCTTCAAAGTCTATTATCCACTGAGAGGAATTACTACAAGAGAAAGCCTTAGGATAATCACCTGTTTGTGCCAAGGATACACACGGATTATTAGAAGATAAATTAGTCGGTAGAAATTTTAAGACTTGATGAATTTTTTCCATAATTGAAAAAAAAAAAAGATTGAACGAAACTAGCTCACCAAAGTTGAACAAAAAAAATTGAACTGAACCTGAGAGTGAACTAAACCAGAAATTGGATCTTAAATTGTATCGAATGAGATCTTAAACTGAACCAGATTTTTTAACATGACAAATAAATATTGAACCAAAAATATATAAACCCAACAGTACACGGGAATGAGGCGACAACCAAAAAGAAATGAAACCAACAAATAAATGTAACACGAATCAAAATCCAATGGGCCTTCAAATTTCCACCAAGAAGGAGACTTAAGAAGTATTAGGCCTTCAAATTTTCACATCAAAATATTTGCAAATAAAAAGCAAAAGTACGTCAACTAGTTGCTATAATTGCAACACCAAAACCCAATATGATAATTGCAAATAAAATAAATTACTCTTTAATAAAAAGCCATGTGAAATCTAGAAGCAATCAGTGATCGAGATTGTGAAACCCACTCAAAGACCACTAGTGAGATTAGCGAAAGAGAAATCACCGACAAAGAAAAAATTAGCTAACACCAGAAAAAACAACCATCAACCAATATACAGGAAGTGAAAATAGACCACCACAGCAAGCCCGTGAATCGATACTGGATGAAGACTTCGACAAAGACTTCGCAAACCAATACCAGATGAAAAGCAAAATAGAACCACGATGAAGAGCAAAGCAATACCACGCTAATGCCAACGAACCCACGCAATACCACCTCCACGTGAACAGCCAAACCAGGATAGAACACAAACGCTGATGAGGTTAAGAGAAGAGTGTTAATGAACACCCATGGCAAAAAAAATGGCCACAAGAATTAAAGTGCACCGTTTTGTGAAGGCGACTAGGGTTGCGATGGTGCCGGTGTCGACTATTATTCCAAAAAAAAAATTTTAGGATTTCAAAATAGCTAGGGTTTGGTGTTGGTGGCTCTAATACTATATTAATTTGAGAGAATAAAAATATTTTGTGCAATTTAGGTCTTCTTATATAAGAGAAAGATCTATTATAAAAAAAGAAAAAGACTAATAAAGACATACCAAATATTGAAAACTAATATTTACACAACAAATATTCATAAATACTAGATATTCCAACACACTGTTTAGGCCTAACCCTATCTGTTGAGGGATCGATTGGGCCTTGACCTGTCTATGATTTGGAGCCGAGCCCAATTCATAACAGACTGAATCGACTCTGAGCTGAGCCACTTGTGACGAGCCTAGCTTTTGGGTGAACTTGATTGTTACTTAGGCTCGATTGGTTGAGCTGCCTGTGTTTGGGTCTAGCCTAAGAGTTGTCTGTCATTATGGGGCCCAACTTTTTAGTTGGGTCTTCTCTCTGATTGTTGGGTCTAGGCTTGATTAACTTATCAGCCCCTTTTTAGGTTCTTAACTAGGTTTCCACTTGTTTCCCTCTCAGTGCTTTTTAGGGCTTAACGCCTTACCAGGTGAAGTCCTCATTATCCGAGTACACCCTTATTGGATACTAATTTCAACATAGGATTTTTCACTCATAATAGTAAGCACAAAATGGATGACTGAAAACTAAATAGAAAGAAGTTGATTAAATATTTATCTCATACTAAGTATATCATTGATATACTTTTATCAACAATATACTTCATATCAAGTATATCACTAGAATTACTATGTACCTAATATGAAATCCCCCACATTATAAGAAACCACCCTTTTAAGGGTACTATAAACTTTTCCGCATTTTGGTTTAGGCTTAGCCTTGATTTGTTATCTACATTTGCAAAACATAAAATGGTTGCTAAATTTGAAATATTCTATTTATTGTTCGTCACATTTGCAACTACTCCTAACTTTTTATCAATTTTTTGAATGACGAAGAATAGTACAAAATAATAATATTTTTTTATTTTTTATTTTTTTAAAAAATCGATTCAAGAAGGATTGTATTTTAAAGTTACTTTATGATTTCAAACATAAATAAAATGCTACAAAATATAATAAATATATATATTATCGTCATTTCCATGATCATCCTTCCTCGATTTGAGAAATAATTTCAAGGACCATCGATCCTTGGTCCAAGATGGTCTTTAATATTTTTTTTAAAAATAATTTTATTGTCTTGAACCAACTTTCAAAAGTTAAAAAAAATTAATTAAAAAAAAAATTTTAATATTTTTTTGAACAGGGAAGATCAATGTTCCAAATGATAAAAAAAATGTATAAGATGATATATTTTTAAGGAGGGAGGGGGTAGAGGGGAGTAGGTGGGAACGGGGCAAGGAGAGGCTAGAGATGCATTCCCCATTCCTGATCTCGTGGAGAATTTTGATCCCCATCTCCACCCTTGTCCAACAATTTGGAAGCAGTAACAGGGTGGGGATTCCCCGAGATCGGTTCCCGCAAGGATTCTCCATTCCCAGTTTCTAATTTTCTTTATTATACATAATATGTTGAATTGGGATTAAGTTATAATTATTTATATTAACGAAAAATAAAATAAAATTGTACCTCTTAACTTGTCGTTATATCAATTTATACTCTAAATTTTCAATTTCTTCAAATTGTGCCTTAAACTTAGATAAGTGTTGCAGTCTTAATCTTAAACTTGAAAAAGTGTTGCAATTTTTACCCTTGGATAAATTTTCATTTGAAAGATCATTAAAAAAACGTATTCTTATATGTGTCCACTAAAGTATAATATATATATATATATTATAGTACAAAATTGATAGAATTTCAAAGAAAATAATATTAGAGCTAAGTTTTTGTAGAATTTTTTTAGTTTTAGCAAGGTGTTATTTAATGGTTAATGTATGCATTAGTCAAACTAAATTTTGTACGATATTTATTTTATTTAAATTAGAGAGTTTCTAGAGATTTTTAAATTGTTTTTTGTTTAAATTAGTGGATGATGAATTAACGAAAGTTGAGTAGAGAGTGAAAATTGCAACACTACCTAAGTCAAGGGTTCAATTTAATGAAATTGAAAGTTTTGGGTGAAAATTGATATAACCAAGTTTATGGGTAAAAATTGATTTTTTCCTTTATATTATTATATATAAATATATATAATATTTAAATAATATTACAATTAATAAATTAAATATATATAAAAGTAGCGGGTGAGGACGAGGCTGGAATACACCTTCGGTCTCTGCCCTGCCTCCAATTGGAGACTCGATTAAATCTATGATTTGACCCTTGTCCTTGGTCAAACCGACAATTACCCGACGCACGGGGGACCTAGCCCTGAGGGATTTTTTTTATCTTCCTTAAAGGTAAGGGTGTTCAAAACAACCAACAACCCAAAAACCCAAACAACCCAACACAACTCATACGATTTGGGTTGGGTTGAAAATTAATTTGGGTTAGATTGGGTTCATTTTTGCCTAATCTAGTTGGGTTGGTTCGATTCTTGGGTCCATTATATTAAACCGACCCAATCAACCCAACCTATAATAATATATAATATAAGTTTTATAAATTTTTTATTAGTTTAAGATTTACTCCCACCATAAGATCATTTCTATTTCTAACTCAAATTAATTTTAACAAATATAAATAGTATGAATTATATTAGTTGTTCGACATTTTCAGATAATCAAATTCTACTTTTAACACCCTTAATCAAAATCATATTTGAAAGCTAAATATTTATACTTAATAATTATAAGGTATGAATTTTGATCGCAACCAAATGAAATCAAACCAATTGAACCCATTTTCAATGGATTGGTTTGGTTTAAGTTCATAACTTAACGAGTTATACAAATTTCATAAAACTCCACCCAACCCACAAACATATTTACCTAACGAGATAGAAGGGGAGGGGTATGCTTGTCAATAAGGGGTTGTTTGAATTTTGGGAATCTGGACAACAGAAATTTTCAGATGTCTGGAATTATAGATGTCCAAAATTGTAGAAACTCGGTAGGTCAGATAACCATGTTTGTTTTTAAGGGATAATTTATAAGAATGCACGGGGATATTTGGATGACTGTGTTTTTTTTGAAGGATTTGTGTATAGGCATATCACTATTGGGTTTTATGTCCTAAAACTCGTGGTATGTAAACGTTGTGAACATATTCTATTATCAATAAAGTGGTTATTGAAGTTATTCAGTAAATCTGTTATTGAATAAGTGAATTGATAAGAATAACTCTATAAATCCAATAAACTAAGAACTCATGGCTTTGGTATGAATACTTAGACTTTATGTGGAGACATAAAAATGGATCAAGTTCGAGTCAATAGCCAAAATGGTCTATAGTATATGAATTAGGCTGGGTACCTTATCTTGGGGACACTATTGGATGTGGCCCACTTTGTATATGATACAAACGATGTATCCTGAATTGTTCATGTGGAGACATGCGAGTGGGGGCGTTCTATGCAAAGAGTTTGCATAAGACCGGACCACAAAATAGTCAATGTTTCTTTATAACATCGTTTACAGATAAACACTGACCTATTTCATAATTGATGACCTAGGTAACTCGATCTTAATCCTGAGCTAACTATGAACTCCTATTTATTCTGGATTATCCTTAGATCTGCATGGGTGAGAGAGGCTCATCATCACCTGCTCAATAAGCCTCCCATTTCAGCGGTAAGACCAGGTAGATAGTTAGGGACATAGTCGTGCAAGATGAAATTCACTCATGCCCAACTTTAGAGATAGTAGAGAGGTTGTTCTCTTAACTTCTGATTCCAGGTCTTGAATAAGGGGCCCACCCTTGAATAGATTAAATCCCAAATGCAGAAGCGATTGATCGCTTTTTGTCTTTGAGATCGGGAAAGGGAAAAAACGAAAATCGATTACTATAAAATCAAGCAAAATTAAAATTACCTATTGTAGATTCTAGAGAACACCACCAGTGGGCTTCCTTGCTATGTCTCAAGGACGATCAATCTAAGATTGTGGCATCCCAATGCAAAGAATTGATAGAGCGAACCAGTTTTTAGAGAGGTAAAAAAAAAAGAGAGAATCCTTAGGAGACAAAAAAAAAGATGATTATGAGGGAAAAAGATGATTATGAGGGATCTGCCCCCCCCGCAGCACTGGTCTCCACTCCCCTGCATAAAAGTAGGGGAGTTATTCTCCATTTTTTCAATTTAAAATAAAATTAAATATATATATTAGATCATATTTAAATATATAATAAGTAATTAATTAACAATTAATTAATTTTAAATAATAATAGTTAACTAATTAACAATTAATTAATTAATTTCAAAAATCACATATTTATGCATTTTAAATCATATTAAAATGC
>JAOANK020000058.1:284223-295603 GCA_026257165.2 Telfairia occidentalis | reverse complement strand
CTAATTCTAAAAATATAATTAGATCTAGAAAATAGAAGTAGGAAGCGAGAAATGATGGCCGGTGGCTGGGCGGCGGTGGCAGTGGTGGCTGGGAGAAGATCGTCTTTGACGA
This sequence comes from Telfairia occidentalis, assembly GCA_026257165.2. Lineage (NCBI taxonomy): Eukaryota > Viridiplantae > Streptophyta > Magnoliopsida > Cucurbitales > Cucurbitaceae > Telfairia > Telfairia occidentalis. The sequence goes on along the minus strand of JAOANK020000058.1, from coordinate 295,491 downwards.
TGTTTCCCCCCCCAATTAAAACCACAATATTTTTAGAATTAGTTTTTGCCTTACAATATTTTTGGAATTTGTTTTTCAAAATAGAATATTAAAATAAAAATCCAATAGTTTTAACTTGGTCTTCATGATTTTTTTAAATTTGAATACATTTTTTACTTGGCAAGTTTAATTTGGACATGGTCATTTTTGCGCCACATAAAACAAAATATAAACCATAGAGACTAAAGTGATAATTTAACCTCGAATAACGTTGTGAGACAACTACTCATTGACCCTACAAATATTTCGATGTCGCCATCGTATCATATGGGTTCGTGCCTATCCCCAAAGTCTTATTTACCTTTTTCATATGTTCCAATCTCACTAGACAAAGTTACAGTGAAGATTAAAATTATATCTACATACATATATATATATATAATACAAAGTTCATAACACAAAGTTACAGTGCTAATTTAAGAATAAAATAAAATAATTATAAAGTTTGTAGATAAAATAATATTTAAATCATTTTTCAGTGATTTTCTTTTACTTGTGTTTGGAATAAAAAACAAAGAGGTCGTCTGGGAAAGGTAAGATAGGTTCGAGTCGTCTAGAAGAAAAGTATTTGATTCTCTCAATAAAGATAATAAAAACACAAGAAATTATTGTACTAAAAAGAAAAAAAAGTTAATAATAATTAACTTTTTTTAAAAAAATAAAAAATTAAAGCTATGATTCACGTGCACAGGTCCGCGAGAGAACCTTCTTTTAAAAATTTATTAGTCTCTCTTTATTTAATAAAAATTTCCCATAAATCAGTCTTTAGTTTGCAGTTGAAATCTCATTTTAGTTCTCAATTTTTTAGATTATTGTATTTCTTTTCAAAACTTTTAAGATCTCTATTATAGTTGTTTTAACTTTTAGGTTTTTTTATTTGAGTCCTCGAACTTTTCAAAATATACACCTTACTTTTTAAATTTTAAACAAAAATTAACAATTTTGGTCTTTACTTCTGATTTGCTTTTAACCAATAGATCACGGGCTAATATGAACCTCTAAAAAAACTACCTACCCAAGTTAGTCGAGGTGAGTATTTGGTTAACCAGTAGGTAGCAAAATAATAGTATAGACTACATTATTATTATTTTTTCTATAAGAAACTTTAGAAAGTATATAGAGACCAAAATGTTTATTTTTTTTTAAGTTCAACGATTAAAAAATATATATATATATATATATTTTTTGAAAGATTATAGACTAAAGTAAAGTAAGCTTGAAAGTTAGTTCAAGGACTATAATAAGATTACAATTTTATGGTTTAAGTTAACTAAAAAAAATATTTACAGTTGTAAAAGTAGCACGTACGTTGAAACATCCAATTATAAAATACGCGTACGAAAAGTTAAATTGGTTGATTATACTGAGACGAAGGTCGGTAAAAAAAGATTTTTTAGTAAAGAGAAAACTAGTTTTATAGAATAAAGAGATGCATAAACAGGTCTTAATTATTCCACATCTTCAAATACTTTAATTTCTATATACTAAGATCTCTTTTCTCTTTCCATCGCGTTCAAAGAAATTAAAAAAAAATCACACTTTTAATTTGCTATAATTAAAAACATTCTCAAACATATCTTAATTTGCATACCCTATGAGAAGAAGGTGGAAAAAAAAACCTAACAAAACTAACATTTGATGTGTCAGTTGACCAACTTTTGGAGGAATTAAGAGACCAAAACTTGGAGAAACTGAGCCATTGTTTCAACTTTCAACCTCATTTTTCTCCTCTCTCCTCAAATGGGTTTGAAAAAAAACACCTAACAAAAGCATTCTTGAAGAATTGGGCAAGACTAATTTTAAGCTAATTACCAAATCTCTCCTTTATAAATCCCAGTGTTATTTTAACCTTCAAAATTATCACCACCAAAAAGGGCAAAATCAAAGAAAGAAAAAAAAGATAAGAATTAGGATATGGCCATGAGAAGCCATGGCTTTGCTTCAATGGTGATTGTGATGATGTTTGAATTTGCAGCTTCAGAAGCAGCAACATCTCATGTGATTACATATGTTTTTGGAGACTCTTTAACTGATGTTGGAAACAACAATTATCTGAACTCACTTGCAAGGTCTAACTATCCTTGGTATGGGGTTGATTATGATGGAGGCCAAGCAACTGGTAGATTCTCAAATGGAAGAACCATTGGAGATATAATATGTAAGTTATTATATTAAGATATAAGGCGCGTTTTTATATCTCTATAATAGTATGATATTGTCTTACTTTTGAGTTAAATCTGCACCATGATTTTCTACTCGTAGATTTTCCACCCTTTGTGACAACTTTATTTTGATAGGTCAGTAAACAATTTACAACTTCATCTCCCACGTGAGTTTGGATATTAATTTGATTCACGAGACCTAACACGTGAACTATGTATTAACATTAATTAGAGAGAAAAAATTGTAAATATTTTAAAGCCAATCTAAGCATAATTGCTTAGTTGATAAGACATTTACCTACTATTGCATAAGTCGATGGTTTGATCCTCTAAGCTATAATTGTTCAACTCAAAAAAGAAAAAGAAAAAAAAACCATTTATTTCTAGCAAATGGAAGATTTTTGTCAAGCAAATGGCCAAAGTTACGTTACCAATACCCATTTTTTATTTATTTAAAACTACCAACATGAACATAGCTCAAAGTATATAGTTGTCTCTAATATCAAAGGTTTATGGTGATAAATTTGGGTGGTAAAGCTAAAATGAAAATTATTCCATAAACAATAAACTTAATAATAATTTGAGGAAAAGTTTAAATCTCCTATTTTGGTCTCTGAAGTTTTAGGTTTGTTCCATTATGGTTCTTGAATTTTCAGATTTGTTTCATTTTGGTTCCTAAACTTTCAAAATGCTTATTTTAGTTTCTAAACTTATAAAAAACAATCATGTTGTTGGTCATTGGTATATAATTTTGTCATCTAATATTTATTTGTCTATGCTCGTCTTCAACTTAATTATGTGGCTTAAATACATGCTCAAATTCATATGTTTATTCATTCATATATTTCAAACTATATCATTAATAATATTTGTTAAAAATAAAATAAAAATAGAGACCAAAATGGTGAGAGACCCAAAAATAGATATTTTGAAAGTTGATGGACTAAAATTGAACAAACCTGAAAGTTCAGGAATTAAAATGAAACAAATTAAAAAATTTACGTACCAAAATAGAATTTAAAGCTTCGAGGAAATTAGTTAATAATTTTTTTTTTAAGTTCAACAACAGCGTGACGTGGAGGATTCGAACTCATAACTTCTTAGTCAAATAGATATGCTTTGACCACGTTAGTTATATGCTCGGTTTGACAATTAGTTAATGAAATTGGTGGGTTTCATTTGGTTGTTTTGATTTATGTATGTTTGGCAAAATTTGTAGCTTCAAAGTTGGGGATTCCGTCGCCACCTCCATACCTTTCACTATCTCAAGACGACGATAGACTTCTTCAAGGTATCAATTATGCTTCTGGCGGAGCAGGGATTCTCAACCACACTGGACTTTATTTCGTAAGAATATTACACTTTTTTAACTTCTCAAAATCTAACTTCAAAAATAAGCATTATTCATTATTTCACGCAATGCTCTTAAAAATAATTAGGCCCAGTTCGGTATGCAATTTGAATTTTGTTTCTTGTTTTTAGACTCAATTAATCAAATGAATTCTGTGAATATTAGTTTGGTAAGTTTATTTTTGAAAACGGTTTCTGAATTTTATGATCCAAACAATGGAAACTCGAAAAACAATTTTTTTTTAATGTTTTTAATGTTTTCAGAATTTTAAATTTTAATTTTAAAATGCAGAATTACACTAAAAAATGAAAAAAAAAAAGAACTATAATTATACAAAATTTATAAAATAAAATATGTTTTTTTAGTCAACAACATGTGGAGTGAGAATTTGAACCCTCAAACTTTTGGTTGGAAAGATACGTCTTAACCAATTAATTAAGTTATGTTTCATTTGGCTAAAATAAAATATGTTAATAAACTAATTAATAATATTTAAAATTGAATTAAATATTTAGTTAGTGACAATTACTATTTTATTGTTTATGATGGAATATATTATTAAAACACTTTGAGCAACATTTTAAATTAATTGAAATCCAATTTCTAAATCTGTTACCAAATTGAAAATTCAGAATAGAATTTTTTTTTTTATTGAATTTCTTATTTTCAGATTACTAACCAAACGCACCTTTAACTTTCTAGATTCAAAGATTGTCGTTCGATGATCAAATCCAAAGTTTCAACGAGACGAAGAGGGCGATTGAAAGGAAGATAGGAGAAAAGGCAGCTAACAAACATTGCAATGAAGCCATATATTTCATTGGAATTGGTAAAACGGTGAATCAAAGAGAGAAATTTGTGGCGCTCTCTATGTGTTTGATAAAATGTCGAAGTGAATATTGTGTTTTGCAGGTAGCAATGATTATGTGAACAATTTCTTGCAGCCGTTTCTGGCGGATGGGCAGCAATACACACATGATGAGTTCTTGGAGCTCTTGATCTCCACATTAGACCAACAACTTTCGGTGAGACCTATCTTTAGAAACCCAAAAATTATTCAATTACCATTACATATCGTGGCTGCTTCTTAATAACCGTTAGATGCAAATTCAAAATCGATATTTTTCTCATGCTAACTATTTGGTATAGGTGCCAAATTGAGCATAGCTCAATTGGTTAAAACATATCTCCTCGACCAAAAGGTTGTTTCGAATCTCCACTCTCACATGTTGTTAAATTTAAAATAAAAAAAAACCCTATTTCGTATAGGTTAAAAATAAAAATTTTGAATTCTCTCTCATACGTATGATAGTGTAAAATTGTCAACTACATTGTTTTAGCCCCTTGAATAATTTCTCTTACAAAAGATGCCATTAGATTGAGAATAATATTTTAAATATCACACCACAATTCATTTGTTTAATTTTAGGCTATTGATTAATTAAAGATTTGATTGATTTTTTTTTAAATCTAAGGATAAAATTGAAACTTTTAAGGCATTATTAGTAACTAAATTAAGAGATAGTGTAAAATTCAAAGGTCGAAATAATATATTTAGCTGCCAAATGCTCAATTTGGTTAAGACACATCTCTCCGACTAAAAGGTTATGAATTTGAATCTCCACCCTCACATGTTGTTAAATTAAAAAAAAAAAAAAATCAAATCAAAGCATACCAAACATAAAGTTTCTTTAGCTTTTTCACCCGAACAAAAATTTATACTTTGATAGTAAAATTGGAAAATGTTTAAATATTAGGATCCAAATTAAAAAATAATGTAAACCTCATGGGCTAATTATTAATTTTAGTTTTGTTCAAAAGAAATTATGACATTTAGCCATTTCTTAATTCAAAACATAAAAGATAAAGTTTATTGGGAATCTTCCAAGCATAAAACATAAAGTTTCTTGAGAATTTTAACTCACAAGGAATGTTTCTTTTTCCTCTAGTGAATTAAAGAATATATCTCTTAGAACAACTTTTTTTGTTTTTTGGGTTGCTTGGACAAAAAGGAATTTCAAAATGGACTGGTGGTCCAGCCTGCCAAAATGGTGCATGTGTTATTCTTTTAATAGAAATTATAAGAATTAGCATTATTTATTGTTGTAATTATATAATTAGTAACTATTTTAATTTCTTCTCTAAATATAGAACTCAATAATTATTATTATTATATTGACTCAATTATTATGGAATCTTTTTTTAGTAAGATATGATTTAATAGTAACAAAATGAAGCATTGATATCAAATATCTTATTTCATTGATTAAATGTAGAATTATTATCAATTTGAGTATAACTAAGAAGATAAGACACTACTAAACTGAGCAAAACTCAATTGGTTAAGACATCTCTCATCGACCAATAAGTCGTAGATTCGAATCTCCACCTCCCATATGTTGAACTCAAAAAAAAAAAAAAACATAAGACGCCTATTAACCAATAGCCTTTTTTTACACGACGACTCAAATCCTTTAACCACTCTAATTTGTCTTAAATTTTAAAAAGTTATACAAAAAAGTTTTTAAAAAAAAATCTCTAATTTTCCCCTTGTTTCTCAAAATTTTTAGAATTAAAGTTAGAATGTAAAGGTTTTGCCTAATTGAAAGAAACTCTAATAGTACAATAAATCAATTTAACATCTTGACTTACCTTCTACTAAACGATAACTCATTACCTCTCTCGACAACAATTCCAAAGAAAACTGTTAACATCAAGTAACAACAAAGATATATTGAGAAATTTAACCAAAGCCATCGAGACCAAAAACGAAATCTAACTCAAATCATGCCGACCAAACCAAAGAATCTAACCATACTTTCATGAATAGTTTGATAGCACACTTAATCTCAATTATGGGCCATCCCAAGAATTGATCAATATATAGTAGAATTATGTATGAATTATTGTGCGTTAATAAATTAGATTGGTTTGGTTCGGTTCGAGTTTGCAGAGGCTTTACCAATTGGGTGGAAGAAAAATGGTGGTAAATGGGGTAGGGCCATTGGGGTGCATCCCTTCCCAAAGAGTGAAATCAAGAAAAGGGCAATGCCTAAAGAGAGTGAATGAATGGGTTAAAGAGTTCAATTCCAAAGTGCAAATCCTCACAGCCACTCTCAACAAACGCCTCCCAAATGCACAGCTTCTCTTTGCCGACACCTACCCCATCGTTCTTGACCTCATCACCAACCCTTCGTTTTACGGTAAATAATCATTTTGGTCTTTGTCGTTAATTTTTTTCCTTCAATAGAAATTTAATTTTTGACACGTATTTTGGTCATGTATCTAACGAATAGGTCTAAAAAAGATTGATGAAACTATAGTAGAATAAAATAAATATAAAAGTTCAAAGATAAAAAGTAGGATGATGGTGGAGATTCGAACTTCATATTTATATTCCTGTTGGCCCTACATTGATTAAATATTGATAAAACACTGTACTGTATTAATTTTTTTTTAGTTCAACAAGTCCGAAGTCTTAGAGATTGAACCATCGATTTTTGCAATGATAGTAGATATCTTATTTGTAACTATATGATATATAAAAGTCTATCTTATTAGCTTCTTCATAGTGTCGCGTTAGCTTTTTAGTTACTATTTGACCAGTAATTAAAATCTCAAGACTTAATAATTAAATTGATGTATTGTGAAAGTTCAAAAGACCAACAATCACAACACACCAAAATAATAGAAGTACAAATTTGAAATTATATATATATATATATATATAAAAGTAACAAAACTTTAGAAATGAAAACATATATACATCCTTGAAAGCCTCAAACATCTTTAAGAGCAAAAGTTGGGATAAAATAATTTTGTTTTTGTGTGTTTTGTGTAAATTTTTTCAGGTTTTAAAGTTTCCAATACTTCTTGTTGCAATGTGGATACAAGCATTGGAGGGCTTTGTTTGCCAAACTCAAAACTATGCACCAACAGAAGTGAGTATGTATTTTGGGATGCCTTCCATCCTTCTGATGCTGCTAATTCTGTCTTGGCTGATAAACTTTTTTCAACTTTATTCACTTCTCCTTCTCCTTCTCCTTCTCCTTCTCCTTCTCCCTCACCTTTGCCCTCCCTTTAATATATATATATATATATAATACGAACAACCGAGTCATCGACATACTGATACTTTCTTGTATTTCAAGCTTCAATATTGATATAAGAGATCTAGCGATATTTTTATTATAATTTGAGATCGACAAAAATATAATCAATGGTCATAGAACATCACTCATGTAATTCAAAATAATGTTGAAGAGTTTTTTTTTTTTTTTTAATATGTGTGAGATGTTTATTTATTAATTTTTTTCGAGAACATTATTCATCGACATTGATATTATATCTAGACATCTGATGTAAGTAAATGTAGCTTGCATTGAACTCCAAACTCCTCCGTAGACTAGATGATTCTTGTCTTAATTGATCAAGATTTGATGATAAATTAATAGGTACTTAAGATGACATATACGTTCAATATTTTTCTACAAAATTTAAGGAAAAAATTATCCAAACACAACTTGAATCAACTTAACGAGGATCGTCGTTTAGATTAGATAAATTAACGGTACGAACAAAAATCATAATCCAATCGAACCGAACCAAACTGATGCAAATATGGTGCACTGTTGTTGGCCAAGGATAGGCGGCCTATCATAGGGCCCACTTGACCTTCTGGATCGCTTTGTTGGGACAACTCCTTTTAACTGAGATTTCAATTAGCCCAAAGCCCAGATCAATCCTTCACTTGTCCAAAATGTTGGAATGATATTAATGAACTTGAAAATGAGGGTTGGTCACGTGGCAATTATTTATCTGGCCCTTGACTTTTTTCTGCTACGGTATTTGTCCATCCCTTACTTCCAGCGTTTTATTTTACTCTTGTCTTGTAGCGCTGACATTTTGCTGTGACGACGCTTAGCTTGTCTATCTCCAGCGTTTAGTGTTTTATTTTTACTTTGTCGTATAGCGTTTGTTTATTCATGGCCCATGACATTTTGCTGTGATGCGTTTGTCTACCTCCAGCCTCTAGCGTTTTATTTTTACTTTATCGCTTGTTTATCCTTGGCCCTTGAAGCCTTTTTTTTGCTGCGATGGCGGCCCTTGTTTATCTCTGGTCTCCATCGTTTTATTTTATTAAGTCATTTTAAGTTTGATTTAGACATTGCATTACATTAATACATTCTTTTATTGCACTATTTTTAAAATTATTCGACGATGGAATCTAAAAATATTTGGGAATTTGATTTTCTAGTTTTATGAGGTGAAAGAATCGATTCTTTGGGAGATCAAGATCGGTTCCAATACGTTTTCTTAAATTTGTATATTGCATTTCTTTTTGCGTGATTGTTATAATTATGTTGTTGTAAATTACATTTTATTTATTGCGTTCATTTATCACTTTGATTATCTTTTTTGTCTTTTTTATTGTTTTTGAATCTCTTTAAAACAATTTTTCTACCATTTCCAAATTTATTTTCAAACCCTTAAATTTGTTTTTTACAAAGGTCGTTATTTTTCAAAGTTTTTACAATCTTTTAACAAAATGTGTTTTTAATAATCTTTTTTAAAATCTCCTACGACGAAATTTAAAAATATTTGAGGGTTCGATTTTCTAGCATTCTTGAAGTGAGAAATCATATCTCTGGTACTTCGACATTTGATTCCAAGAAAAAATGAATTTATAAAAGATTTTGTTTTAAAAACATCTTTTTTTTTCTAATGGCTTGGAGATGAGAAATGTAAAATTCTCTCATATTTTTAAGTCGAAGAATTTTTCTTAATTTTGAGAAAATTCTAATATAACCAAATTAATAGGTTGCTCTCATTAATTTATCAAATCACGTCTTCAATGTTGAAGAAATGAACGATAAAATAAGACATTTGTTTTTAAATTATTTTTTTACTAAAATATCATTTCAAAGTGTTTTTTCTTTTTAAACATTTCAAGATAAAATTTTGGCCATCATTTTTTTAACGGTGTTGTGGGGTGCTAATACATTTTCCAGACACAAACAACTCCCGAGCCTCAAAATCTGGTTTTCTCATATATATATATTTTTTATTTTATTATATTTTGGTGACTAATCATACAATAAAAAATGTTTGTGGCGACTCTTTTTTCTTTTTTAAAATCTCATTTTTTTCGATGACGTTGACCGCTCCGCGTTGCAAAACATATATAATAAAATAATTAAAAAAAGAAGAGTTCAAATCATTTTATCGATACGAGTGTTATATATATATATATATATACACACACATACAACTATTTGAAACGATTTATATATTAAATCATTTAGTAGTAGAAAGGACATCGTGCTCGACTTCAAAAGGTTTAGCATTAACCCATACTTAATGGTAATAGAATTTTACATTTTTTCTTGGTTCAGTCAAATGAATAATTAGAGAAAGAGAAGCCCTAAAAAGTGCACATTATTAAAATCACAATTTGTTAGAGGAATCATCATTAGGGCAGAGATTTGAGCAGTAATCCATACGAACTCGGTCCGCCCAAAGTTCTTTAGTCTTGCTCGAATAGGACGACAGCCTTCTTCATGGCAACCTCTTGTTCTGGGTATTGTCAAGCTTAATGTCGACGCTTCTTGTAGCTCTCACTTAGCTTCCACCGAAATTGGCTTAATTTTGACTGAGATGAAGTCTCAAAAGAAGATGAGAAGCCATTAAATTAATTGGTGTAAAAATGGGCTTTGGCCATTTGTTGGAATGCTATTCGTCCACATGTTACGTTGGAGAAACTAAAATTGACCCGTTTGAAATTTAGGATATTTCCTCCAAAACTTAATGTCGTGACCACTTTCATACGTGGATTTCGTAAGTTTTAATTTACCACCTTTTAACCAGTTGAGTTATGCTCGATTTTGATTGGATCCTTCAAAATACTAATGCTTTACAAAAGTTAGAAGAATCTACGTAATCAGATTTTTGTGAAGCATCATTTGCCAAGAAAAGGATGAAAATGGTTTTTTCTTATGTTGGGGGCTTTTTGCTTTCAATTTCTTTTGTTAACTATATAACGATGGATTTTCTATTAAAAAATATCGAAAATTGTAGGGACTGCATGACTCCTTCTCACTTACTTAGGATAGAAAAACTAAGAATGAATCTATATGGTTAGGGAGAAAACATACATAATTGCAGTGGCTTGAACACAAAATCTTTTACCTTTAATACATTATGTTAAGTCATCGCTGACCTAATCATAACACAATTGGTTAAAGCATATGCCCCTAACCAAGAGATCGTGAGTTCGAACTACCATCCCTATGTGTTGTTGAACAAATGAAAAAAAAAAAAGAGTCATCACTAAATGCAAAAATAATTTAATTTCGTAGGTTAAAGTATATTAAATATAAGAAAAAAAAAACTCATAAATCGTCTCTAAACTGTAGTGCTTGTTACAACTGGACTCACAAACTTTTAATTGCAAAAATGAACCTTTCAAATTTACATAATTGTAAAACTGGTAATGAGAAGAGATTGAATGAAAACAGAGTTGTTATATCCTGTATTTTTCAATAAATATTTGGCAGCAGATTTCAATTGGATCTCAATTTAAAAAATTGTTCAAGTGTGTTTAGCAATATATTAATCAATAATAAAAATAGCTAGTATTTTTCCTAAATAAATTTTAAGTTTAATCTCAAAGATTATTAATTAGTTTATTAACATATTTCATGTTATAAGTTTTGA
>JAOANK020000058.1:238040-249401 GCA_026257165.2 Telfairia occidentalis | reverse complement strand
CAGTGAGAGGGAGGAGGGAGGAGGAGAGCGTTTCATCTATACTGGACCAGGGAATCGCCGGCGACTGGGGGTTAAGCATGGTGGATAGTGTTGGTGAAGCATGGTGGATAGTGTTGGTGAAGGGGGAAGGGCAAAAGGGTGGGAGGGTGGGGATGGCGAGAGCGGCGCGTGTAGGACTCATCTCCGCTGATGGGCTGTCTGGCGTGGAGGAGAGAAGCGACGGCGACATTGACGGCGGCAGTGACTGCGGGGGATCGATGGAGCGTTCTCCCTCACTTCTGGAAATTTTGTAGTTGGAAAAGATTCAATTTCATTTTTTAAAACTATTATTTCACTCTAATCATGAATGACTAATTACATAATAATTGAATGTTTACTTTTCTTTTTTATATCCTTATATCTATAATACAAATGAATGATTGCATATTCTCTTACAATGGAGAAGTTTAAAACTGTTAAGTCCTTAGAGATTTTGGTATTATCTTGGCCTCGTATTGTAGATGATCAATCTTTTGTAGCTTTTCAATTATTTTTTCCTTTTCTTGTTTGTATTAAGACAATTTCTCATCCTCCTTGTCCCTTGTAGTGTCCCTTTTTATCAGTATATTATGTGTTTTCGATCCTTGATTGTACAAAATTCAGAACTGCTGACTTTTCATTTTCCTGGTATTAGTCTCAAGTGAAGGAATTGGAACTTGTGGCAAGATCATATGCATCATCCTGGATGGAGCTTGCAACAACTTCATATGGTGCTGCATTCGACAGTTCAAAATTGTTTTGGCCAGTAGCACTTCCTAGAAAAAGCCATTTTAGGGCTGCTGCTAAAATGAGAGCTGTAAAACTTGAAAATGAGTCTTCCAGCAGAGTTGGCACGGAGTTGGCAAAGGTAACTATTTCACATGAAAGAAATGGAGATTCTTCATCCAGTTTTTCTAAGATCATTGTCGGTGCTGATGCGGATATGTCAGTGACTCATACCCGAGTTGTCACTGCAACAGCCTTTGGGATTTTTGCTTCCAAGCTGAATGAGGGATCTTTGCTAGATGTAATCGATCCATTATGGAGTGCTTTTAAATCCTCATCCGGAGTTCGGCGGCAGGTACTTTGGAGTTTTGATCTCAGTTTTTTCTTGCCTGTTTCTGCCCCCTCCCCCCTGCCAAAAAAAAAATTATCTGATTGCTCACATCCCATTAGGTAGCCTCCATTGTCCTTATTTCTTGGTTCAAAGAGATATGGAACAAAGAGAACTCTATAGATCATGGAGTTATGTCTTGGCTGCCCAATTATTTAAAAGAATGGTTGTTGGATCTATTAACGTGCCCTGATCCTGCATTTCCTACGAAGGATTCACTACTTCCTTACACTGAGCTTTCAAGGACTTATTCTAAGATGCGTGGCGAGGCTACTCAATTAGTACGGACGATTGAGTCATCTGGGATGTTGAAGGATTTCTTTTCAGGTACCCAAATTGACTTGGAAAACTTGACTGCTGATGATGCAATTAATTTTGCCTCAAAAATTCCAACACCTATTGGAGATATTGATGGAAAAGGGTTGGAGGAAAGGCAGGCTATTGATGATATAGAGTCATTGAAACAACGTGTTTTAACAACTTCAGGGTATTTGAAGTGTGTTCAGGTATTTAGAGATTTAAAATTTTAAATCTGTATTTCATTCCACTGATCTTGAAATCCTCACGATATTGGTTTCCCCTCCATTTTACACATTACACATTTTCTGCAATGAATTGTAGGTGAAGGTTTCATCATAAACATGGGTAATCTAACTATGTTATTGTAGGAGCAAGTGCACCACATTGAATTTATGTCGTTTGAATTAAATCTTTTGCATCATTATTGGAGGCTTTTTCCTCACTGTGCTATAATATGAGCTAATGGTGTTCATCATGCCAGTTCCTATTAGTTTGATAAATTATTGTATTTTACATCTTTCTTAATATTATTCCTTTTTCCGCTCTTGGAAAATTTCCAGAGTAATTTGCATATCTCCGTCTCTGCAATGGTTGCTGCTGCAGTTGTTTGGATGTCTGACCTTCCAGCAAGACTTAATCCGATCATTTTGCCTTTGATGGCTTCTATAAAAAGGGAGCAGGTAAATATTCTGTGATGTAAAAATGTAGCATTCAGAGACATTTTCATTAATCATAATATATTATCTGGAATTATCTGAAGGAGGAAATACTACAGCAAAAAGCAGCAGATGCACTGGCAGAGCTAATTTGTCGGTGTGTTCTTCGTAAACCTGGGCCAAATGATAAGTTGATTAAAAATATTTGTACTTTAACCTGCTTGGACGCTTCTGAGACACCTCAAGCTGCAGTTGTTAGCTCCATGGAGATCATTGATGATCAAGATATTCTATCATCTGGGACTAGTACGAGAAAATCAAGAACAAAAGTTCATACGTTTTCTGGCTCTGATGATCGATCAAGAATTGAGGGCTTTATTAGCAGACGTGGTTCTGAACATGTTTTGAGGTGTCTTTGTGAGAAGCTTGGGGATGGATTATTTGAGAAGCTTCCTAAGCTTTGGGATTATCTTACAGAAGTACTGTTGCCCACAAGTATTGAAAATGCTACTGCTGAAGATGAACAGAAAATTATGAACACCATTGAATCTGTGAAGGATCCTCAGACCTTGATAAATAATATCCAGGTTACTCTTAAAACTAACTTATGCCCTAGTTTATAATGATGGAGTAAAGTCTACCTTTCCTTAGGATGAATATTTTCACTTTCCTGGTTATTTTCTATGATTTAACAATTTTCTTACAGCTTAAATTATTTATTTTATTATTGGAGGTATGTTAAGGCAGGTGATAACTTCTGGTTTTTCTGAAGGATGATAGGGTTAAGAATTGCTTAGATCGTTGTTTTTGAATTATCTCAGTGAGTATGGTATTTTGGAATTGCAGGTGGTACGATCTATTGCTCCAATGCTCAATGAGATGTTGAAACCAAGACTTCTTACCCTACTTCCATGCGTTTTTAAATGTATTCGGCACTCTCATGTTGCTGTTAGATTAGCTGCGTGTAGATGCATCACTTCCATGGCCAAGTCATTGACCGTAGATGTCATGGGAGCTGTGATAGAAAATGCTATTCCTATGTTAGAAGATATGAATTCCGTAAATTCCAGACAGGGTGCTGGCATGCTTATTAGCTTGCTTGTTCAGGGAATGGGTGTAGAGCTGGTGCCTTATGCTCCTTTTTTAGTGGTTCCACTTTTAAGGTGTATGAGTGATTGTGATCAGTCTGTTAGACGGTCTGTGACTCACAGTTTTGCTGCTCTTGTGCCTCTTCTTCCATTAGCACGTGGTCTTCCACCTCCAGTTGGACTCAGTGAAGCTTTTTCTAAAAATAAGGAAGATGCCCAATTTCTGGAACAACTACTTGATAACTCCCATATTGAAGATTACAAGCTCTGTACTGAACTTAAGGTGACATTGAGACGGTAAGCTTGAAAAATGTTATTTTAAAAGCAAAGTAACAATCGCATGCTGGAATGTTTTACTGGGGAAAATTACTCGTACACCTTAATGTATTTGGACGGGTGATACTTCTGTTATACTTCTGTTATATCTTCAGCAATCGACATTTTAGTTTGCCATCACCTTTGCTAGGACTAAATCACCGTAACATTTTTGTGAGTTGATTGATTTATTAGCTTTGTCAACTTCCCCCATTACAATGATGTAGGTTTCTAACAGTAATTTTCTATAGTTTGTTCTGTGATGAATTTCTAATGTTTTGTCCTACTTTTATTTTAATCCTTATCGAGGTCATTAGTGTTGTCACTTTAGGAAGCTATGACTGGAAGTACTTTCTGGTTCTTATTTTTCTCCTCGCTCAGGATTTTTTTGTGCTTTTAGGTATCAGCAAGAAGGGATAAATTGGTTGGCATTCTTAAAGCGTTTCAAACTTCATGGAATCTTGTGTGATGATATGGGTCTTGGTAAGACACTTCAAGCATCAGCAATTGTGGCATGCGACATAGTTGAACGCCTCACCTTAAATAATGGAGAAGACATTCCACCATCTTTAATAATTTGTCCATCGACACTAGTTGGACACTGGGCCTTTGAAATAGAGAAGTATGTTGATGTCTCCATACTTTCTACTCTCCAATATGTTGGCTCAGTGCAGGAGCGGACATCACATCGAGAATATTTTAACAAGTTTAATGTCATTATAACTTCATACGATGTGGTGCGCAAGGATATCGAATATCTTTCACAAATTCACTGGAATTACTGCATATTAGATGAAGGACATATTATTAGGAATGCAAAATCCAAAATAACCCTGGCTGTAAAGCAATTGAGATCCCAAAATCGTCTGGTACTAAGTGGAACCCCAATCCAGGTTAGTTTATCCTATCAAAATAATAAACTTACGATGATTGGAATAGTGTGTTGCTGTCCTTTGTCTGATAAAATTCTCAACCTTCTGTGGCAGAATAACGTCATGGATTTGTGGTCTCTTTTTGATTTTCTCATGCCTGGTTTTCTTGGAACGGATAGACAGGTAATTGCTCCATGTCAAATATGGTTTTGATCATTCGAGTTTTGTTTATTTTTGTTAGTACCATATAATCCAGGTTTTATAGATATTCTCAGTTCTCAGGTCAATGGTTAACATTATTGGTTGATGATAGCTAGAAGGATATACTTTTTGTATGCCTCTCTTGCTAATTTAACTTGTTCTATCAGTTTTTCTGTCTGTCTTTTCATATCTTGTTATGCTTTCATCAGATTTGGAGAAAATTTGAAATGCTCAAGTATTAGATAAGTGAATATTTAGACTTTAAGTCCTTAAAGTACCATCGACTTCTTTCTTAAATTTTTCATTATTTTTTTTTATTTATTTATTTTTATTAGTATTATGTAGTACTTTGCACGTTCAACATTGCAAGGTTCCTGCCTATGCCTAAGTACGAATCGTGGGTTCCTGCTTTTTGGGGTTCTTTATTAGTTACTTAGAATAAAAGCAGTGATGGTTTTAATATGTGGCCTTGGAAATCTAATTCATTCAAGCAATCGGAAGAAACCTCAACTTCTCACAAAGTACATCGGTATTGTTTGAAAGATTGATTAGTTCAGTGGCTGAATATGCAGTAATATCCTCTACTCTCAATTACGTAAATTTTAAAAAAGAGTTATTTTATTAATTGTAAAAAATTGTATAAATAACCTATTTCCAGCCCCTAATGTATAGGCCTAAGATGACTGAAAATTTTGGGTTACAAGGGAGAGTTTCTGGTCCCGAAACTAAAAGCCCAAATCACATTTACTCTGTTTTATATTTTATTATGGAGATGAAATATAGTACAAATAAAAGGAAGTAATGAAAATATTTAGAAGGGTCTGAAATCCCTAACCGGCCTAATTAGATGAAGTGAAACTAGATCCTTTCCGATGCTACAAAGCCTTGATTCTGTGGACATTTCTCTACCCTACTCGATCCAACCAAATTTTCATCAGTCTAGCATGTTTCCACAAATGCAGAATTCCCGAAAATGCTTAAGTCGGCATTCCTTCACATTTTTCTTTTCTGAAATGGAAGAACCCAACGCTTCATTGATTTGGCAAAAAGTTACATATGCAAAAGAATCCATTGAAAAGAGCTTAGAAAAAATGCTTCTGAATTTGTGTAGGTTACAAAAGAAGTATAATTGCAGAAAATATTAGACGAAGAACTCTCAGAGGAGCAGTGAAATTTTGTTTTAAAAATGTTTTTAAAAGAGTCTTAATAGGGAAAGTAATTATTTTTTCTCATCTAAAGCCTCCCATAACTTTAGGGAGGACACGATTTTGTCCTGCAACAGGTTTCTTTTGAGACCTTGGGAATCCAATCACTATTTTCGAACACCTTTTTCAACCCTTCATATCTTCACCCTTGGCGATGAACATACTTCTTTTCCTGCCATCACCGGAGTCTAGCTTACAAAATTTTAGGATGGAACCTTGTTTATTTGAGGTTTTTTCTACTGTAGGCCATAATTGTCTCATCTTGATGCTCTGAAAAAGTCTGCTCCTGGACTGTCTAATATCCTTAAACAATCTCCAAACTTGCTGCCAAAACCAGCTGAATTATAATGGGTTTCTTTTCTTCGAGCCTCATCCTACCAGGCTACCCCTTGATCTTTCTTCGAAGTATATGCTAGACAGAGTGTGGAGAATTAAGAAGCATAAGCTTAATTTCCTGAAACTCTTATCAGGATCTGATAGCCTGGGTGAGCAGAGGATTGCGATATCCTCTACTCTCTTTGTTTGTAGTTGTTCAAAATATGTGCATGCAAAGCCTTGTCGCTGGGCAAAATGGCAACAAAACTTAATTTCTGCCTATTTCTCCCTTACATATTTATTCTGCTTTTACTTTTCTTGTTTGCGTGTGTTTGGAATGACCTATGATAGCATCTTTACATGAAACACTCTTAAAAAGAACACTAATTTGATACTTCGCTTTTGAACTTTGAAATGAATTGTTGGCAATGTGGTAAAGAATTTTTATTTTTATTTTTTATAAATGGTTTTCTTTTAGTTAAAAGCACTTTCACTAATTGAAATGTCAAATGCACTCTTATTCTAGTTTTTGTTCACCACTACCTGCTACCGTTTGTGTAAAATTGCTAATGTGGTTTCTGCATGTAGTTCCAAGCAACTTATGGAAAACCACTACTAGCAGCTAGAGATACAAAATGTTCTGCTAGGGATGCAGAAGCTGGGGCACTTGCCATGGAAGCATTGCACAAGCAGGTTTGCCTATTTCTTTTTCTCGTATTACACATAATCGATAATTGCCTTTTGATTTCTATATTTCTTTCTATAGGTTATGCCTTTCCTACTTCGGCGAACTAAAGATGAAGTGCTGTCTGATCTGCCAGAAAAAATCATTCAAGACAGATACTGTGACTTGAGCCCGGTACAACTAAAATTATATGAAAGATTTTCTGGTTCTCATGTTAGACATGAAATATCAAGTATAGTCAAATCAAATGAATCAGAAGTACCGCAGGACAGCAGTGGTTCAACAAGGGCATCTTCGCATGTTTTTCAGGTAGGCTCTGTATTTCTCTTCTTGCTTTCAACATTGTATCCCTGATGCATGCATTGTTTTCCTGTCTCAGGCACTTCAATATTTGCTAAAACTTTGTAGTCATCCTTTGCTTGTCACTGGAGAAAAGATGTCAGATACGATGATGTGCCTCCTGACAGAACTCTTACCCGATTGTTCTGACATGATTTCAGAACTTCATAAACTGCATCACTCTCCTAAATTAGTTGCTCTTCGGGAAATTCTTGAGGAGTGTGGAATTGGTGCTGATTCTTTGGGTTCTGATGGAGCTGTCAGCTGCGGCCAGCACAGAGTTTTGATATTTGCACAGCATAAAGTAAATTGATTAATATTGATTATTTAACCATGAATTTGAGCATCTGTCTTTGACTTGGCGATTGTTTAACATCTGAGATCTTTTTTCAGGCTTTGTTGGACATAATTGAAAGAGATTTATTCCATGCTCACATGAAGAAGTTAGTATACCATCTTTTTTTGCATACATCAAAGAAATTAGTATACGATTATGAGGTTAAGTTTTGTTGTTCTCAATAGTAATGGAATGCTTTAAAATTATAACATTAGCTGGCTTTTGCTTCATTTGTAGGCTATTGTTTATTCATCTTCAATTCTTCATTCCTTTTTGATCTACTACCGCACTGAGTGTCTTCAGCAAAGACAATAAAATCCCAAATCCCCCCCGCCAACTTATCTTATGAAAAAAATTTGCATTTTCTTGGCCATTACCTCTTTCAAAAGTATTATTGTAGCTCAAACTAGTTCCAGTTGCCTCCCAACTATTTTTTGGAGCTTTCACTTTTGAAGTACAACTAAAATGTAAGAGGCACACGAAGAAGGCCTGTCAGTCTTAGTTATATCTCACATTGTTCTGATGCCCTTCAATTCTTTCTAACTTCTCTTTGTGTGCAATTTGAAAGCAGTGTTACGTACTTGCGGTTGGATGGATCTGTTGAGCCAGAGAAACGTTTTGACATTGTCAAGGCTTTCAATTCCGATCCTACAATTGATGCATTGCTGCTTACAACACATGGTTCTTATTCTCCTCACTTCTTTTTTGTCAATTTAGTTTCTTCGATTGTATATCCTAACAGAATCACATTAACAGTTGGTGGTCTCGGTTTGAATCTTACATCTGCTGACACCCTTGTTTTCATGGAGCATGATTGGAATCCAATGCGAGATCATCAGGTAATCCTCTGTGTGTGTGTGTGTGTGACAGAGAGGGAAAGAGAGAGAATGAGAGAGGAAGTCTGAAAGAGAGAGCGAGTCTGAAAGGAAAGCATGAATTCTAGATATGACAATCCCTGACAGCATGCCCTTCACTTTGTGTTTTATTGGGTTCGGAGTTTTGAGAAACTTGGGCTTGCCCTTATAATCTACGTAGCCTATTATTCGTTCCCGTTCCGCTCTTTTTAATGATGCATTAGCATACAACCAATGAACTGACTACCTCGACCTGTCATTACTGATAGAACTACTCATTCAAACCTCCTTAAATACTCCAGGCCATCCCTTTCTTACATAGGTAAAAAGGACGATGTTTTATTAGTGTTCTGGTTTGCCAGAATTAGTTCTTTTTAAGACATGATAAATTTGAGATGACTTGGAGTAGGTCAAAGTGACTTTTTTGGAACTGAAATGTCAAATTAGTGGAAAAGGACAGTGCAAATCTTCCAACTACCGTTTTTCCATGGAGGTCTTGACATAGGTAAAAATAAAATAAAGAAGAACCAAGCATTGCTATCTAATCTAACTGGATTTCGAGGTACCTAACAGATATAAATGTTCTAGTCAGTTTGAACCAAGGCGTCTAATTTTTTTTTTAATATAATCAAACTAAACCAGTTGGTTTGGACACATTTGGTTCGGTTCTTCAGTTTATTGGTTTTTTTTATCACCCCATAGAATACTATGATAATGTTTTTTGTTATATGTTCAAAATTTTGTAATTTCTTGGAAAAACTTAATGAACAAGTTGTGCTATCGTATCACTTTTTTTTTCTTTTGGAAAAGATACCATTTCATTGATGAGTGAAATGTTATAAAATGGCTATAAGAGCTCAATCTAGTTACAAAAGACTTTTCCAACTATAGATAAGAGTAGAGAGACTATAATTACAAAAAAGCGGAGACAATTTACACCATGTGAGAGCGGTAAAAGTGAGATATTCCAAAAATGAATCAAAATTTCTAGCTTTGTCCGTGAAGAGACGGACATTTCTCTCATTCCATATAATCCAAAAAAAGGCTCGAATGAAGCTGGTCCATAGCTGTTTCTTTCTTGATCTAAAAGGATGACCCAATAACACCATAGTAAGGGTAGTAGGGGGTCTTATCATATCACTTCTTTTAGAAGAATTATCACATCACATTTTTTGAAAACAATTTTTTTAAAATCAGAGAACAAGCATTTGAAAATAAACTGATTTTAAACAATGTACTGAATTATTTTACAAGATTTTAATTTATGTATTAAACGTCTTTGTTCTCATTGTTAGCTGAAATTATTTTTATGATAAACGAAATGGGTGTATTTACTTTGTTCTCATTGTTAGATAAATTCGTTTATCCACTATGTGGGTCTCATTTTTTTGTTTTGATTGATGCAAATTATTGTTGCAGGCAATGGACAGAGCCCACAGGTTAGGCCAGCGGAAGGTTGTAAACGTCCATCGACTCATAATGCGTGGAACACTGGAAGAAAAAGTTATGAACCTTCAAAAGTTTAAGGTTTCAATTGCTAATGCTGTCATCAATGCCGAAAATGCTAGTATGAAAACGATGAATACAGATCAATTGCTTGATCTATTCACATCTGCTGAAACCTCCAAAAAGGTACTACTGTGCGTTTTCTCTTAGCAGTGGTTTCTTCTGTAGCTACAAATTTTACACTTAATTGGATCTCAATACTTATTTCCTTTTGTGTTCTTCATTTGATGAGAGTTGATATTGAAAGCAGATAGGACAGTTTTAATCCCTACACATTGTGTTACTTTCTGGAATGGATGATTGTTGTTTAACTCGGTTCGTAAAATGTAGGGGGCGTCGTCGTCGTCAAAGCAGTCAGATGGCAACTTTGAGGGAGAGATAAAAGCAGTGGGTGGAAAGAAGGGTTTGAAAGCCATCCTTGGAGGACTGGAGGAACTATGGGACCAATCCCAATATACTGAAGAGTACAATCTTAACCAGTTCTTAGCAAAGCTTAATGGCTGAAGGAAGGAAGCCCTTGTGCACACGCCATGTACAAAGTGTATATAAAGTGGGAGATGATTGAAAGGCCCAAATTTTGACATTTTAACCAATAGGTTTCAGACTTTCCTAAGACTCTGTTCCATTTCAATCCCCCCTTTTTCCTCGGGGCCGACGCCGTTTTTTTCGATGAATGGTCGGTGAGTTTAGGAGGACGACGATTTGCGGGAGGTGTAACATAACGTCTCATGATTAATGCACTTTTGGAATTGGGAGGGAAAGAGAATTTGTATATGTCGGATATTGTATATACAATTCATTTCATCCTTTAAATGAAATCGATTCTTCCATATTCATGTAGCTTATTTTCTATGGAACCATGTTATGACGTTAGCTTTGGCATGCAATTGTAAGATTATCAGTGTTGCCACAGCAATCTACTCAAATCCTATTTTAAATCTTCAAGAACATTTAATTTTCTTCTGTTGTGGGTAATAGAAGTATTTTCTGATGCTCCAAATTGGTGGGATTATTTCACGAATAATACTTACCTACTTATTGGTCAAGGGGAATCTTCTTATTAATCTTCATTCAAGAGTCGATAGCTATATATATTGAAAAAGAAAATGATCTTTCTCCTTTCACCCTTCTCCCGTTCTTTCTATAGTTATTAAATTTTGAATGGTAGGTAAGAGATACCTATGCACCAGTTTTTCTATAGTTATTAAATTTTGAATGGTAGTTAAGAGATACCTATGCACCTGCTTTTTCTTGAAAGCATTTTTTTAAAAAAAATCACATTTTCTACTTGTCTTTAGTTTGCTCATGAGAACTATTTCTTGTTCCGATAGACTTTTTTAAAAGCATTTACAAAATTATAGACAAGTTTTGTAAATAAAACAAAGGAGCACATGCAAATTTGGCAAAAAAAATAAATAAAAATAGAATATTGCAAACTGAACTACCACTTTTATGTTTTGCAAATATAGCAAAAAATCAAGGTCTCTTAATACCTTTAAAATGGTTGTTCTCTTATTAGACTTTCGATTTTATATTTGATATATTAATGATATATC
>JAOANK020000058.1:224152-234293 GCA_026257165.2 Telfairia occidentalis | reverse complement strand
TACAAATTATATTGTTGATATATTATTTTCTTGATATATGTAATAAGAAGTATATCAACGATATCTTTAGTATTATATATTACTGTTTACCAATAATATACTTAATATTGTTGATATACGATGTTCTTGATATATGTAGTAAGAAATATATGAACGATATACTTAGTATTAAATATATCACTTATTTACTGTTCAATAGTAAATTTTTAATCAACTTTTTTTCTATTAAGTTTTCAGTAATTTTTATTGTGCCTACAGTTAATGATTTTTTTATAAGCAACAGTAAATTTTTGTAAAAGAATTAATGAAGAAAATAAACGAGAAACTAAATTAAAAACAAGTGATGAATGAAAAAGAAATTTTTGAAAAAGAAAGAGAACATGAATATGAAAAGGTTGACTTAACTTATTTGGAAGAAATTAAAAGAGTAAAACGAGTAAATTTTTTTAAGTGATTTAGTATACCATTAATATATTTCATATTAGTATGTCTTTGATTTATATATATACTATGGATATACTTTATATAGGTATATCAACGTTATACATATATTATTGACATATTTTATATTAGGTATATCACCAATATACTTATATTATTGATATACTTCATATTAGGTATATCACAGATCTGAAAATAAGGAAGGTGAAATTGGAATAACAAAAAACAAAAAATCTTATTTAAAAAAATTTTGCTATATTTGCAAAATTTAAAATTGGTTGATATATTTGCAAATATTGCAAAAATTTTGCTACCAATTACAAATACCCCAATACAAATCCCCTTCAAACTATATTAAATTAAATTATATAAAAAACAAACGGATGACATCGTCTGTTCAAGAGACGATCTTCTTCCGCCACCTAGATGATTCAATTAAAACAACAATATTTTTTTAATAAGTTTGTAACCTACAATATTTTTTTGAGATTTTTTTTTAAAAAAGACAATATTGAAATAAAAATTCGACAAAATTGAAACTAAACATAAATCATACCAACTAAATTGAAAACCTTTAATCAATAATGGAATTTTTCTTTCTTGAAACAATAATGGGTTTTATTTAAGTAATTAAAAATAAAAATGGGATTAATAATTTAAATAATTTAGAATTTAATTTTCAACATTATTGTCAAATTACATAAATTGAAATATAATACTGAATATTATGAATAATATATAAAAAAAAATAGATGCCCATTTACTAATCAACCAAATGTCTCATCCCCAATTGTCCCATATGTCTAATGGCTACATATCCTTAGTCTCAAAGTGGTCACATCCTACTTACCAAGTTGCCTATAAATAGTGGCATCTTGTAGATTTTATGAATGTAATATTTGGTAAGGAAAAATGCAAAGAAAATTTAAATGAATTTCTACCATTTCCTTTAATTTTTTTTTTATTTAATATTATAATTTCTTGATATTCGTATTCTTGTGGTGCGTCATTTTGATCCCCAACTTTTACAGCACATTATCAGCACAAGCCTCTGCCATTTTTCTCGCAGAAGGTAGGTAATTTTTACTCTTCGTTATTATTAGTAAATTAAATGTTGTTTTGCATGTTTGGTATATATTAAAATTCTAATATAAACTCAATACTTTGTGAAAGTGTTACTATGACGAATCTTACAAAATTGGGCTTCACAGCCCTTGAGATTCATGCTAGCAATTATTTGTCATGGGTGCTTGATGCTAAAATCCATTTAGATGCCATAAATCTTAGAGATACAATTACAGAAGGAAACAACACCTTTAATCAAGGAAAGTCAAAATCAATGATCTTCCTTCATCATCATCTTCATGAGGGATTGAAAATGGAATATCTGACTGTAAAAAAATCCCTATATCCTATGGCTAAGTTTGAAAGAAAGGCATGATCATCAAAAAAATATAATTCTTCCTAAATCTCGTTATGATTGGATGCATCTAAGGTTGCAAGATTTTAAATCAGTAAGTGATTATAATTTCGCATTATTTAAAATAAGTTCAAAGTTTTTGTTATGCGGAGAAAAAATTACTGATGAAGATATGTTAGAGAAGTCTTTTTTGACATTTTATGCCTCGAATATGCTCTTGCAGCAGTAGTATCGAGAGAAATGATTTAAAAAAAATTTCGAACTATATATCATGTCTTCTCATTGTTGAACAAAATAACGAGCTGTTAATGAAAAATCACCAATCTCGACCAACTGGAACAACACCATCCCTAAACCAAATGTTGTAATTTCTAATAATCATGAATGAAGTCGAGGTCAAGGCTGAGGTCGTGGTCGAGATAGCGACTGTGGTAGAGGAAGAAATAATTATTCATATCGTGGTGGTCATCATAATCATTCTAATTTCAAGAAAACCACACGCAAGGATGATCATAAAGGAAAAGCTCCACAAAATAAGAGCGTTGAAAATAAATGCTTCAGATGCAAAATGATTGGGCGTTGGTCTTGTCCTTATCGTACACCAAAACACTTAACTGATCTTTATCAGGCTTCTCAGAAGGAAAAAGGAAAAAATGTGGAAGCAAATTTTGCCTACCAAGATAATGATATATTTGATCCATCAAATATGACAAATTTGGATGTGGCGGATTTCTTTGAATCTCCTTAAGAGAAAATCGACACAATTTAAGGGACAACAAATACTTCTAGAATCTATTTTTCATGTCTTTAGCTAAGGTTGAACTTTAATATTTGAAGTTTTGTAATTATTGTAATTATTTTGTTTGATGAAGAAGTATGAACAAGTTTCATATGTTGGTTAACTCAAATATGAGTAGTGAAGATCTGTGTCTGGCAGATTGTGCGACTATGCACACAATTCTTACAAATGGAAAATATGTTTCCAAATTGACAATGTTGGAAGCCAAAGTCAATACAATATCAGGTCCTGCAAACTTAATTGAAGGTTTTAGAAAAGCAATATTATTTTGCCTAGAGAAACAAAATTTACAATTGACAATGCATTATTCTTTAGTCATCAAAGAGAAATCTACTAAGTTTTAAAAATATACATTGCAATGGTTATCATACTGAGACTGGTAGTAAGAATAATATGGAATATCTTTATATTATATCTACTATCTCATATGACAAACGTATATTGGAAAAGTTGCTAGCTTTATCTTCTAGATTATATTATACTCATATACGAGTAATTGAAACATATGCAACAATGAACCCGAAGTTGATGAATTTAGATATATTTACCATTTGGCATGAACGATTAGGCGATCTTGAGTCTATAATGATGAGAAGAATAATTGAAAATTCACATGGACATCTATTGAAGAGCTAGAAGATTCTTCAAGCTAATGAATTATCATGTAATGCTTGCTCTCAAGGCAAATTAATCATTAGGCCATCACCAGCTAAAGCAGAAACTGAATCACCTGCAGTTTTAGAATGAATTCATAGTGATATATGTGGACCTATTAATCCATTAAGTGGACCATTCAGATATTTTATTGTATTAATAGACGCATCTAGTAGATGGTCACATGTGTGCTTATTATCAAGTTGAAACCTTGCATTTGCAAAATTACTTGCTCAAATAATAAAGTTAAGATCACAATTTCTTAATTATACAATTAAGACCATTCGTCTTGATAATCCTGATGAATTTACATTCCAAGCATTTGATAATTATTGTATGTGAATTGGGATAAGTGTTGAACATCCCGGTAGCCCATGTTCATACACAAAATAGGATAGCAGAATCATTCATAAAACATCTGCAGTTAATTACTAGACCATTACTTATGAGAGCTAAGTTTACTACATCTGTATGGGGTCATGTTATTTTACATACTGCGTCACTGGCATGCATCAGACCAGTAGTTTATCATAAGTACTTCTCATTACAATTAGCATATGGTCAGGAACCAAATATATCTCATCTAAGAATTTTTGGATGTGCAGTATATGTTCAATTGTTCCACCACAATGTACTAAGATGAGTCCTCAGAGGTTAGGAATATATTATGGATTTAATTCCCCATCAATTATTAAATATCTTGAACCCTTGACGGGTGATGTATTTACTGCACGATTTGTTGATTGTCATTTTAATGAGACAAATTTTCCAACATTAGGACGAGGAATTAAGAAGTTGGAAAAAGAAATTACATGGAATACATCATTATTGTCTCATTTAGACCCCGTACAGATCAATGTGAACTTGAAGTTCATAAAATAATCCATTTACAAAATATAACAAATCAATTACCAGATGCATTTATAGATGGTAAGAAAGTAACTAAGCCACATATACCAACTGCAAATGTTACATCAAAAATTGATATCCCAATGAAGCAAATTGTCAGTAATGAATCTAGGACACGCCAGAAGCGTGGTAGACCAATCGGTTTCAAAGATAAAAATCCTCGAAAAAGAAAAGTAGTCGATAATCAAAATGACTCCGTTGAGAAAGTGGATAGTCCATAAGAAATTCTAGACATGACTATTCATGAGAATATGGAGGAAAGTCAAGTACCTGATGTTAATAATGAAAATTCGATAATTATGTCACAACAAGGAAAAGATGGTCACCGAACTAATGTAGTTATTGACAACATTTTTGCATATAATGTTGCTCTTGATATTAAATTTGAAAATGATAATTCTAAACCAAAATTTGTTGAAGAATGTTGACATAGAAAAGATTGGCTTTAGTGGAAAGAAGAAATCGAGGCATAATTAAATTCACTATCAAAACACCAAGTTTTGGACCAGTAGTCCAAACACCAGAAGGTGTCAAGCCTGTGGGATACAAATGAGTATTTGTGAGGAAAAGAAATAAAAATAATGAGGTCACAAGATATAAAGCAAGACTAGTTGCACAAAGTTTTTCACAAAGACCTAGTATTGATTACGAAGAGACATAATCTCTGGTGGTGGATGCAATTACATTAAGATATTTAATTGGTTTGACTGTGTATGAAAGTTTGGACATGCATCTTATGAATATGAATGTAGTCACATCATATTTATGTGGATCTCTTTATAGTGACATTTATATGAGAATCCCGGAAGGATTTAAGATACCTGAAATATATAAATCAAGTTCTCAGAATTATATTCAATAAAGTTGCAGAGATCACTATATGAATTGAAACAATCAGGACGAACGTGGTACAATCGCCTAAGTAGTTATTTGTTGAAAGAAGTATATCAAAATAATTCAATACGTCTGTGTGTTTTTATAAAGAAATCACAGTCACAATTTGCCATCATAACTGTATATGTCGATGACTTAAATATAATTGAAACTTCTGAAGAGCTTTCAAATGCAACAGAATATCTTAAAAAAGAACTCGAGATGGAAGATCTCAGAAAAATAAAATTTTTCCTTGGCTTGCAAATTGAACATTTAGCAGATGAGATATTTGTTCATCAATCAACTTATACAAGAAAATTTTTAAAAAGATTATATATGGACAAAGCACATCCATTGAACATTCCAATGGAAGTTCGTTCGCTTGAGGTAAAGAAAGAGATATTTCGACCTGGACGTGATAATGAAGAACTTCTTGGTCCTGAAGTACCATACCTTAGTGCAATTGGTGCACTTACGTATCTTGTTAATAATACAAGACCATATATTTCATTTTCAGTGAATTTATTAGCTAGATATAGTTCTTCTTCAACAAAAAGATATTGGAATAGAATTAAACATATATTCCGTTATCTCTGAGGAACAATGGATATGAGTTTGTTTTATTCAAACAAATCAAATTTTGATCTAGTTGGTTATGTAGATTTAGGGTATTTATCTGATCCACATAAAGCTAGATCTCAAACAGATTATCTGTTCATATGTGGAGGAACTGTTATATCATGGCAATCAGTGAAACAGACCATAACGACCACTTCCTCAAATCATGCTGAGATTCTTGTAATTCACGAGGCTAGTCGAGAATGTGTATGACTAAGATCAATGACTCAGCACATTCGTGAAACGTGTAGTTTGTCTTTTAGTAAACATCTTTCAACGATATTATACGAAGACAACACAACATATATAACTCAAATCAAATGAGGATATATTAAAGGAGATAGACCAAAGCTTTTCGACACTCATGATCTTTAAGAAAATGATGACATCACTGTACAACAAATTTGTTCGAAGGATAGTCTGGTAGACTTATTTACAAAGGCATTATCTACCACAACCTTTGAAAAATTGTGCACAATATTGGAGTGCGACGACTCAGAGATCTCAAGTGATTTTTCCATGAGGGGGAGCAATATATATTGCATTCTTTAGGTTTATTAAATTATATGAAGTATTTACTCTTTTTCCTTTACTAGAATTTTTTTCTCATTGGATTTTTTCCTAGTAAGATTTTACGAGGCATATTTCATATATAATGAGCATCTAAGAGGGAGTATTACGAATAATATAAGAAACTAGATGTCCATTTACTAATCAACCAAATGTCTCATCTCCAATTGTCACACGTGTCTAATGGCTACATATCCTTAGTGTCTAAGTGACCACATCCTACTTACCAAGTTGCCTATAAATAGTGGCATCTTGTAGATTTTATGAATGTAATATTTGATAAGGAAAATTCAAAGAAAATTAAATGAATTTTACCATTTCCTTTAATTTCTTTATTTAGTTTAATATTATAATTTCTCTATATTTGTGTTCTCGTGGTGACTCATTTTGATCCCTAATTTTACAACACTAAATACATTATAACTTTTTTTTTGAGACGCTAACATTTTTTTTGAAAGGGACGGAAAACATCATTACTTATGCGTACAAATTATTAATTAAATAAATATTTTCATTGCTAAATATTATATCAATAGTCAATTAATGTGATGTATAAATTTTCATTGGTTATTTGTTCAGTGCATATTATAAATAATATATTTTAATAATGATTGAATTCTACCTAAAGTTTTAAATATCAATTTTATGAAAGTGTCAATAAAAGTACTGTGAAAATGTTGATATTGAAGAATATATTTGAAAAAATCGCATACATATATTTTCAATGATAATATTGTACAAATAGTCAAATTAACCAACATGAACATAGTTAAACAATGAAAGTATCCACTCTTTTAAGGTTGAAGATTCTTATTTCCATCCTCACATTTGGTTGTACTTAAAATAAATAGATGTATAAGAATTTTTTGTAGGGGAGATGTGATGGATAAGATTTTATTTAATAATCGTATGACCCATATTATAAGTAATATATTTCAATAATTCTTGAATCTTATCTAATAATTATTAATAACATTTTATTTATTCAATATATCCTCAATGATTTTTTAAAAACTTTTTTAATGATAAAAATAAGGAAAAAAAATCACATTTGACCCTAAACTTTAATTTTCATCAAATTGAATAACTTCAAACTTATACAACATTTATGGAGAAGATATGCCTTTAACCAGTTGAGTTGTGCTCGGTTTGGCTATCATCATATGCATTGAATGGTTATAAAACATATATAATGAACAAAATGGATAGAAGTACAAAGAAAAACAACACTAGAGCTAAATTTTGGCTTAAATTTATGAGTTTTGATAAAGTTATTCAATGGTTAATTTGTGCATTATTCAATACTTTATTTTATTGAAATTAGTGAGTTTACCAAAACTTTCACATTATTTTTTGTTAAAATTAATGGATAAATTAGTTAAAATTAAATTGAGTGTGAAAATTGCAACACTTGTCTAAGTATAGAGTCTACATTGATGAAATTAAAAGTTCAGGGTCCAAATTGATACAACTTTACAAATTTAGGGGTCAAAATTGATTTTTTTTCCCTAAAACTGTCTTCATCAAAATGATTGGAAATACCCATTATTTACTTTTCTAGCCATCCTTTTTTTTATAGGGGTAGTTGCATGAATAGAAAAAAAAGATTTAAAAATTACAAATCTAGCAATATTTTTTTGAAATTTGGAAATATAGCAAAAAAATACAAAATCTAATTTTTCATTTTTTTTCCCTAATTTTACCCTCATTAGTACATCAACATGTATATCAATAATATATTTGATATACTTTATATTTAGTTTATCAAGCCAACTGATATATACTTTATATTTAGTATATCGTTTAACTAATATACCAAATATAAAATATAGTAGTTATATAATTGATATACCAAATTTACCACTCATGTACCAAATTTATCAGTAAACAAGTATTCGTGCATTTGTTATTATTTGTAGATTTAATTTGAATTCTTATTCATTTGTTTCTTCAAAGTATTCTATTATCATTAACTTATAATGGTTCAATTTGCCATGTTGATAACTATTCTGAATGAATGTTGATAAACTATTGATACATCAATGTTACACTTGAAATTGAATTTTGAATGTGTATTGATAATATACTTGAAAAATTGCTTTGTTTTAGAAGTATTGATATACTAATGATATACCAATGTTATATTTGGAATGGATTTCAAATAATGTTATATACTACTAATAAACCAATATTATACTTGAAATTTTATTTAGAATGAATGTTGCTCTACTTCTAATATACTAATGATATATTTGAATTTATTTTTTAATGAGTATCCTCTACACATTAACGTTATACTTTAAATAAATTTTGAATGAGTGTGGATAAACTATTAATACACTAATAATATACTTATTAAATGAGTGTTGATATATTATTGATACACTACTGATATTCTTGAATTACATTTTGAATGAGTATTGATACATCAATATTATACTTGAAGTGGATTTAGAATGAATGTTGATATACTATTGATACACTAATGATATATTTGAAATGAATTTGTAATGATTACTAATATATCATAGATACATTAATGTTATATTTAAATGAATTTTGAATAAGTGCTGATAAACTGCTGAAACATACTAATATAATACTTGTATTGTATTTTGAACAAATTATGAGATATTATTGATATACTAAGGATATACTTAAAATGCATTTTGAATTAGTACTGATATACAATTGAAATATCAATGTTATACTCCAACTATATAATGATATAATCATATTTTGTATATTAACAATATCATTAATATAAAAATATTTCATATAGATTATTGTATCAAGCTTGAATTGATAGTCCTCTCTGAGCTTGAGGCCCTCTCTTGCCTATGTGCTTGTTTCCCTTTCGGTTTGTAAAAGTGTTTTTGTTTTTTTTTTCATCCTTTCGTTTTTGTGCTTTGTGTTCTAATCTGCAAAAAAAAAAAATATGGCTTTTGTGGATGAGCTTTGGAAACTAAAGCTATCAGAGAAAGAATCTTTGATCATAGAAACCAAAAGCCTAGGTTCGTAATTTGTACCAACAAACCTGAATTGTTGCTTTGTTGGTCGCCTCAGAAAGGAAAGAATAGAAAATTCAGAAGTATTCAAGAATGTTATGAGATCTGTATGGAGTTTTTGCCAAGATCTCACCATTGATTGTGTTGGTGATAATTTATTTTTTATCAAACTACGCACAGAAGAGGATAAGAAAAAAATCTTTGTAGGAGTCCAAGGTGTTTTGATAAAAGTATCATTTTGCTAGAAACACCAAATACCTTCAACCTGCTTGAAACGATGATTTTCAATTATGTTCTTTTTTGCATTTAATTCCACTCTGTCCCACTTGGTCTTAGAAACAAGCATTTTGCTCTCATTATTGGTGAAAATGTGGGAGAAGTATGGGTTGTTGATAAGAGTTGCGAAGATGAGTGTTGGGGTCGATATCTACGCGTTTGAATTCGTTTGAATATGAGAAAATCATTGGGTCATGGAATGTTTATTGAAGGAGAGGGGAGCAGCAGACACTAGATTGAGTTTTGGTAAAAGCATCTATCTGACTTTTACTTTCGTTGTAGTAAAATCGAACACATGCAATCTAAATGTGATGGTGCTTGCGGATTGAAAGAGTTAGAAAAATAGTTTGGGCCATGGTTGTGAGCAGATATTGATCTCTCTAAGAGAAGACGTGGTGGCCGACAATCGGATGAAACATGGCTGGGTGGTCGAGGTAACATAAGGAGTCCGTTGTTGAATACGAAGCCACTTAGAAGTACAACCGAACATCTTGGACAAACAAACGGTGGCGTAGCGCCGGAGCGTGTATCGCGGGTCATAGACCAAGACTAGATTTGGGATGATAAAGGAAA
>JAOANK020000058.1:138168-177003 GCA_026257165.2 Telfairia occidentalis | reverse complement strand
TCAAATGTATAACATATCCCTAATATACGAGATTTGGAGAGAAAAAAAGTACATCAACGATATTGTTAATATATTAAATATGAAGTATATTATCATTCAAAATGATATACTTAGTATAACATTGATATTTCAATTGTATATCAGTACAAAATACATTATAAGTACATCACTAGTGTATCAATAGTATATCGTCATTCATTCAAAATACAATACTAAGTATTACATTAGAGCAATATAGTTTATCAACACTTATTCAACATTCATTTAAAATATACCATCGGTGTATCAATAAAATATCAGTTGTCATTAAAAATTCATTTCAAGTATATCAGTTGATTGATATACCAAACATAAGGTATTTCAAATATACTACTGATATACATATTGATATACTGATGAGGGTAAAATTAGAATAATAAAATATGGAAATCAAATTTAGTGTTTTTTTTTTTTTTGCTATATTTGCAAATTTCAAAAAATCATTGCTAGATTTATAAATTTAAGAATATTTTTTTGCTATTTTTGCAATTGGCCCTTATAAATATACTTACTTATTGTGTTGAATTTCTTTATATTTTAAATAGCTTTTGTGCTAAATTATGGGAATTATGATTAATTTGTTTAAGGTGGTGCAATATCAGGGATTTGACAAAAATAATCTTAAAGCTCGTTTTTAGCACTCTTGGAAGGAAGTTTTGCAGAAAATTCTTTTCTATAAGACATGACCACACCCTACAATTTAGGATCTGCAAATTTTGATGAAAAGAAAATAGTTATTTTGGAAATTAATGTTTGTGAGTCAAAATTTGTTGGGAATTTCCCCATTTTTGTGGAACTTCGTTCTTAGTGAACAATCCTTATTCTTTTTGTTTGAAAAATCGTTTGGGTAGTTAGATTTTCTAGTCTTTATTGGCCTATAAAAAAGAGGCACTAGCATGTACAGAAGACACACAAATACACTAGAACATTTGAGTTTCTTGGAGAATTTTCTCCTCTTGATCAAGTTCAATCTTAGTCACCATGAGTGGCTAATTTTTCATTTCGAATTCAAGGTGAGCTAATTCAAATTTCAATTGTAAATTCTGTGAGGCTTTGATTTTTTCTAGAATTTTCTTCCAAGAATTCTTTATTTCTTGTTCTTAATTTTTATGAATGATTGTTATTAATTAAATTCATGCCTTAATTTAATTTCAATTTTTCTATTGCTATCCACGAATTTGTGATCGTAGTTATTGCGAATGTTTAAAATAAAATAGCAAAGAGTTGTCTTATGTGTGTATAAATGTGTCTATGCCTTTTTACATAGCTTGCATAATAGAATCTATCTCGATTGAATTGTATCTATCTCGATTAATCAATTTGGGTTTAGTTATCTTAATGTGTCTAATGCTATCTTTCATGCTATCGTGCCCAATTAATTTATTGACATGAATTGACTTGGATGCTAGGTTTGAGTCAATGAATTCAGGAGAAATTATACTTGTCGTGCTATCATGTCTAGTAGACTAAGTTCTTGAATAAAAAATTATCCCTTTAACCCTATAATCAAATTATAATTGAACGGAAATTCACATTTGGATTGGATGTGCGGTAAAATCCATCTTTATTAATTTAAATTATTTCCACCTTTATTATTACTTAGTTTAATTTAGTTTAAGTCAATTCACAAATTCCAAAAACTCACTTTTTATTTTAAATTTTATTGATGAACATTAAGAAATTAATCCTCTTAGTTCCCTTGGGATTTGACTTGATACCACTATTTCTAAAAGTTAGATTAGAAGAATCAGTATTTATACTTGAAGGGCTTCGATAACCTTGTCAAATTTGGCGTCGTTGCCTAGGAACTAGATTAGTTTCTTATTGTTTAAATATGTCTTAAAACAATCTTTCTATTTGTTTTCATTCTATCTATTCGTTCTAACATAGTAGATATTCTCAACAATATTGGGTGTCATCTGTAAGAAGAGTGGCTTATCATGATGATAGGGTTAATGAGCTTAGAATCCAAATTTCTGTGCTAACTTCTATAGTTCATCAATGGTAGCTAGGAAATTGCAGGCAGTAGAGGCATGTAGAATACACTCATTTCAAGGACACCACACAAAACCACACCCTCAACTACAGCATAACTTCATGTGTGATGCTCACACCATGAGATAATTTCCTAGCTCATACCACATGTATGACAATCCTTATGCGAGCACATACTATCCTAGATAGGCGATTCGTTCGAACTTCAGTTATGAAAGCCAAGATGAACAACCGAGCCAGTATCCTCAAATTTCAAGTCCAAGTATGTCATTGGAAGATATAGTTAATAGACTCTAGGAAGATATAGTTAATCAACTTCCTAATAAACTCTTCAATTTCAGCAGGAGACTTGAGTTTTGATACAAGACCTAGATAACTAAATTGCCCATTTGGTGAGGAGATTGGAGAGTTTACTAGAGCAACATGTTGTGTATACCATCGAGGCGATGTGTTGTGAGGAGGAGTACCTTTCAAGTGATGACAATTTGAATATCAAGTTTATGAGATTAAGGAAGAGGCTAAGCTTCAACTCGTAGAGGAGATTTAGGTGATAGAGTTTGAGGCTAAAAGGGCCTTCGTCTGTTCTATCTCTTGGAGTTTTCCTTATTCATGAATTTACTTTTTCTTATTCTCTTGAGTCTATTGTGTCTTTCATTTCAGTAGAGTCTTATTTTATTCTATATATTAAAAAATTAAAAAATATCTATATTTCTAGTGCCCTTGAAAATTGTCTTTGCTTCTCTTAGAAGGCTATGTTGATTCCAAGAAGGAGGGGTTGAAGAAATATGTGAATTTTTATGTGCCTTGATTTGCAGGATAAAAAATTTATCGAGCATAATGACGTTAAATGATTGCACTATTGGGAGGCGACCCAAATGCTCTCTTTATCCTTGTTTTCACTTTTTATTAGTTTTCACTTGATTAATTTTCTTTTTAGTTTTTCGGTGTTTTTAATAAAAAAAAGGTTCAAGTTTTTTATCGAATGCCATTTTTAGTAAGGCATGACCACACTATATCTTAACTGACCTTCTAGCTTTACTTTGTCAATGCTTTTTTATTATTTTTCTAGAAGATCATTTTTTATAAGATGTGACCACGTCTTATTTCGTTTAACCTTATGCTTTATATCTTTAATAAAATAAATAAAATAAATAAACGTATTTTAAGAAGAAAAAGGAAAAAAAATTATTATTTAGTTTTTATCTTGTTTTAAAAATTAATTTTGATTTTATTTTATTTTGTTTTTTCTTTTTATCTTGCTTTGAATATTAATTTTGATTTAATTTTCTTCCTTCATTTTCATCAAAAAAAAAAAAAAAAACTCTAGCTTTCCTTTTTTTCTTTATCCCATAACCACCGGCTCACCCTTCTTCATTTCTTTCTTATGGCTAAATCTAACATTATAGTTAGGAAATTTAATAAGCCAGATAACGATTCTTTTTTAACGTGGGTGAAGATTTGCGGTGGTGCAATGGGGGCCAAAGTTCGATGTGGCATTAATGCAGAAACAGCTAGAGGCGACATATCCCGAGTCAACTCAGTCAGCGATGGTGGCACCCCAGCTCACAGCACCACCTGTGCCCCACCCTGCAACACTACCTGCAGAGCAACCCAATGCATAGTTGCACTCTGCACAACGAGCCACCCAACAATGCTCCAGCGCACAACGACGACAACTCGTTCAACGACCCACACCGATTCTGACAACCCCACAAAAGATTCCATCTGCTCAAGCTCAATGGTTTAGGCCAATGCAACACAAAATCCCACTTCTATTTCTGATAATGGACGATCTTCACGCAACCGATTTTGCTTAGACAAAAGGTTATGTAATTTTGCCACCATCTGAGGCTGACTAAAATGGGTTCCTAACATTGAACATAAAAGATCGGAGAGATGGTACGATGACGTTCAAACTCGTCAAATTAATCCAGGTAAATATGTTCACACTCATTCTTTTGAAAAATTAAATGTTAAAGTAAACTTTGATGATATGGTTTCTGATATGTGGTGGAAAACTTTGGGGAGTATCAACTATCTGACAGTTACTGAATTAATTTGTGAGTTCTACACTACTTTTCAATCCAAAATACATGAGAATTTTACTTTTGATAGCACTAAAGTTGTGAGATATAGACTCCTAGACAAAAACTTGCGTCAATCAATTACTTAGTTTATCTAACATTGGGGTTCATTGATACTATTCTTCTTACACAACTCAATATAAAAATTTGCTATTGATTTTATAGATGATTTTATTCATGCTCAAGTATGGAAAAATATGTCATTAGACCAATTAAATTATGATCCTAGCAACTCTAAGGGAGCCTACTTGAACAAACAATAATGGGTATACATGCATAGAGTCTTAGCATTCAATTTTTCTGGTTGGAAGAAAATAGAAAATGTTTGCACCAAAACAAAACTTTATTTTATTTGGTCCATGTTGCATGATAATCCAATCAATTTGTGCTTTTGGCTTGCTTCTCAATTTAACTGTGTCTTAACTCACAACAAACATTTGTGTTTAGGATTTTTAATTACTCACTTAGCTATTAATCATAATTTTCTTAATCTTGATAGTACTAACATGCATAGCCTCTATGACAGAGCGCTTAGACATTGCTTGTTTAGTAAAGTGAAATTACTCACAAAAAGCAGTGGGGTGTATTGTTTCCAATGACCTATTGTATCTCTTCCTCATTGTCGAGATGATATTCCAAGGCTCAGGAAAAGCTCTTGCCCAACAAGCAACCTTAGTCCTTTTGGTGATCAAACTAAACATGATTTTGAAGTTCGTTTGGAAAAATTAAAACACAAAATTTCCAAGATGAAGAAAATTTAAAACCCTTGGTGAAGCATTGAGGTGTCCTACCTCCTTTCCTAACATCCCTATAGATGATAGCACTCCAAAAATGCTATTTTAGGACCCTAAATCAAGTAGTTTTATGGACTTTATTATGTGCTTTGATGCTTTATTTGTTGATTTTGTAGAAACCAAGCATTTGGAGGCAAAAATATGGATCTGGTGCTTTCTGGTTGAAAAACGAGCCTAAGAAGAGTAAAATTGGCCAACGAACAAAGAAATAAGGCCAAAACGAATGAAGACTCGAGGGCACAGGGTCTTCACGGCAGGCTAGGGCATTGAGGTGCCCAAAAAGTGGAGAAAATGAGGAAGTTGCACTCATGAAGGCGTACAACGTCTCGATGACATAAGTATGCATGCCTGTGTGCGCACTCTCCCTTTATGCACAAAGTAGCGTCTCAACGTTACACCTGGGTGGTTCACCCTAATTGTTTTTACGCTGCGCCATTTTGTAAAGCAACTTCAGTGCAGCGCGACAGTACAACATATAAGTGTTCTATTTATGCTATGGCTCGGAGAGATTATCTTTTGGTGCGTTTTCGAGAGAATAACTTAGAATTCTCTTGGGCTTTTGTGATGGAGGTTTGTGGGTGTACTTGAAATGCCCAAGATCAAGTTGTGATATCTCATAAAGCTTTTTTATAGTGGAAAGGATGTGAATTCTTCCGGGAGTGGCTTTTTTTCTCCTAATCTTTTGATGTACTATGTTTTAAGGGGATTTTCTGGGCTATTTTGTATGATTTTCAGTAGCTAATTCTCTTTGGTTTTAGTGTGTTAGGTTGTTTATGGATGATTCATTATGTTATTGAACTTCTGAATGCATTATTTACCATTTCTTCCAAATTCCAGCCCTTTAATGCTTGCATTTATTTGGCCAATTAATGTATTGATTGTTGTTTTTGTTGTCTTACTCAAAATAGAGGGTAGTAATTTAGACATCGGAGTTTCGACATATAATTCTCTATGTGCAAAAGTGATAGGGGAGCATATGAGGTCCGTGATGGGTTATTTTTTGTGCTGCTTTTAATTTCTTATTACGAGACATCGAGTAAGGAGTTATTTGTGAGGGTCGATGGACCTCAAGAGGGAAAAACTCGAATTTATAAACCTTAGACTTAGAAAATTGGCAATTGAATACATATCTTGAGTTTAATATAGTGGGTAATTGTGTCGTAAACAACACCAACACCCTAAAACTTCTCATCTCTTTAATTCTCACCATTAGATGTGCATCATTTTACTTGCTTTTCTAGATTAGTAATTGATGCACATCGTTTGCTTCCCTAAATAAAATTGAAAAAATTGATGAATAACTAAGAGAATTAGGACTCTCGATCTTCAGATCATTTTATTATTCTACAATTAACCAGTGCGCTTGCGGCAACACATAGTCAAGTTGATTAAGTTTTTGGCCCCATTGCCAGGAATGACATATTTTTAATTTTCTTATTATTGAGGCCTTTGAGTATATCTTACTTTAGATTGTATTTTTACTTGTTTTTCTTTTTGTATTATTTTTTTGGTGTATGCGACGTGCTCGAGGCACTAATCCTATTCTTTTTTACTTAGAGATTGAACAAAATTACATGAGAAACCTTCGAGAATAGAGAGTAGAGCCCGAGATAATGGCAGAGCAATAGGGTGACCCTAAGGCAATCTATGATTACTTTCAACATATGGTCCCCAAGGCTCAGCCTGGGATTGCACAGGTCTAATAAAATATTAAGAAATTTGAGTTGAAGCCTAATCTCAATCAAATGGCGAGGGAAAACGCATTGAGAGGAACTTAGATAGAGGATCCACATAAACATATCCGCCCATTCCTTGAAATATTCAGCACACTAAAGTTAAACAAGCTTTCTAATGATTCTATTCGCTTACGCTTGTTTCATTTTCCGGTGCAGGATAAAGCAAAAGACTGGTTAGAGTCCCTACCATTTCAAAGCATTACAACTTGGGATGAGTTGGCCAAAGCTTTTCTCCACAAATTCTTCCCTCCAACCAAAACTAAGAGATTAAAGACTAGATAGGGACTTTTAGACAGGCAGATGGCAAGTAGATTTATGAATCTTGGGAGAGATACAAGGAGTTGCTTAGAAAATTCCCCCACCATGGCTATCCTGATTGGTTACAGGTATAGTTATTTTATAATGTTTTACCTAGTAATACTAAATCCATCATTGATACAGCTGTAAGGGGATCCATATTTTCAAAGACTATTGAGGCTACCCAGGCATTGATCGAGCACATGGTAGCCACAAATTATAATTGGCCATCTAAAAAGTCCACATCTCAAGTAGTAGGGATGCATGAGTTAGACGAAGTGAGTTCTCTCAAAGCGCAAGTCACAGCACTCACTAATGCTTTAAATAATCTCGTGATATCATCCATGACAGCATGCCGCTCTTACCCCTCTTTGAAGAACCAACAACTCGAGCACACAAATTATATAAATTGGGCCTAATGAAACAAGTTTAGAGGCCAACAGAATCTACTGTCAAATCAATATCACCCAGGTTTGCATAGTCATGAAAACTTTTTCTATGCGAACACGAAGAATGTGTTGTAGGTTCCTTTGAGTTTTACCTCTCCATCGCAGCAGCAGGCTGAGAACTCTTCAATGGAGAACTTGATGAGGACTTTTATCACTGAGTCTAAGAACAAAACAAGTATCTTGGAGAGTAGAATGAATAGCCAGGAGAATGCCATGAAAATTTTGGAGGTCCAAGTTGGTCAAATAGCCACTACGCTCAGCACTATGAAAAAAGATAAGTTTTCCAATATTATTGAAGTGAATCCTAGGGAGCACTGCAATTCTATTTTGTTGAGAATGGAAGGACCTTGAACAAGAATGAAAAGAATGAGCCTGTGAAAAAGGAGCCTGAGAAGAAGATTGATGAGAAGAAAGGTGAAGAGAAGAAGAATGAAAAGAAAATTGCTAAGGAGAAGAAAGAAACAACACTGTGCTTAAACTTCCTTATCCTCAATAATTAATGAAAAAGAATATGGATGCTCAATTCACTAAATTTTTAAACATTTTTAAGAGATTGCATATTAACATTCCTTTTGTAGATGCCTTGGAGCAAATTTTGAACTACATCAAGTTCATGAAGTATTGTCTTAGAAGAGAAACGTTGAGTAGTTTGAACGAGTGGATCTGACAAAATAGTGTAGTGCCATACTGCAAAAGAAGCTACTAGAGAAACTGAAAGATCCAAGGAGTTTCACTATTCCATGTACTATCGGTAGTCTAGAGATTAATCGTGCTTTGTATGATTTAGGTGCATCCATTAATCTTATGTCTCTATCTATTTTCAGGAAAGTGAATTTGGGGGAAGTAAAGCAGACTACCATCCATCTATAGCTCGCTGACCACAATCAGTAACCTACCCAAAAGGTATAGTAGAGATGTGTTAGTGAAAGTTTATAATTCCATCTTTCCTATAAAATTTGTAGTATTGGACATGGAAGATAACTCGGAGATGCCCATCATATTAGAAAGACCATTCTTGGCCATTGGAAGGGCTTTGATAGATGTCCAGAAAGGTAGCTTGACCTTAAGGGTAAATGACGATGAGTTAAACTTCGATATTTATCAAGCTTTTAAGACCTTTTCTAAGGTAAGTACATGTTATAAGTTTGATGTTTTAGAGAACGATTGTACTGAAATTATGAATTATGAGATCTCTAATGTGTCTAATAAAGGAAAACACATACTGAACCCCACTTGTGGTAGTTTATGTGCCTTGAATGAGAATATGCATGAATCTCCTATTGTGAAATCTATTGTTGAGAATATGCATCATGCATCAATTTCTATTGGTCATCATGGTAAAAATATTTCTTTGCCTGCTGAAAATGAGAAGAATTATTTTAATGCTAAACCTCCTGACTTAAAATTAAAACCCCTTGCCTGCACACTTTAGATATTCATATTGTGATTTTTCTACTCTTCCTGTCGTTATTTGTGCTAGTGTGGGCAACGTAGAAGAAATTGTCTTTCTGAATGTGTTGCACAGGATTAAAAAAATAAATAAATGCAGAAAGGAGACTAGGTGAATCCAGGACATGGTGCTTAAAGAATGACTAATTTGATGTCTCGTCTAGCTCAAGACATTAAATCAAGTGCTTCTTGCGAGGCAACCCAAGCTTCTTTCCTTACTTTGCTTGTTCTGTTTGTTGTTTGCCTTGTTAGTTTTTTTTTTTTAGCACGAACCATTCCTTGAATGTCACTATATTTTTTCCCTTATGTCAAGAGCCATAAGCACAGTCGTACTCAGTCCACTTGCCTATCATGTTGTGGACCGTCTCACTCTTCAGGCTAGTTCTGTTTACTCTTGTTTTGTCTTTCTTTTTCATACATTAAAGACAATGCATGATTTTAGGTTTGGGTTGGGGTGCTCTGAGTACTGTGTGCTGCTAGGATAGAATATTTGTGAAATGTGTGTTGAGCTCCATATTTTGTTGTTGATTGAGAATGAGTTGAGTTCTGGTTTAATTTTTTCAATTTGAATGAATAGTTTGATTGAATGATCACATGTTTGTGTACGGAAAAGTAGAACTTGCTATGCTTGCTTGTTGACGACTATGATTATCCATGATTTTCTTTGATGTGTATTTGAGTTGAAATAGTCTTGTTTAAATCCTTCTTTGATTCCTTGTTTATTGAGCACGTAGTTCTCTTGTTTAGAGTCGTGAAGGCTTAGAGTGTCATTAATGAGGTTAGGCTTTAGATGCTTAAAATGGACTGATCATTGGATAAGTCGACTTCTAGTTTAAGTAGCATGTGCTAAAACAAAATTTGTGTTGAAAAAAGGTCAAAAGAAGTTACTCTTCCTTTCTTGATGTGCGAGTAATAAGGGGCACTCATGACACCCGTGGGTTGCCTTCGCACTAAAAGCATTGAAGAAAAGTGAGCATTGTCCTAAGATAGACAGGTTGCTCGTAGTTTGATATCTAGCCCCTAAGAAGTGGGGATAAGCCAAAACGAAAGTAGCACATCTTGAGTAAGCTCTTCTTTTAGCAAAGTAGAAGAGTTTAATGTATTGCTCATAGTTGGATACCCAGTGATAGCACATAAAAATGTGTTATCCTTAGACTTAATTTTAGCTAGTTTTGTTATGTAATTTTGTAGCTTTCATGAGTTTATATGTGAATTTGTAGGTCCTAAGCATAATTTGGTGACAATATGAATTTAGGACTGATCGGATCGAAAAACGAGCCTAAGAAGATAAAAATTGGCTAAGGAATGAAGAAACAGGGCCAAAATAGAAGTAAACCCAAGGCTGTAG
Source organism: Telfairia occidentalis (assembly GCA_026257165.2). Lineage (NCBI taxonomy): Eukaryota > Viridiplantae > Streptophyta > Magnoliopsida > Cucurbitales > Cucurbitaceae > Telfairia > Telfairia occidentalis. The sequence goes on along the minus strand of JAOANK020000058.1, from coordinate 166,812 downwards.
TGTTGAGAGGCCATGCCAGGATGTTGAGACGCTCAAATCAGCTAGAAGATTCATGCTAGGATCAATAGCGTTGAGACGCTGCTCAACGACATTTCAATGCTAAAGAACAAAATATGCATCACGTGCGCCCCTTGCAGCAAGTAGGCGGCATTGAGACACTGCTCAACGCTGTCTGCTCAATGCTACTTCGCGTGCGTACACCATTAGCATTTAGAGGCCCATCCACATGGCCCACAACGCTGAAAGTGCTCATACGTGCACGCGCCCTCTTGCCACCCACAAACCAGCATCGAGACACTGCCTTTTAGCATCTCGATGTTGCACCTTTTGTACACCCAAAATGATGCCTATGCTGCACAACCTTTGACCACTTAAGACTAGCATTGAGATGGTGTCTTATAGTGTCTCGACGCTGCGAAAAAAAATGCACGTTAAAAGGCCATTTTTCATTCTGATTTTGAGGAGGCCATTTGGGGAGATGATTTTGCACGGTGGAGCACGATAATCTAGAATGAGTAGGGGCTTCCCATGGAGTCCCCAAAACGATCTGAGGCTTGGGATTGTGAGCTTTACAATGGGTATGAGTGTGGCACGCGTCTTTGGGAGTTTTCTTGACCTTTCTTAGAGTTTGTTTCATTTTGTAATTTATTGAGGGAGTCTCTGTTTTTATTATGGATTTGAGTAGCGGGACTCCGCTTTAGACGGTCTTATAACAACTTGTGACGTTGTTTATGCTTGTTTAATATTATGGATTTTCCTTATCTCGTTGTGATTCATTCATGTATTTGTATTCTTAATATTTTTAATCTCCTAATCGAAAATTAAATTGATTGAATAGTTTAATTTTTAGCTCGAGAGAGTAAGGCTTAGATTAGATTATTGAATGCATGACCGCTGTAAATCATCGTGCGAGATTGGGGGTTCACTAATAGAAGAATGAATAATTATCTCTAGAAGATTTATTGTCAACTGTGATGACAAGCAAGATTACCCTGAGCTCAAGAGATGATGGGATCACAATGGGTCTTCTAAGGGGTGATAATTATTGGGAAGTTCATAATGCCTTGCTAGTGTGTCTGGTAACAACCGAGAGGTTGAGTATGCATGTTAGTAAGAAACTAGCTGAGCTCGAGAGAGGAAGTCAAACATTAGATTAATCATAACTTGTGATTGCATCCTGATATATTAGTCTGTTGTGCTAATAAAGTGTAGTGTCCCAAGGTATGTAAATTTGGTCTAAAGCACGCTCTCCTTATGTCACCTCCATCTAGTTAGGACTAGGAGTAGTGTAATTTAGCTATCTTTCTTAATAATCGGTTCCGTAGATAAAATAAAGTTTGACTAACTATGGTACTTGATCAAACTAGAAACCCAATCCTGAGGACGATGCTCGATACTCAATTCCACATATACTAAAATAGACCTATAGATTGTGGTGACGCAATGTTGTTATCACCAAGCACCTAGGAAGTAGGGGTAAGCCAAAACGAAGGTGATACATCCTACCCTTCTAGCAAGAAAGAAAAGAAAACAAAAAGGAAAAAAGTGAAAATAAAAACATGAAAAAGAAAAAAGAATGTTTTTCTTTAGCTACCTTAAGTTAGAAGCCTTCACTTAACGATGATTTAGTACAAGAGTAGGGACAACCTTGGGAAAATCTTATTAAACAAGCTTTGGACTTATAAAGACTAGAACGAGATGGACTTGCACACACACACACAAGGGATGAAAGTTGTTTTACAAGCATACAAGTATGAATGTTTTGTTTCTGCTTGGGACTAGGAAAACTCTAAGTTGGTAGCACTCCAAAAGTGCTATTTTAGGGTCTTAAATCTAGTAGTTTCATAGGCTTTATTGTGTGCTTTGATGCTTTATTTGTTCATTTTGTAGGAACCGAGCATTTGAAGGTGAAAATATAGATTTGGTGCTTTTTGGGTTGAAAAAGCAGCCTAAGAAGAGTAAAATTGGCCAAGGAACGAAGAAATAGGGCCAAAACAATTGAAAACTCGAAAGCATGGCATCTCAATGTTGGGTCAGAGCATTGAGACACCCAAAAGTGGAGAAAATGAGGAAGTTGCATGCGTAAAAGGTCACGACTTCTCGACGCCGGCCTTGACGTCTTGACTTCATAAGTTTGCATGCCCGAGTGTGCGAGCGCTCTCCCTTTGTGCACGAAGTAGTGTCGAGACTCTACTTCTTTGCATCTCGACGCTACGCCTAGGTGGTTCACCCTAATTATTCTTGTGTTGTGTCATTTTGTAAAGCAACTTCAAGGGAGTGTAGACGCCGCCCCAGCATCTCGATGCTACTAGTAGTACAATATATAAATGTTTTATTTGTGCTAGGGCTTAGGGAGGCCGTCTCTTAGTGCGATTTTCGAGACAATAACTTAGAATCCTCTTGGACTTTTGTGCTGGAGGTCAGTGGGCATTCTTGGAGTTCTCGGGATCAAGTTTGGAGACCTTGAAAAGCAGGTGTACCGCAGAAACAACATGGATTCTCCTCAAAGTTCCTTATTTCGTCTTAATCTCTTGATTTATTCTATTTTAGGGTGATTTTCTAGACTATTTTGTATGATGTTCTAGCTAATTCTCTTAGGTTTTAGGGTGTTGGTTCATTTACGGGCAGTTAATTATGTTATTGAACTTTTGAATTCATTATTTACCATTTTCTTCTAATTCCAGCCCTTTAATGCTTGCATTTATCTGGCCATTGAATGTATTGATTGTTGTTTTTACTGTCTTACTTAGGAGAGAGAGTAGTAATTTAGAAATAGGATTTTAGACATACAATTCTCTATGTAGGAAAGTGATATGGGAGCATATGAGGTCGATGATGGGTTATTTTACGATGCTTTTAATTTTTTATTGTGAGGATCGGTGGACCTCGAGAAAGAAAAACCCAAGTTTATTAACCATTAGAGTTAAAAAAATTAGCAATTGAATGCATATCGTGAGTTTAATCTATTGGTTAATTGCATCATAAACAACATCAACACCCTAGAACGTCCCAATCTCTTTAATTATAATTATTAACGTGTCTCATTTGACTTGCTTTTCTAGATTAGTAACTATTGCACGTCGTTTGCTTCCATAAATAAAATTGAAAGAATCAATCGATAACTAAGAAAATTAGGAATCTCGATCTCCAAAGGATGATACTCAATCTCTGAATTGTTTTATTATACGACGATTGACTAATGCGCTTGCGGCGACGCATAGTCGGATGCGATCAATAGATCCCTCCACTTCAAGTTGCTCACATATCAGTGGGGTTTTCTTATTCCTTTCAATTCTTTTTTGAGCACCTTTTCTTTATGGGAGACATTGTATAGTTTAGGTGTGGGGGAAGTTTTCGGTATCTAGTTTTTGTGCTATAGATTCAGTATGTAACTCACATATTTCAATTTTTCTTTCGAAACCTTTAATCTTTTCTGACATCTTTGAATACCTTGTAAGTTAGGAATACATCTTTGGTTTGAATTTTAAAGCATGAAAGAGATGAGCATGATTGGTGTTTTTCTTGAAAAATTATTCGATTGCATCTTATTGATTTGTTGATTGAAAAGTACACAAGACTTTATGCAAATTACACACCATGTGAGTTTGAACCTATGAGCATCATATCATATTTTGCTTCATTTATCTCTTGTTGAGTGCTATCAACCTTAGTGTGATTATTCTAGAACTTGCTTCTAAATGCATATTGAGACCATGTCTTTGGATTTAGACTTTAAAATGATAAGGGCAATTTAGGACAAGGCAATTCTTAGACTCTTGAAAAAATCCACTTTTAAGTTTTTCCCTTTAGTTAGCCACTTTGAGCCTATTTTCCATTTTTATTTGTCAATACATTATGTTCAACCTAAGTTTTTTTTTTTTATTATTGCCTCTGATATTTCTACATTTATCAAGTCAAGAGGGAAAGACTTACATGGTTTTAAATGTTCATTATTAAAAGAGGGAGAGAGAGAGAGGTTGAAGAAGAAGAAAAACAAAAAAACAAAAGAAAGGAAAGAAAGAAGGAAAAAGAAAAAAAAAAGACGTTAGTTTCCTTATAAAAAAAAAGGATATTTAGAGAAATATTTGCAAACTAACTAAGTTATCAAATGTTGAAATTTCTCTATAATCCTTGGTATTTGAAGTATAGATGTGACCAAAACTCAAAGTTGTTGGTAGTACGTTTGGTGTTTTTATGTGCTATTGATATCATGCAAGGAAATAACTCTTGTCTTGACTTTGAAACTCCTAAAATTTTCCTTCTATCATACCCTTACCCAAGCCCCATTATAACATGTGTCAAGTTCCTTTTATTTTTATATTCAATTCATATGTAGTGGTGGAGATTTGAATCATTTGCAAGCCTATGGTAATAACTTGAGAGTAAATCAAGTCTCTTTGATTTTTATATTCAATTCATATGTAGTGATGGAGATTTGAATCATTTGCAACCCCATGGTAATAACATGCTTTGTGTTGATTTGAGAGTATATACACCCTAGACACTGTTGAGAGTGTTGAGCAAAATCATGCGAGGGTGTCAAGTCTTGTTGTATTTGATTTTGATAAATTAATGAGATGCTGGCGTTTTTGCTATAAAATGTATCCTATGAGTGTTTTACTCATGATTGTCATTTCAATTCGGTTCACTAATGCATGTTTGGCTTTATTAGCATTCTTAGATATTGAAAAAGATGAAAAGGAGGGAGGAAGGAGATTTAGGATGTTGAGTTGAGGTATGTTTGAGGACAAGCATGGCTTAGGTGTTGGGAAAATTGATGGGTTGTAAATATACTTATTATGTTGAATTCATTTATATTTTAGATAAATTTTGTGCTAAATTATGGAAATTATATGACTTATTTGATTTAGGTGATGAAGTATCAGAGATTTGATAGAATTAACCTTAAAGCTCGTTTTTAGCACTCTTGTAAGAAAGTTTTGCAGAAGACACTTTTTTATAAGACGTGGCCACACCCTACAATTTGGGAGCTGCAGATTTTTACGGAAAGCAAATATATATTTTTAAAATTAATTTTGGGTGTCAAAATTTGTTGGGAACTTCTCCCTTTTTGTGGAACTTCATTCTTAGTCAACATTCCTTATTCTTTTTATTTAAAAAATCCCTTGGGTAGTTAGAATTTTTTGTCTTTATTGGTGTACAAAAGGGAGGCACTAGCATGTAGAGAAGACGCACAAGTACATAAGAATATTTGAGTTTCTTGGTGAATTTTTTCCTTTTGATCAAATTCGATTTTAGTAACCATGAGTGGCTAATTTTTTATTTTTAATTCACGGTGAACTGATTCCAATTTCAGTTGTAAATTGTGTGAAACTTTGATTCTTTCTAGAATTTTCTTCCAAGAATTCTTTATTTCTAGTTCTTAATTTTATGAATGATTGTTACTAACTAAATTGATGCCTTAATTTAATTTCAATCTTTTTACCGCTATCCATGAATTTGTGGTTTTAGTTACTGCAAATAATTAAAATAAAATAGCAAAGAGCTGGCTTATGTGGGTGTAAATATGACTATTCCTTTTTACATAGCTTGCATAATAGACTCTATGAAAATAAAAAAAATAAAATTGATTAAATTGTAGGTATCTCGATTAATCAGTTTTGGTTTAGTCATCTCAATGTGTTTAATGATATCTTTCAATTAATATGGAACACTATCGTGCCCAATTAATTTATTGATAAGAATTGACTTAGATGTTGGGTTTGAGTCAATGAATATAAGAGAAATTATACCTATCATGCTATCATGTCTAGTAGATTAAGTTCTTGAATAAAAAATTATCTTTTTGAGCCTATGATCAAATTATAATTGAATGAAAATTCACTTTTAGATTGGATATTCGGTAAGATCCATTTTTATTAATTTAAATTATTTTCTACTTTCATTAATAATTAGTTTAATTTAGTTTAAGTCAATTTGCAAATTCAAAAAACTCCCTTTTATTTTTAATTTTATTGATGAGCATTGAGAAATTAATCATCTTAGCTCCCTTGGGATTCGACCTGGTTCCACTATTTCTTCAAATTAGACTAGAAGAATCGATATTTATATTTGAAGGGCTTCGACAATGCAATCATGCACACATGGGCTCGTTGATGATATGCTTAACCCTACCGCAAGTGGCTTAGGCAACCCTTGTATAAACAAGCACCTCCTAAACACACATGGTAACACCTAGCATACACACCAAGAATCACACAAGGGAAAGAAGAATGGACTTACCTTGAAGGTCGAGGCTTTGGACTGAGAGTTGTTCTTAATCCAAAGTGAAACACTCTAAAAATTTGGTGACCAGCTTAAACTTAAATGTTTCTAAGGGATTTGTACAACAAGATCAAGTACATCAAGAACTCATGGTTTTGTGAGCAAAGGAAAAGCTCAAGGGCTAATTTTCATTTCATTCATCAAAAGACTTTTTTTTTCCCTCAAATGTACAAGGAGATGTCTATTTGTAGCATCTTTACCTCCAACTAAAAATAAAAGAATGCTTAAACTAAACCTAAACTAAACTAATTACAAGATTTAAATGTTCTTTTCTCAAATAAGCATAACTAAGTTACATAACCTTAAACTTGGGCCTAAGAGCTATTACATGAATTATACATCAAGCCCAAAAGAAGGTTACAAAAAGAAAAACAAGAAAACACTAATTTAGGTGTTAATACCCAAAAAAAAAAACCCTAAATTAACCTAAATTATACATCAAGTTGTATTGAAGGTTCCTTCTTCACCTATCCTCCTTCCTCTTTGTTGAACTCTCATGGGTAGACGTGTTCTTGCTTGAAGCATATTAGTTGATGTGGGCGCGCACATGCAAGCGTTGCTATGGGTGTGTGAGCCTGAACACACCGGCAGATGTGTGTGTTGAGGTCTCTGAGCAAGCTCTTGCGAGGTTAGTGAAGGCAACGAGGCGCGCCTTTAAGAGGCTGAAGATAACAGTAGTTATGCGGCAATGGCTTGCATTGAGACAATTGGGTGTGCGTCTGCAAGGTTAACAAGGGATGCTAGCGTGCGTACTGGTGTGTGCTACATAGGTGGTGTGCAATCTGTTGGCCTTCCGATTGAGGGCCTTGCATTAAGGAGCTTAAGAAGTGGTTGGTTCCCTTAGCGTTTCCACGTGATTTAGTTTCTTCTTCCTCCCCTTAGAATATTACCAAACATCCCTACTCGTGTTCTAGAGACTTGTCGTAGTTCTACGACTCTTAAAGCCTTTATGATCACATCATGTCGTCCTTCTTGGAGAAGATTTGTCCTCAAATTTACCAGATTACCTACACTAAAACAAGCAAGTTAGAAAATTTAACAATTAAACAAACTTAAAATTTTTTTTTGGAAGAAAAAGGTACAAATAAAAATTTCTCTCAATCCTTCGAATTTTAAGGTAATGAACAAGTTTCCTTAGCTTGGGCCTCTTTTTGGTTCCATTTCCTCAATCTCCATCTTTGCATTAGTTTCCTCCTTGTTCTTTAAAGCTTTGAATCTGAAGGACCTTGGTCCTCTTTCTTGACCCTTTCTATTTCCTAACAAAATAACACTAGGAAACAAGAGATCAAGCATAAAGATTATATTGAACATATAAAGTAAGAGGTGTTTAAGTAAGATCAAACGCTTGGTATCCTTACCTTTACCTTTATAATGACCCTAATTTTCTATGTATAATTAATAGTTGTTAATTGGGATAATTACTCATAAAACTAATTTTAAAAAAAAAAAGAAACTTACCATTTCATTAACGAAAGAAAAAAACCCTTAACCAAACTTAACTTTAAATCTTTCACAGCAGAAACTATAAAATAGGTCTTAAATAAAGCAAAGTAAAAATGTAGTCTACTTAAAAATAAGGGTAAAATACACTTTTGGTCCCTGAAGTTTGAGTTTAGTGTTTATTTGGTCTATGAGGTTTCAAAATGAATAGTTTAGTCCCTAAAATTTAGAAAATAGTTCTAAATCTTTGAGTTAAAGTTGTCCGATAGTTGACTAATAGAAAAATGACATGGTTATCCTAAGGGGTAAATTTTATTAATTTTTTATTAGTTTTAAGTTAAGTGACTTTTTTTTCTCTTCCCCTCCTATTCTCTCTCTTCCCTTCTTCTTCGTCTCCTTCTCTGACAACTTCCCACCACCAGAAACTCTACTCTCAAACGTAAATCTTCCTACCCTCTCACAAGAGATCCCCACATGAAGTACCTTTTATCACTTGAAGAAAGAAATTTAAAGGGTCTTTCTCACCATTAGTTCTAAAAATTTTCTTGAGCAATGGTGGCATAATGTTTTCCCTAATGAGCTCAAATAAACCTTCCGAAATGGGAAATCCTCCTTCAAAAGTTCAAGGACATCCTAGAAGCTATCAAACTCACCTGGAGTGGCTTCAAACAGTTCTTCAAGCCCAGGCTTTGATGACCTAAGGTACTGTCGTCAATGCATAAGTAAGGAAATCAAACAACTTCAAGTGATCAAATCTCCCATCTTTTGGAACTTAAGTGTTTAAACTCTTAAAAAGCATTAGTCTATTTTCACTTTCCGGATCTATAAAAAAAAATGCAAGAAAATTAATCCTACGTGACTGAGGATTTATTTTGATTTCTATCCCAAAATTATAAATATTCTACTCTCACTTTAGCAACTTTGAAATATTTACAATTTTTGCAAAATTTTGTGTAGACAAATTTTTATTTCCATATTTGGGTATCGCAAAATTTTGTGTAGACAAATCTGGTCATAGATTTGGATTTCAACTTAGATAATTTGCAAAACTAATATTTCTTCAAATCGAACTAGAAGAGATTTCAAATTTCTTGCCTGATTACTTGTCATCTCCTCTCAAGCTTTGTAATTCCTTGAGAGGGTAGGAGGATTTGCGTTCGAGAGTAGAGTTTCTAGTGGTGGGAACTCGTCACAGAAGGAGATGAAGAAGGAAAAAAAAACTAGTTAACCTAAAATTAGTAAAAGTTGCCACGTCATTTAAAAATTTCCACCTAAGATGGCCATGTCTTTTATTAGTCAACTATAAGTCAACTTTAAATCAAAGACTATTTAGAACTATTTTCTGAACCTCAGGCATTAAATTGTCCATTTCAGAACTTCAAGGACCAAATAAATAGTAAACTCAAATCTCAGGGACTAAAAGTGAATTTTAACCTAAAAATAATATTAAAATAAATATAGTCGAACATGTCTCATGGCTCCTCCTCATCAATGTCAAGGTCATCCACGACGTTCTTATCATCCTCTACACAGCTATATGTAAAAGACAAATAAACTACATGGGGTCAGTTTAAAAATACCTAGTAGGTGGTTTCCATCAAAAGGAACCTTCATGCTCAAGCACACACAACATGCTTACATGCTAGCATATCATACTCTAACTTGTAAACTATAAAAGTAACCTACTAAATATACTTGTACTTCCCTACATAAACTGACACACTTACATGTATCCTTAATTTAGCTCCATGCTAAGTAAAAATACTCCATACCATATTTGACAATTTCACTTGTAATATTTATAGGGTAATTACCCCCATAAATACCATTAATGTGAACTAATGATACAAAAAGTATCAATTGTCATACCTCAAGATCCCATAATAAGATCAAGAGGCAAGAAGCTTTAACAAGCTTTACTTTCTCATGTTCAACATTTAGTGAGCTTGGCTAGGAATGGCCAAGAAATAGGAGTTTTTCTACTCAACATTTTCCAAGTTCATTTAAAAGAACTTAAGTTGAAGTGAAGTTTTAACTCAAGTTGTATTAATGAAGTTAAGTTGCATTCAAGGAGATCAAGTTGAATTAAATGAAATTAAGTGAATCTCAAGCTTCATTTAGTGCAAGTCAGCCATCATTTAATGGAACTACATTCCACGCTACTTTAAACAACTTCAAGTAAAGCTTCAATTACGCTTGGGAGGTTACAAAGACTTTGAAAGCCAACCAAGACATCAATTCTCGGATTCAAAGACCTTTTATTGTATTTTTTGGATTTATACACGTTATTTAACTCTTTTAGTTTACTTTTTAGTTAGTGGTTGTTATGGCATTGATGTAATAGGATGTTACAGCTTTTTAAATGTCCATAGGTTACTTTTAGGATTGTTTTGGAGGCTATCTTACAAAAACTATAATTTTATGGATGAATAAAACTTGCATTTCTTACTTCAAAAGCCTAGAGCTTGTTTTTCCTTTGCAATTCTTGAGTGTTAGATTTGCATGTTAGAATCATTAAGTAATCTTGATCAAGTTATCTAGTAGAGTGGTTTGAATCTTGAGTTTAGAAATAAGTATTCTCTACTCTTGATATTAATCATCAAGGTAATTCGTTCTAGCCATTCCTTGGGTTGATACAATTTGAATTCTGGATTTTCGTATTTTGCTTTATAAGGGATCTTATAATCAGTTGCACTAGTTTTCTTATCATTAGGTAGTAGAGCGCTCTAGATCGAATATATGTTTTTGTTGTTGAATTCTTCTTCTTCTTAATTCTGAGAGTTTGTTGTTCTTTTTGTTCATTTCGCTTTATTTTGTCCAGATTTATAAAATACAAAAAAAAAAAAAAAAAGCATTTTTATTACGCTTGCCGTTATATTGTCACTTCCACCATTAGGGGCTGTTTGGGAGAAGGGTTTGGGAGGAATGGCCTTGGGGTAACTAAACCTACTCCCGTTTGGCCCAAAGAGTTAGTAGAGTTTTCCTCACTCCCGTTCACTATTCACAACTCTTCAAATTACTATTTACGACTTTTTTAAATTACTATTCACAACTCAGCTCCAAATCATTATCTACAACTTTTTTTTACTCTTTTTTTATCTCTTCTCTTTCTTCAAGTGGGACCCACACCCCATCAACTTCATCATTTCTCTCTCTTCTCTTCCCTTTTTTATTATCATTCATTATTCTCTTCCATCTTTTTCTCATTTTTTGTTATTCAATTTTTTTTATTTAATTGCTTCTAGTTTTTACAAATTAATTGCTTTGGTTCTATCTCTCTCTTCATAATCTCAGTTATAAATATTAAAGTTTTCTAAATTATAATATAACTTTTTAAAAAAATTATAGATATATATATATATAATTCCTTTCAATTATAATTATGAATATTTATAATTTTATTTTATTAAAAAATTATATAAATTATAGTTCACTTTTATGTATGTATAGTTATGTCTTGATGTAAAACAAATTTAATCATGTCAAACTTAAATAATTAAATTTCAACATTTGAACCAATCCAGTCAATTAAAATACTCAAATTTAAGGGAGGGAAAACCAATTTTTGCCTCTAAATAAGTTGTCTCAATTTTCAGCCTACACTTTTTTTTAGTTCATTTTCGCCATAAGCTTTCAATTTCATCAAATTGGATCATATAATTACTAAACATTGCAATTTTTAACCTCTATTAGATTTTTATTCATTCACCAACTAATTTAAACAAAATAAACAAAATCTTCATAAACTCGTCAATTTCAATAAAATCAAATATTGCACAAAATGAATTGACAAAATAAAATTGTATTTGATTTTGAACTTACTAAAATAAAATTAGTAAAATAAATAGTATTTAATTTAAATTAACTATATTAAAAAAATGTTTCATTTTAAAATTAGACACAATCAAAGTAATAAATATATACATATGATGTTTGTTTTAAACTTAGTTGTATTAAAATAATATAATTATATAGTATTTTTTTTTATTTTTAATACAGTAAATTTAAAATAGCATAGAGAATGTATTTTTATTCTTAAGGTAACCAAATTAAAATATATAATAATTTTATTTTTAATATAGTAAAATTAAACCTAAAAACTACACGATTTTGATAATAATTAAAGGTTATATAATTTAGGAAAATGAAAAGATTAAACGTAAAAACTACACAATTTTGCTAATAATTGAAGATTATATAATTTATGAAAATGCAAAGATTAATTTTTCATAATTAGAAGTATGACTAAAATTAACATGTGAATTATATTTTTCTAAATAATATATATTATATGGAATCATTATCTCTTATATATTATATTATTTATTTAAAATCTGTTTATTAATCAAAATGGGTAGTTAAATGAATTCGAAATATATAAAAAAAACAATATAACTTAAATTTTCAATTTTATAATTAAAGAACAAATTTTTATATAATTTAAAATAAAAAAATTAATACTGTAATTATGAAAATTGTAGCAAAAAGCTTAGCAAGAAAAAATATAGACTTCAGAACTCTATGTTAAATAGCTCTACACTCCAAACACCAACTTCACAATTCAGACTAAACAACTCTGGACGTAAAACACAGACTACACAAACTAAACAACTCTACACATCAAGCACAAAACTTCATTACTCCCTAGACTAAATAACTCCCCAAATTTACTCTCCAGACTTAACAACTCCAAACTTAATAACTTCACTCTCTACGCCAAATGACCCCTTATAGATCTTTATCTTATCTTAAATTTCTTCTCCTTCGATAACTTCTGATTCAGATTGCTTCTTGGTGAAAAATACACATATTGATAATCTGTCCTAAAAATCTAAAAGCAAATGTTCTTGAAGTTTCCATTCGTTCTTGCTAATCTTTACTTCAAAAAGTATGATAGACCTGAGTTTATTGGCATTTCACTCTCATTTGTGATAATATTGTCTAACCGTTGGTGCATTAAATTGGGCAGTTACAAATTCACCACTTTTATTGTTCTAGTATTGATTTTTTTTTTTTTTCTGTTTATATGTCAATAGTAAAAGCTGATTGTAACTCTTCATATTTAAAATAAATTCCATGGGTACTTAATACTTAAGAGTTACATTTGACATAACCCTTTGTTCCTAATTAGTTTGTTCTTTCATTGTGTTCTTCTTGCCTGTTCGATTTTGTCCTTATCTTTCTTTCTTTCTTGTTTCTTATTTGAGTTTTGAATACAAAAGTTTTGTACTTCTATGGAGAGTAAATTGAAAAGAGAATTTGTTTCCCAAAAAGTGATCTTTTTCATTATTTTTCTGGTTATTTATAAAGAAGAGTAGGTATGAAAGTAGTGGGCTAAAACCACTCAACTGCCCAATCTCCATCGTGTACACTAGTGGAAAGTGGGAAAAAGGGAAAAATTAATTTACAACAAAAAACCCTTAATAACATATTTCTATCTAGATTTAAACCATGGGTATCCTTGACTGAACAACAACGTCTGTTAGTGAGACATCTTCACATCCCCCCTCAAACGAGAGGGTGATGGAATCACACAGAGTATGTGTCGCATAGCAGTAAACTTATCAACTGAGAGAGGTTTTGTTAATGCATCTGCAATCTGATCACTGGAAGGAACATAACGCACATCAAGTTGTTTAGCAAGTACCTTGTCTTTGATAAAGTGAATATCAAGCTCCACATGCTTCCTACGGGAGTGAAAAATCGGATTGGAAGCTAAAGACAACGTACTTATGTTGTCACACGATACAACTGGACAACAAGGTTGTGGTTGATCAATCTCTAATAATAAGGATTGTATCCAAGTTATTTCTAATGATGTGTGAGCAAGAGAACGATACTCAGATTCTGTACTTGATCTAGCAACAACATTCTGTTTCTTTGAGGACCAAGAAACTAAAACATTTCTACTAAAAACACAATAGGCTGCAATGGACTTTCTATCATCTAGACTACATGCCCAATCGCATTTGAGAAGTCGATAACATCTGCAAAATTAGATTTGGGAATATGTAAACCATGATATAAGGTGCCTTTAAGATACCTCAAGACTCTTTTTACTTCTTGCCAATGAGAACTTCTTGGTTGTTGTAGAAATTGTCTTAATTTGTTGATAATGAATGAAATTTCTGGTCTGGTATGTGTTAGATATTGTAGAGCTCCAATTGTGCTTTGATAAACTGTAGGATTGTCCATAATTTCTTCCTCATTGGCTGAAAGTTGCTTGTTGGACACTGCTGGAGTAGGACATGACTTAATGTGTCATGTTTACTTTTTCCAATAAATCAAGTATGTACTTAGTCTGAGTTAAATAGAAACCTGTGGTATCTTGATGAGCTTCTATATCAAGAAAATAAGACAATTCCATCAAGTCCTTCAAAGAAAATTCACTGTTTAGGTGATCTACAAGTTTGTTAATACTATTTTTGTCATTTCCAGTGATAAGAATATCATCTATATAAATTAGTACATAAACTTTGACCTTGGTAGTCACATATATAAATAAGGAATTGTCAGCTTTTGATGTTTTGAAGCCCCATGTAGTCAATACTCTTCTCAACCTTTCAAACCAAGCCTTTGGAACTTGCTTTAATCCATATAAAGCTTTATTCAACTTGCAAACATATTCTGGTTTATCTTTATCCATAAATCCATCGGGTTGTGCCATATAAACATTTTCTTCCAAATGTCCATTTAAGAAAGCATTATTCACATCTAGTTGTCTTGCACACCAATCATAATTTGAAGCTAGAGCAAGCATGATACGAATAGTAGAATACTTTACTACCAGGCTAAAGCCTTCCTTGAAATCAATACCTAGATTTTGATGAAATCCTTTAGCAACCAACCTTGCTTTGTGTTTTTGGACACTCTCATCTGTATTATGCTTGATTTTGAACACCCATTTACAGCCAATCAGATTGAATGAAGGTGAATTAGGCAAAAGTGTCCAAGTACGATTTCTGTCAAGAGTAAGCATTTCTGTTTTCATAGCTTCTTTCCATTTTAGTGACTGTAATGGTTTACCAACACTTCTAGGTTCTTGATCATCAAACAAATTAGATGAAACACTAGCATGATAAGATAAATAACTATTGAGTTTTGGTTTGTAAATAGCACTTTTGGACCTAGTTTGCATAGGATGAAAAGAAATTGTTTCTGTATTTGAAGTAGTAGAAGGCTGTAAAGATTCAAATTGAGTATTTGGCACAATAGGTATATCAGAATCAAAAGAAAATGTACCTGATTGAGACATTGGTTCAAGAGAGATTGTTGTTGTAGGAAGTCTTCCATCAGGACTCTGACTTGGAATTGAGTTTGGCCTTTTATGTTGATTTAATGTAGCTGGTGATGTGGGTGGATTTTTATCATATGTAGGTACTGACCCTTGAGGATTTGGGGAAGGAAAATGAAACCAAGACACTATAGTTTCATTGGACTGCTGTTTTGAAAGTGAAGTTGTCAAAAAACCAGTTTTGAAAGGAAATTCTTTTTCATTGAACTTGACATGTCTAGATATATATAATCTTCCACTTGAACTAAGACATTTGTAACCTTTGTGAGTCTCACTATATCCAAGAAATACACATTTGGTGCTATGGTATTGAAACTTATGAGTTTGATATGGTCTAAGACATGGAAAACAGGCACTACCAAATACTTTAAGTGTTGTGTAATATGGAATTTTGGAGTATGCTTTTTCAATAAGTGATTTGTTATTTAACACAGGTGTTGGTAGCCTATTTATAAGATATACAGCAGACAAGAATGCATCCCACCAAAATCTAAGGGGCATAAACGCTTGAGCTAATAATGTAAGTCCCATTTCTACTATGTGTCGGTGTTTTCTTTCTACAATATCATTTTGTTGGCTAGTATGAGGACATGGATGGCAAGACTCTATTCCATTTTCTTGTAAATAAGTTATGAATACTCTAAACTCACCACCCCAGTCACTTTGTAAGATTTTGATTTTCTTTTCCAACTTATTTTCCATCAAGATTTTATATTGTAGAAAGGCTTGGAGTGCTTCACCTTTGTGTTTTAAAGGACAAATATGAGTGAGTCTTGTGTGACTATCAACAAAACTTATATAAAATCTAAATCCGGAGGTAGAAGTAATTGGTGAGGGCCCCCAAAGATCACAATACACAAGTTCAAGTGGTTGATTAGCTATTGAATTAGAAGTTGGAAAAGGTAAGGCATGAGATTTGCCATATTGGCATGCGTCACAGAAATTTAAGACTTCATTACTAAGAGCAGTTGAATTCGAATGCTTAAGGATTAAAGAAACAACTTTGTTGGATGGATGGCCCAACCTTTGATGCCACACATCTTTACACACCTTACATTTACTAGATGCTACTGAGGTAACGTAAGCAGACTCAACAGAAGCAACATTATTGAAATTCAAAGACTTAGAAACTAAATTTACAACTGACTTTGACACAGAATTGAAATTACACTGCTCTTGACATCTAGAAGTTGACAGAAACTTGTTGGACTTGCACTGATTTGTATTTCCAGCTGAAATTTTTAGTTGATAGAGTCCATCTTTAAGACTCCCTTGCAGCAGCACCCTCTGAGTTTCCTTTTCCTTTATTAGGCAGCAATTTGAATGAAATTCAATGAAACAATTGTTGGTAGATGTAAACTTAGCCATACTAAGTAGATTTCTTTTGATTTTAGGTAGATCAAGTATGTTTTTCAAAACAAGATGTGAATGTTTAGGATGTTGTGAGTGAATATAACTATGTCCAACATGTGATATTAACAAATGATTACCATTTCCAACAGTTAATTTATCCTTACCAGTGTAGTCATTCTTCACATTCAGATTGTTGAGATTTGTAGTGACATGGCTTGTTGCACCACTATCTACCAGCCAATTTGGATCAATGACCACTTCAGGAGTTTCTAAGAAGGCTTGATTTCTATTGTTGTTGTCTTGAGAAGAACTTGGATTATTATTAATTTGAAGACCTGCAAATTCATGGATTAAATCGTTTGAAGCAAATGGTTGCAGCATGGCCAAACTTACCACACAACTGACATGTAGGTTTAGACTGATTTCCTTTGAAATAGTTGTTTCTGCCTCGACCTCTTCTTCCTCTTTGAAAATTAGTACCTCTTCCTCTGTTTTGTCCTTGTGGTTGTTGCTTATTTCCAAACCCTTCTTGTCGGTTATGTGCATAATTGACAGCTTGATTCTCTACTCCATCATTTAGACTTACTACATTTAGTCTTACAAGAGTATTCTCAAATGTAAGGTGAGTAGAATAAAGTTCATGCAGAGTTATTGACTCTCTACCTTCTATTTGGCATACTATCGGAAGGAACTTTGCATCTAAACCTGATAGAACACATGATATTAAGTAGTTCACAGTGACTTCTTCACCTGCAAGTTTCAAATTCTCAGCATTTTGTTTCATGAAAGTTAAGTATTCAGACATTTTCATACTCCCTGTCTTAGTATTTTGCATTAGTTTCCTCAACTGAATTATCTTTGCTTTACTTGCTGCACCAAAGAGATCTTCTAGTGCTTGCTAAACTTCAAGAAGTTTTCAATTCAATGACTTCGTAGGCAACAGGTGTAGTCATTGAGCCAAACAACCAGCCAAGGAGAGCTTGATCATCTGCACTCCACTCTTCATACTCTGGATTTATGGATAATTGAGATGTTCCTTCATAAGTGGTTGTAGGAAGAAATTCTGTTGGAGGAGGCTTTGTTCTCAAAATAAAACCATAGATTTTCTATCCTCTTAAAACAGCAAGTACCATACCATGCCATAGAGAGTAGTTCTTGTCATCTAATTTCAAAAGCACTGTACCAAGAGGATGACTGAATGACTTGTTGACTCCAAAAGGTGAAAGTTGTTGATTTGTGATTGCAGAAACAACAGAGGATGGATTTTCTTTAGTAGTCATTGTTGCATAAGCCTATGGCTCTGATACTAACAAAAGTTTTGTACTTCTATGGAGAGTAAATTGAAAAGAGAATTTGTTTCCCAAAAAGTGATACTTTTCATTTATTTTTCTGGTTATTTATACAGAAGAGTAGGTATGAAACTAGTGGGCTAAAACCATTCAACTGCTCAATCTCCATCGTGTATAGTAGTGGAAAGTGGGAAAAAGGGAAAAATTAATTTACAACAAAAATCCCTAAATAGCATATTTCTATCCAGATTTAAACCGTGGGTATCCTTGACTGAACGACAACGTCCGTTAGTGAGACATCTTCACATGAATTTACTTCTAAATCAAGCTATTTAAGTGTTTTCTTTGTGTGCTATAATGATAGCACTTAAAAAACACTATTTTAAGGCCTTGAATTTACTAGTTTTGTGTGCTTAAAGTGTGCTTTGATACTTTTATTTATCAAATTTTGTAGGAACCGAGTATTTGAGAAGAAAATATCGATTCAAGGATGTTTGGGTCAAAAAACGATTTTAAGAAGAGAAAATTGGGCTAAGGAATGAAGAAAATGAGCCAAAATAACACAAGACCTGAGAGCCTAGCGTCTCAACGCCGGATTAAGGCGTGAGATACCTAACATTGGAAGAAAAAGTGCAATTTCATCCAAGCGATGCACGACTTCATGATGCCCTATGCAATGGTGTCTCGATGCCATAAGTGACATGAGAGGTGCACACGGGCCACAAAGTAGCGTCGCAATGCCGAGAAAGAAATGTCCGCGTTTTGAATTTATCTATGGTAGTTGTGTAATATTTTGAGGGTAGCGTCTAACTTTTCGACACTACTGGCATCTACTATATAACGTTTATGTTTTCCTAGGGCTTCGGGAGAGCCATTTTGGGGTGCAATTTTTGAGAAATAGTAGTTGTTTACACTTGGGCCTTTGTGATGGAGCTGTGAGTACGGGGAGCAGTTCAAAGCTAGAGACGGAGAAGAATCCACCCAAAAGTCCTCTTTCTCTTTCCTTTTATTTTGTGAACTACAATAATGAACTTGTTGGGTTGTTTTTTTAATGATGAATAGTAATTAAGTTAGTTTAGTTTGTTGGTTATTTCATGGACGATTAATTGTATTGATTAACTCTTGAATGCATTTATCATTATTTTCTTCTAAATTCCAACACTTATGCTTCAAATTACTTGGCCAATAATTGTTTGTCTTACTTTAGAGAGAGGGCAGAAAATTAGACATTGGAAATATTTTAGACTAATATTCTTCTATGCATGAGAGTGATAGGAGAGTGTTCAAGGTTGATAATGGATTACTTTAATGTCGCTTTTACTTTCTAATTGCAAGAGATTGAGTTGGGAATTAAGAGTCAGAGTCTGTTGACCTCGAAAGGGGAAAACCTTGTTTAATAAATCCTAGATTTAGGGAATCAACGTGAAAATGCATCTCTTAAGTTGATGAATTAGTTAATTGCATCGTTAACAATGTTGTTGGATCGGTATGGCAACCCTAAAGGGGGGTGAATAGGATTTAATTAGAACTATATAAATTTTTCCTAAGTGGGCCCAATTTAATAAATTAATACACTTTTTAAGAGAATTAATAATAACACTAGTTAATTCCAAAAACAAGAATGATAAAAAAAATGCCATCAATCTCAACAATAATTTATAACAATTTAAAGCATGCAATAAATTTCTAAATTAATTGAAAAAATTAAATAGGAGAGAATTAGAAAAAAATGACAGTGAATTTATTGTGGTTCGATCAAACTCGACCTAATCCACTCCCCAAGCACCTCTTGAAAATTTTATTAAAAACTTTCGACTCTTTTCACGGCTCAGAGTCCAACCAGCAAACACGATCCTTGTCACGGTTGAGGATCAAACTGTTACAACACTCTTTTTACTGAGTTAAAGAGAAACTCTTATAAGAATTTTAGAATTTAAAGAACACTCAATAAACTCTCTAAATATAGTAGATTCACAAATTTTGAGCTCACAATAATTCTCACTTCTCACAAGAATAAATCTCTCACAAGAATAAAATGAAAATAAAAAGTTGAGAGCTTAGGAGAGAGCAACAATGGAGATTTTTATTTTGGAGAAAGAATGAGAATTGTAAAAATGTTTGGTTAATTTGGAGAAGAAGATGGGTTTAAATAGAGAAGGAAATCTGGAGTGGAATCAATTTTAAAAACAGATTTAATTTGGACCATTTGATTGGGTAAAAGAGAATTAAGGGTGGAGATTTAATGAGAAAAAAAAAAGAAAAAAAAAATTAAAACAATTAAAAAAACCAACGGTAATATATATATTAAAAAAAGAGTCATGTGTCCTTTTTTAATTGGCCTATAAATAAAATAATATAATAATGTATATAAATTCATTTTTTTTTAATTTTAGAAAAACGGTTTTCTTTTCCTTTTTTTTTATAACCAAAATACTGTCACATGTCGTTTCTCCAGAGCAGCAAGTGTCCCCTTCTGATTGGACCAAATATGCTGATTCAGCTGCCATGTCATCTGCTCAGGTATTTTTCGTTAAACTTTTTTTGACAATAACTTTTTCGTTTGAGCTCCGATTTGGATGATTTAAAAGGTGTTGGAATCGTTGTTTCGAGTTCTACGAAATGGAATATTCAAAACACTAAAATTGTCAATAAATAAAATTAGGTTTGTTATCATCAAAATATTAATTAATCAATTAATTAAAATTAATTAATTTAAGATTAAGAGCCAAAAAACCAACAATCTTCCCCTTTTTAATGATGACAAACCACTCAAGAAAAATGTATAGACAATCTTCAGAACCAATGTGGCACAACTAATTAAGAATAATTTAAGAATAATTTTCATATAAAATCCAACATATCACCATAAAGAATTAAACATGTAATTCAATCAAAAAAATTAATTTCTCCCCCTAAATTAATGCGACAATAAATTTATAGCATATTTTTCTTAAACTTCTCCCCTTTTGGAATCATCAAAAAAAGCAAGTAAGAAAATAAATAAAGACATAAAAGCTCCCCCTAAAAACATGAACACATATTTTTCACTTCTCCCTCTATCAATATGCCAACTTAAAAAGAATTAGCAAACAATGATTATAAGATCAAGAAGCATCACAACGAATAATACCAAGCTCAAGCCTATTTTTGCGAAAAATTTCTTCATTTAAAGGCTTGGAAAAATATCTGCTAATTGATTATTAGAGCCTACAAATTCAAGAATAATATGACCATTTTGCACATGCTCTCTTGTAAAGTGATGCCTAATATCAATATGCTTAGTCGTAAAATGATGTACAAAATTTTTTGTCAAATTAATGACACTAGTATTATCACAAAAGATATGCACATTATCAAACTTCAATCCAAAGTCACAAAGAGTTTGTTTCATCCAAAAAATTTGAGCACTACAACTAGCTACCACAATATATTCTGCTTCGGTAATGGATAAGGCAACCAAATTTTGCTTTTTACTAAACCAAGATACTAAGGAACTACCAAGAAATTGACAAGTTGCACTAGTACTCTTACAGTCAAGTAAACTACCTGCAAAATCCACATCGGAATATCCTACCAAATTAAACTCAACATTTCTAGGATACCACAAACCTAGATCAATAGTACCAAACAAATATTTTAAAAATTCTCTTAATGGCATGCAAATGTGATTCTTTATGACAAGATTGAAATCTAGCACAAAGACATACACTAAACACGATATCGGGTCTACTAGCGGTTAAATAAAGTAAAGATCTGATCATACCTCGGTAAGCTTTAGCATCCACACATTTACCTCTTTCATCCTTGTCAAGCTTAGTGGATGTGCTCATAAGAGTTTTTGCAATTTTACCTTCATTGAACTTGAATCTTTTGAGCAAATCTCTTGTGTATTTCTCTTGACTTATGAAGATTCCATTCTTGAGTTGTTTGATTTGGAGTCCTAGGAAGAAGCTAAGTTTGTCCATCATACTCATCTCAAACTCACTATGCATACACTTAGAAAATTCTTCACATAAAGAGAGATTAGTAGAACCAAAGATAATATCATCCACATATATTTGCACTAAAAACATATCATTATCCTTAGTCTTAATAAAAAGAGTAGTATCAATTTTACCCATTTTAAAGTCATTCTCAATAAGAAAAGTACTAAGCCTATTATACCAAGCTCTAGAAGCTTGCTTTAAACCATAAGAGCCTTTTTCAACTTAAAGACATGATTAGGCAAATTAAAACTTTCAAACCCAGGAGGTTGTTCCACATAAACTTCCTCCATAATATAACTATTCAAAATGGCAGTTTTCACTCTATTTGATACAAAATAAAATTCTTATAAGATGCAAAAGCAAGTAATAATAGCTTTTAATCTAGCAACGTGTGGAAAAGTTTCATCATAATCTATTCCTTCCTCTTAACAATAACCTTGGGCTACAAGTCTAGCTTTATTTCTAATGATATTTCCATTTTCATTCATCTTATTTCCAAATACTCATTTATTTCCAATTATGGAAGCATTAGAAGGCTTAGGGACTAATTCCCAAACTTTGTTCCTTTCAAATTGATTCAATTCTTCTCGCATAGCTACAATCCAAAACTCATCATTCTCAACATCTTTAAAGCTTTTTGGTTCAATTTGAGAAACAAAAGCAAGACTATTAAACATATTAATAGAAAAACGAGTTTTCACACCTTGTTCGGGATCACCAAGAATTAAATCCTTGGGATGGGATGGAGCATACCTCTACTCCTTAAGCATAGATGAAGACCCGTCTTCCTTCTTTTCGTTGAAGCTCACTTCTTGCTTACTTGAAACAATTTCCTTTTCTTCGTCACTCATAAGTAAATCGCCCGAATTTCTTTCTAAATTATCACTACAAATAGATTCATTAGGAACATTATTACAAGATTCATCAAAGACTACATGCATAGATTCCTCAATTACTAAACTTCTCTTATTGACAACTCGCAATGCTTTACTGGTAGAGGAATAACCTAGAAGAATACCAACATAATCAAACTTTCCAAGCTTTTCTTTGTTGTTCAAAATAAAACATTTGCAACCCAAAACTTTGAAATACCCATATTTGGGGTTTTATTATGCCAAAGTTCTTAAGGAGTTTTATCTAAAGAGGGTCTAGTTAGAACTTTATTTAAAACATAACAAGCGGTGTTAACGGCTTCCGCCCAAAAATACTTAGGTAAATCATACTCATGCAACATTAACCTAGAAAATTCTTGCAAAGTACGATTTTTTCTTTCTACCGCACCATTTTGTTGAAGAGTTCTTGGAGAAGAGAAATTTTGAGAAAATCTATTTTCTTCACAAAAATTTTCAAAAGCAATACTATCAAATTCACCTGCATGATCACTCCTAATTTTAGAAATCAAAAATATTTTTTCATTTTGAACTCTTTTTGCAAAACTAATAAAAATTTTCAAAGCATCATTCTTATGTTTTATCATCAAAGCCCAAGTAAACCTTGAAAAGTCATCAACTATCACAAATGCATAATAGTTCCCTCCAAAACTAGCAATTCTAGAGTGCCAAATAAGTTCATATGTAATAGTTGAAGAGGTCTAGTTGTAGAGATCACATTTTTAGATTTGAAAGAGGATTTACTTTGTTTACCCATTTCACAAGTATCACAAACTTTATCCTTTTCAAATTTAAAATTGGGAAGACCTTTAACCAAAGAATTCTTGGAAATATTTAAAATTAAGTGCATGCTAGCATGTCCTAGTCTTCTATGCCATAACCAGAATCATCATGCAAAGCCGAAAGACATTTCTCACTAATAGGACTATTATTTTTAAATTGATCCAAATATTTACTATATTTGTTTTAATCAATTATAATAATCCAATAGCAGTCTGGAATTAATTTCAGCACCCAATCTTGAACACAGAATAAATTTCCAGCACTTTAATTATGACTCAAGATAATTTCCAGCATTCACATATGCTCAAAATAATTTCCTGCAATCACATATACTTTAAGATATAATTTTCCAGCAATCGATTTGAGTCAGAACTTTAATATTATTGCACAGAAAGTAAGATAAAGAGAGAATCCACACACGGATTTATAGTGGTTCGTTCTGAAGACCTACTTCACTTGTAAGAATGATAAACCCCCCTTACATAGTCAATATTATTAATAGATCTATGAAAACATAACACAATAAGCATAATTACAGAGAAATATTCAAACATTCACGGTCTTAGAAGGTTCAATAAACAAGAATAATCAGAAACCTCAAGAACACACAATCAATCTTTATGGAAATGAGAGGGGAATCATGCTAAGGAGGGAAATCAACAAGAAAACAAAGATTAAAGAACAATACAACCTTTGTTGACAAAAACTCACCTGGCCGCAAGCACCAACGGGATCAAATCGGAGATCGCCAATGTTCGAATCAAACGGCCAAGCACACCAAGTGTGGCGGCATCGTTTCCCCTCTAGCCCAAGCACAAACGGCGGCGGCGGCGGCAATGTCGTGCATAGGAGATCCCCCATTTTCTTCCCTCTCTCATTTTTCTCTCAACGCAAATGGAGGCCAAAACTTTTCTCTTCTTCCCTCTCTAGGTCAAGAGATAAGGATGAATATATAATAAGTGATTTGGTTTGGTTTCATTCATCTAACCCAAACCAGGATTTTATAAACTGAACCAAATCGGTTCATTTCAAGTGGGTAATAAATTTGAGCCTCAACATTCTTTCTAAAAAATGGCCCAAGAGATGTGGATTATGGACAGCAACTTAAAGATGGAACAACGAAGTTTAGGAAACTAATATAAATAGCCCAAAGCAATAAAACATAGAATTGGGTATATAAAAAAAAATCTTAAAATTAGTGATTAAATCAACATAAATCACAATAAGGACAATCATTCAAATCAATAGTATAAACATTTTCTCATCTCGATTTCCAACAAACAAAACTTTCCTATCACTGGCATTTTCAATGATGCAATTCTTCTTATCCAACACAACTCTAAAGTTTTTATCACACAATTGACTAGTAGTAAGCAAATCATACTTTAAACCATCAACTAAAAACATATTTTCAATTAAAGCAGAAGAACCATTACCTATACTACTCTTACCAATAATTTTAAATTAAATAAAATCAAGTTGTTATCATCAAAATAGTAATTAATTAATTAATTAAAATTAATTAATTTGAGATTAAGTGCCAAAAAGCCTATAAATGCCAATACCCTAGAATTGCCTTGTTTGTCGAATTTCTCCCACCGTTAGCATCCTTATTTATTCATTTTTTAGTTTAGAAATCGTTGCATGAGACATAGATCCCAAGATAAAATTGAAGAAATCAATCAATAATTATAAGAATAAGAAATTTGATCGCCAGAGGACGATACTCAATGTTATGGCCGTTTTATATATTGTGATTGACTCATGTACTTGCGGTAAGGCAGAGTGAGGTGCAATCAAAGAGAGACTTGTTTTTTTTTTGTAACCGAAGTCTTGTAATCATCATTGGAAGATGATGAATCAGATTGTTTCAAGAGCGAGCTTCTCTAGTAGACGAAGGCAAAATTGCTGAACCACTTAAAACCTGTTTTGTATCTCCTTGTTTTTCTTCATATATTCTCGTTAGCTAATCATTTTTCCGTTTCGTAGTTATTTGTTAATGAATATTAGTTGTTCGTCTATTTTTTTCTTGGTTAATTCATAACAGGATTTCTAGACATGGCCCTAATTTGGTGAAGGGTTTGAGAAGTAAATATAAACTATAAAACCAGACTAAGAAATTAATTATTTTTTTAGAAGAAAAAAAAGATAAAAATAAATAATAATGGTTGAATTTTTTTTGTTTTTTTGAGTTCAACAACATATGACAGTAGGAGATTCGAACTCATGACTTCTTAATCAAAAAAATATGTCGTTAACTAATTGAACTATGTTTATTTTGGTAGTATTGGTAAAAGTTTAACATTATAATTTTAGTTATCTTAAATAATTGTCGAGTTGATTGATTAAGAATATGATCCCCATGTGGGATGATGATAATTTGGTACAAAGTCAACATAAATTGAGATGTACAAAATTCTTTGGAATAACTTTTCTTTTACTATCGTGAAGATTCCCCTTCTCTTAGAACTTAAAACACTCAGACGAAGGTCTTGTGATTTTTGGCATCTTCTGTGTGCGAAATGTCATTTCTTTCCACTGTAGCTCATTCGTCTCTCTCTCTCTTCCTGTTTCTGACCAGGCAATCCAACAAGCTTTGTTAACACAAATATTAAACTAATTAAAAATTAAGTTTAAATCTCATTTTTGTCTTTAAACTTTTAAGCTTGTTCTATTTTGCTCCTTAAATTTTTAAAAGGTTCATTTTGATCTCTGAACTTTTAGATTTGTTACATGTTCGTCCCTAAATTTTTAAAATGTATATTTTAGTTCCTGAACTTATAAAAAATAATAATTTGGGTCGTATATAATTTTATCATATAATATTTATTTGTTTGATCCTTGTCTTCAACTTATATGGCCTAAATACATATTCACTTTAACATATTTATTCATATATTTGAAGTCATATCATTAATTTTTTTAAAAAATAAAATAAAAATAGAGACCAAAATAGTTACCTTTTAAAAGTTCTAGGACCAAAACTAACATTTTGAAAGTTTAAGGACTAAAATAGAACAAACTTGAAAGTTCAAAGACGAAAATAGAACAAATTTAAAAGTTCAAGAACCAAAATGAACATTTTAAAAGTTTATGAATCAAAATAGAACAAACTTAAAAGTTCAGTGACCAAAATAGGATTTAAACCTAAAATTTTTTACTAATTAGTTCTTCCGCTTCTTCGTTCTTTTTCTCTTTTTCTAAGATCATATCTAAAGTTGATGATTGATTTGATATTGCTTTGAGACATAGTATTCCACATCCCCAAATGGCACTTTTAATTTTCAAAACCAATAAATTATAGGATTAGAAAAGAAAATGATTTTTTTTTAATCCGACTGAGGTCTAGTTTAACTTGTCAAAAGATTAATTAGTTACCTTCTTTATAGCTAGTAAATAGGTTTAAATCACCACCTCCTATTTAAATGGTAAAATATTAAAAAAAAATGACTTACCAAATCTTCATATTTTAAAATGTAATCTTTTAGTTTTCTGAATTACTTTATAGTATATCGTTTTTCTAATCTTTATTATGAGATTATTCATCTCGAATTATATGTAGGAAAAATCCTAACGTAAAAAAATGTGAATTTGTATAGTAAGTCACATTTATTGTGTTTTGGAAATGTGTGTCGCCTAAAACTTATGTTAAATATGAGATGAAAAATGGATCAACAACAATTAAAAAATGATTAAAATTATAAATTTTGTGTGTTTATACTTTTAACATCGTGTCTGGAATTTCTAAATTATGTCTTTAGACTTTAAATTTGTAACTACATGACTTATAATAAATAGTTTACATAGGATCGTTACTAGCATGCATGCTTTATATGTAAAAGATTTGTAAAAGTTTCAAGAGCAAGAATCAAATACTCATATAAGTACTAAGATATGAATTCTAAAAATAAATTAAATATAGTTGGGATCTCAAATTAAAAATCAATAATAAAAGAGTAACTCGAATAATGAAACTTAAAAACGTAGGGAGACATTTAAAATATACAAAAGATTGAAATCTCATGATCATGGCCACCAAACACTACAAGAAATAGGATTTTTCCCGACATTTTTTTTGCCGACGTAAATGCAAAATGTCTGCATACATTATCAACTATTCATGTTTTTGTGAAACGTCGGTCTATATATACACAATGTCGACGTTTCAATACGACGTCGGTAGAACTATAATATTTCGCGACGTTCAGATAAAACGACGGGTTTTTTACCCACGTTTTTAGATAAACGTCGGGATAATTGTTAAATATACCGACGTTTAGAAAAAACGTCGGGATAAAGGATTAATGAAACGCGTGTTTCATAGTTGATGACGTTTTTAATTTTAGCTGACGTTTTTATTACGTTAGGAGATATCACCCTTAAAAATGCATCGTCTCCTTTTCATTTCAGTTTCTGTTCGCAGCACTCCCACCCTCCCTTTGTTCTCTCCAAAACCCTCGCCGCTCGCCGTAAAAAATCCTCCTCATCGTCGTTGTCCACCATCGTCGTCCCTGCTCACCAATCCACCGCGATTCCGTCGTGGTTGCGCCCACAAATAAGTCCCAAGTCCCCTCCTTCCTTCACCGTCGCACAGTCAAGGTAAGTTTTAGAATTTTTTTTTTTTTTTTAAATCAGAAACAAAATGTCATGTTAGATGCAAACTTAGATTGATGATTCTGTTGTGGATGAGAAGTTTGATACAATTTGTTGTGCCAATTGAATTGTATGAGGGAGGGATTTGTATTTTGAAAAAAAATTGTACCAAAGTTAATGTAAACCAATAAAGAAAATGTGATTAAAAAATTGAAGAGGGAAATTAGATCTGAATCTTGAGTTTGAAGGAGATTAGGAGTTATCTAATAACACTTAGGCTAGATATCTACAACATTTTAGGTTGCTAATTAGTATTCCATGAAATTTGCTAAAAGAGTTTATTAAAATTGGAGCACTATTGGTCACCGCGACTCTACTCTTAATTGAATAGTAGTTGTTCTATATAATTTTCTATTTTATATGCTAATTGTTGTCCCATAAAATCATATATGTTTTTTGCAATGGTTTTCTTTTTCTTTGTTATGCTACATTCTTAAGAGCTTGCTTAATTATGTTTGGTTAGGATAAGTTTGAGCTTTAGCTTTTTTGGTACAAATATTGTTAAGATTCTTAAATTTAGAATCATGGTTTCGTTTGTATGGCTATTCTGCAGTTATGGTAGTCATATAAAATTGTTTTACCAAAATAATAAACAGAAAAGTTGCATGTGGACTATAATCACATAATTGAACTTTCACTTAATTAGTTGGGCTTTAACTTACCTAAAGTAA
>JAOANK020000058.1:103050-114884 GCA_026257165.2 Telfairia occidentalis | reverse complement strand
TTAT
This sequence comes from Telfairia occidentalis, assembly GCA_026257165.2. NCBI lineage: Eukaryota > Viridiplantae > Streptophyta > Magnoliopsida > Cucurbitales > Cucurbitaceae > Telfairia > Telfairia occidentalis. Next base: position 114,880 of record JAOANK020000058.1, on the reverse strand, counting down.
TTTTTATAAGTTCAAAGACTAAAATATGCATGTTTAAAGTTTAGGGACTCAAATAGAACAAACTTGAAAGTTCAGGGACTAAAATGAAAAATTTAAAAGTTTAGAGATCAAAATAAAACAAAATTTAAAATTTAGGGACCAAAATGAGATTTAAAAAAAAGAAATAAAAAAATGAAGGCAATTATATATAAAGTTAAAAAAAGCAAGAAAGAAAAAAGAAGAACAATACGAAGGGACGTAGTCAATTGGCGAAGCAATCGTGAGTCGAATAGAGAGAGAAGACGACTCAGTGGACAGTCTTCGTTCGTTCCCTATAATTTCCCCTTCGTTCGTTTCAAAGCTCCGTCCATGGCGTCAACAATGGTGCGTCTCCTTCTCCTCTTTCTCCTCACTATTTCCCTCTCAATTACCTCCGATGCCCGCCCTTGCAAATCTCTCTTCGTTTCCTTCTCCCTCCACCGCCACCGAACCCTCGATTCCCGCGATCCCTTCTCCCAGATGGCCATAATCGTCGACATCACCGAGTTGAAATCCTCCGCCTCTTCTTCCGAGGCCCTTTTCCACACCGTCGGTGAAGACATCATCCAGTTCGATCTCCCTCGTCCCAGGTCCGTTACGAACCAACCCCAATCGCTACATCTACAAGAGCTGCCTTTGGGCTTTTCTTACGACTTCAGCTCTCTCCGCGATCGCACCAAGGACATCCTCAGCGTTGTGGTGGCTTTGCTCTTTGGCGTCGGTTGTGGCGCTCTCACTGCTGCCACTATGTATTTGGCCTACTCGTTGTGCGCTAGCCGCTTCGGTTATCGCTCCTCTGTGTATGATGACTTTGGTGATGAAGATGATTACAGTGATGATAACAAAGAAAACGTTAAGAAGATGGGTTACATCAAGATCCCCGATGACGTTGCTCCAGTTAAATCTGTGGTATAACCAACTTTAGATATATTCCGTAACTTTGCTTTGTTGATCTTATTTACTTGTGGTTTTTTATAATAAAAAAAAAGTACTTATGCCTCTTTCTGGATTGTAATTGTCTAAGTTTCAAACGTAACTTCTGAAATATCATGTGAAAACTCTGTGGTTCTTTATCATTTTCATTGAAAAATGTGTTTGTGAACGTAATATTTCCCTCTCGGATTTCAATGGGACGTGCCAATGTTTTGCAGTTTACATGCCATTGGCTTTGATCGAGAAGGAGATAGTATATATTAAGCCTACAGGTTTTGAAATCTATCTTTAATTTGAGATTTCCCATCTTGTAAAGCGCCACCCCCCTCCTCTTCCTATAGTCGGAATTTATTATTATGTTACTCCTACTGGTTTAGGCTTTGAACCAGTTCTATTATGTTCATTGTTCCCTTTTCCATGGTTGAGTTGAGAATAGCTTCCTTCCCGTGTTCTATTTGACTCATTCCTCATTACTCTTACTTGTGTTCTTTCATATTTTCTCAATGAAAGCTTAGTTTATCCCTAGGAAAAACATCAGTCCTTTTCCTTCTTTTAATTCTATTTTCGAAAAATAACTGGTGCTTTTTGGTTTGTGTTGATCAAAGTCACAGTCGTGAAAATTAATGGGGAACTAAAGATTTGAGTAGATTTAGTGGTTGAAGAAGGAGCAAGCTTTAAGCTTAAATGCTTTCCAAAGGATGGTAGCTACCTATAAGATTTGTACAATTTCTTAGAGTTTGATGGTTGTCACACAGGGTCAGACAAGGTGCATGATGTGACCAGCGGATATTTTAACTGGAGGGCCCCCTACTTAGCCGTTTGTGTTGGACTTCATCCGCCCTTCCTCTATCTATGTTCTCTTTTCAGTTCAATCTTTTTAATTGAAAAAAGTTTTAAGCTATTTAGGGGACGTGTATTTTCTTAGACCTCTCTAATGGTCACTTATGCATAACATTGTTAATTTACACTTAAATTTTTCCCACGTGATGGTTTGAAACAAGTTTCATTTCATTTCTTGATTTCTGAAGGTTGTTAAATGTCATTATTAGGTGATATTTCATGAATATTGTATTACAAATGAGTGTCTTTTTATGTTCTTGAATATGGAGCAGTTGATGCTGGCCTAAAGAAAGACCAACACCTTTGCTTATAATTGTACACTATCTAAGGCTCAATTACTTTTGTAGTTTACAGGTTTGGGGCTAGGAGAATCCAGAAAAGGTTTATTTCATGAAAAATATATTAGCTGGATTAAAAGAAGTCAACTGATGGATTAGGAGTACATGCTTCTTGAATTGTAATATTTTGAAAATGTGCAATTTTATTGAGCTGGTTCTTTTCAATGTTTTTTCTTGGTGTAAGTGCACATATCCATACAAAAATTATAGCCTTACTAATCTTGTTGCTCAGTGGTGAAGTTTTTTGTAATCCGCCCTTGGTGGTTGGAAAGCCCATTTTTTCCTTGTGTACATTTCATTTTATCAATAAAATCGATGTTTCTTTTCCAAACAAAGAAAATTAGAATATTTTGAAAGAAGTAACATATCACGTTGAATGAGATGTCTATCATGTGCCAGACTGCCACATTCTTGAGCTTTGGCTGCTACTTTTTCTTTTTGGCATCTTTCTTCTTCTTTTCCCCATACAACCTATCAGGTCTTACCTTTCTCTTTGAAGTTAGTTTATTTTTCTTAGGAAAAATGATTGGACAAGGCCCTTTTAATCCATCTTCGTAAACCATATTGTCATAAGGTTTCCCCCTCTTGTGTAGAATTATATGGAAAGACAACCACCACAAGAAGGTTAAGGGTTTTCTGTAAAATATGTTGCGGGAAGGTGATAATTTTCACACAAGATAAGATCCAAGCTAATAACATTAGCTGAAACATCCCTTCTTCTTGGTGTGTGTCTTATAAACAAGAGTCTGATAGTGCAGGCAACCATTCATGATAGATGAGAAATATCTAAAGTTTATTGCCCGAAATCTTAGAAGACAATCTTTAAAAGCCTAACCAATGACAACATTCTCTTAGCTACCCCTTTCTCCCTGAAGATCCGCATTCTCCTCTTCATATCTGCATTGGCCCCTCTGCTTGTAGAAGAATTTTAATTATCCTGAGTGAATCAGTGATGAGCAATTTTGATTATGAAGAGGAACCAGTGCAGATAGGAAGATCCCCACCCATCCTCTCCATATCTGCATTGAGCCTTCTTCATTACTCATTTATGTGGTCAGAAGTGTAGTTTTTAGTGTCTTGAATCATGAAGATTTTGTTGCTTCACTGACTACTTGGTCAATTTTTTGTTGGAATCTTGGGATGATTTTTCTTTTCTTGAAATTCAGTTTACATTTCTTGTTGAATGTTCTGTGAAGGTTGATCTTTAATAATTCTCGTTATTTGAACGAAATGTATTTTCCATTTCTAATGTTCTTATTAGTTATTGTTTAGTTATTCTCAGCCATTTTGGCCATAGAAATTCATATTGTCCCTGTGAAATAATAGCTGAAGTTCTTGCTTTGAAGGAATAAGAGGTAATGGAAGAAACAGTGGACCTCTCATAAGGTGCATGTATAAGGTTTAGAAAGATCATAAAATCAAGGTGGTTGTGGATCGTTAATGTTTGTTTTTTTTGGTGGCTAAATAGGTCTAGAAGAGATGAAAACTAAACTGTAGTAGTTATCAACTAATTAAGATATTATTTTGTTGTTTTGAGAAGGATCAGATGTTTGAAGAAAAAGGTAATGAAGATGGGCTTTGAATAGGTTTATGATGACATTGATTGGAGTTTTTTCTTATTGCTTCTTTGGAAATCGGGGAAGGCTTTGTTGTTGAAATCCTCTCAGGTCTTCTACTTTCTTTAATGGGAGGAGTTGAGTTTTGAGAGTGTGCATTGGAAGGGAATTTCACCCTTTACAATCTCTCAAACTCCAGTTTTGTTTTCGAAAGTTGACAAACAAATACCACAAGTATGGCCGTGAGACGACATGATCCAGTAATTTTGATCTTTCTTTTCTGATGTCGTAATGCTTATGAAAGCCTGTGAAACTCTACTTTTAGATGCACTCAGGTTTAGCACCTTCCATTGTAGGTCCTTTTTTTTCCTCTTTTGGTATATAAGCTTTATGTTATGAATTCATTGAGATATTTTTGAATCAGATGAAACTTTTAATACAATGGCTTGATTTTAACATGTTGGTACATTGAAAGCAAAATGAAGAAACCAAACCCGCAGGGGCCAATATTTGTATTTGACATAAATTTACAGATAAGTTTAACCCATTCAAATTTAATTTGTCATATTTCATTGTAAGGTTTTTAAAATAACAAAATCTAGTTACTTGTTTTAATCTTTAATTTTTGAACAAACAATATTTTGTTACCATCTACGTATAAAATACTTACTAATTAGTAAATAAATAAATTTGATATTTCATTTTTTTAAAAAATAATTTTAATGTAAAACCTTGATTTTCCAAATTTAAAAGTTGAGGCAACGTGCGGATTATTTAAAAGAAAAATGATCATCACAAATGAGCCTTAAAAATTCTCTGAGTTAAGAGAATAAGAATTCATAGAGGGCATAATAATTTCTTTTAAATCATGGTTTGTAAGACACTGAAGCTGATTGACCCCCGAAAAAAATCATGGCATCTATTTAGTACCCATTTCGAGAAATCCATATTCATGATAAGATCAAAGGAAACTCCTAGACTTCGGAATTAACAGATTAGCATCTTGTGGTAACACTGTTAAGAGGAAAAAAAAAGACGTGAAAAATCCAATCGATCAAACTCAAACAATACTCTTACTCTATCAACTGAACTTTCTTTTTGTTCCCTTATCTTTGCTTCTCGCCTCAAGGGTGATTTCTTATCTCTTTTCCTTTCGTCTTCTTTCATAATTCTCAGTAAAATGACAAAAAGAAAACAAAAAAAAAAAGGAAAGAGAAAGTAGATCTATTACAAACTCAGACAGAACACGTGCAGTTGAGAACAAAGCTTTCCACTATGAAAAAGTAACGTCCACAATAGCTGTGAAGTCTCCTCTGAGGTCTCTGGTTTCCATTTTTTCTGTAAAGATCTATCTGGAGCATTGCTTCTTCCTTCTCCTTGCAAATATATAGTCGCCACAACTCCGCAAGCTATTTACAGAGTTTGTATTTTTAAGAGGGGGTGTATATACAACCAAACTTTCCATACAAAACTGATAAATGAAGCCAACCCAATTAATTAAAATAACACAGATTTACAAACCATCCGAAAATATTTGAAACCACCTGCATCGAAAATACAAAGCGAAAACAAGAAAATCAAACAGCAGGAAAGGTGGAAATATGATGGGGGTAAATGATATGCAAGGAAATTACTAGCTGACAGATCCAAAAAAGCAATCTCCATTTGATTTTATTCAAAAAAATGGTTTCAAATAAATTTGTGTATAAGAAATTGTTTCAGACATGGTTGAAAAGCTTACTCATTTTGTCCAATTGCACAGCAGACAGGTGAAGAGCTCAGCAAGGAACGGTCAGAGCATCAATTGAGAGGAAAAAGCTAGGGCATTTTCAAAGCTTGTTTAAGTTGTGCAAATGCTGCTGGATGCATGCTACTAATGGCTGCATTAAAGGAGTCTCCATGGAGTGCAGCACAAGTTTGAAGATTCCCACGTACAGAATCTTCTAATGACAATTGATTGATAGGATCTGAAGCCTTGATCTTAACGGGAGAATAAAAAAAGCATAAGAAAAGAGCTATTACATATGGTTCATATAATAATGTGATCACTAGAACTTAGAAGGTTAACCTGTCGTCTTCTAATCTCCTTGCTTGGTATAGTTTCCTCACCATTGGTCGAGCTAGTATAGTCATCACTAGCGTTAATTATAAAAAGGAACATTAGGAGTAGGAACTAGTACGCAAATATTTTATTTAGGAATGCAAAAGGGCTACTATAATCATCAGGTGACCACACCTGGACTCTTCTGTTTGGTCATCAACTCCACCCAAAATGACAGTGGTGCATACACTGGAACACGAAGGAATTAAAACATCATAACCAAATGAAAGAAACCTTTATAACTATTTACACACTGCAACTATGAATAAGATTCAAAGTCAGACATGAACCTCAAAATCTGATCAAGCTTATCAAGGACTTGGGGCAGTCTTAAAGTCAAAATTATGGAAAGTGCTAAGCCATACACTTTCTTTTGAATGGAGGATACATTGTCTACCTGTGACCAAACAAAAAACTTAAAAGTTAACGATGATACAAAACCTAAGGTGTTAAGAAAGTGGGACTGTCCCAACTCTCAACTTTTTCATCAGACATCAGACCTTAGAAATTTTTAGAACAGTTTGATCCCAAGTCCTACGTGTATAAATAATGAGATCATCATTTTTCCCGGACACCTAATGATGCAACCAAGCATCAAAAGAGTCTAGACTCCAAGAATGATTAAAGGAACTTTTACTCTGATTCAAAAAGTATCAATACAATAGATGGACTCTCTTATTTATAAAGGATTTAAGCCAACTAAACCAACTAACTACAAACTGAAACAATTACCGAACTAAAACAAAATTAACCCCTAATTATACACATAATATGCTTAAATCACCTTACAGAAGAAGATGAATAGAAGGGAGTATCCACGATGAAGGCAACCTCAGGAGATATATGATACTTGTTATGAGAGAATGACACTTGTATCCTTTGTGAATATGACAATAACATAAGAAAATACTTGTTAAAGATTTCATATCCACTTTCATGAGTTGAAGACGAACATAATGAAAAAGGTGCCAACAAATATTTTGGTTCAATAAGCAATAATGTCTTTGTTGGAAACAGAGCCATTGTAAACAAATGAAGGCATACTGTTGTTGCAAAAGATGAAAGTGAGGTGGCTTAAAGGAGGGGATGTGAACTCAAAGTTTTTTAATAGATGGCCTTCACAGAGTCAGTAAGAATTATATTGCTACAATGATGAGTGGCAAATGAGTTATTACTGTCCAAGCAAGAGGATATAGAAGAGGAGGTTCTGAAGTTCTATGAGTCCTTGTACAAAGCAAGGGGGGTTCAACGTTCTTTTCTAGCCGGTGCTGATTGGTAGTCTGTAAGTGGTGAAGTCACTTCTTGGGTGGAAAGACCTTTTGAAGAAGAGATCCTAACGGTCTCAACCAGGTGGGATATAAAAAAATCGCCAGGTCCTGATGGCTTCTTTCTAGAGAGTTTATGAAAAACAGGCTTGGAACACCATTACACTTGACCTATTTAAGGTGTTCCAAGAAATTTTCAATGATGGCATCTTCAACAAAAGGACCAATGAGACCTATATTTGTTTGATTCTTACGAAGAAATGAGCTAGTGAAGTTAAAGATTTTAGGCCAATAAGCCTTGTAACTTCGCTATACAAGATGATAGCTAAAGTCCTTGCATAGCGGTTGGGGAAATTCCTTCTGAAAACCATTGATGAATCAAGCATGCACAAGCAAGGGCACGCACTAGTTCTCCTCCGATGAATCAAGCATGAATCAGCAGGCACATCCTCTAAGGTCTCCTCACCTAGGCATGTGGTTAAGTCGGGGATCTTTAGAAGCCAGCAGAGGAGACCAATTAACAGAATAGTTGAGCAAAACAGAATCAAGCATGCACTTGAGACATACAACGAATGCATCCCATAGTATGTATGTGAATAGTATTAATATGATTGTCAAAACAGAATTCATTTGAAATTTGCCATCTCCATTAGTATTTTGGTCAATGATATCCCGCTGCTAACCTTGTCAAGCCACAAGTCAATCAAAGAAAGAAGAATATTTTCTTCAGTTTGGATTCCAGCTTTTTGGAGGAGCACTGAAAGGGATGGTTCAGTCATCAACTGAGCAAGATAGTTGGTGTTCATCACCAAAATCCTTGCAAGGATGGCAGCTGAAGATGCTTTGACTGATGTCTTGGAAGGATCACATTCTTCTTTTCCACTCAAGCATATAACAATCAGTTTCTAGCACGAATGTAAAAGAGACAAAAATTTAAGAGAGAACTCAAACAGCTTGAAAAAAAATAACATTATTACAAATATGAACAAAAAGGAAGTTTCAAAGGAAAAGTACTCAGCGTACTTGAAGGGTGCTGCCTATCAATGGGGGCACGATAATAGGAAAACACTGCAAAAATAACAAGAGTAACTTTTAGAGTTGTATGGATCAACAAAGGCTCTTAAATCTTTGTGCAGTGCCATCATCGTCAAGGATAGGCAAACAAATTTTTTCCTCAATGAAAAGAGAGCACAAGCCTTCTTTAATCTTCAAGGCAATCAACAATGGAATTTTCAGCTATATTTTCACATTCACTAAAATTATAACTACTAATCCTAATGGTGTCATCTTCATCTTCATCTGAAGAAACAGACTCCAAACGAGAAATCTGATTTTTATCTTTAGTAGTGTGTGCCAACCCATGGAATAAGTTACCACCGACAAATTACCATGCGAAATAGGATTTGAAGTTTGTCCTAAAACGTCATCATTTTGAGTAAGAATTGAACAATTGAAGGAGAGGAAGATCTCCCATGACTGATTTAGTTGAGAGTGTGAAAAAAGAGAACTCATTAATTTTTTATGTGGGAACAAAGAAATCTGATCTTGGGCCTTCAACAACATTTAGGGAGGTGAAATTGACTGGCCTAGAAAATGAGGAAAGATGATTGGCCCAAAAAATGAGAAAAGAGAGGTTAATTCCTCCATAACAGATAGTTAATGTGGAGGAAGGTGGACAGTTTTCAAACAAACAAAAAAATGTCATTTGGGGATTCAAGTTGCCTCCTGTTAATATGAGACCAAAGGAGAAGAATAACTCAATTCATTCTATACACAAGAGAAAGATATATAGGCATAAATAGAAGACCCTAAACTATTGGTCAGGAAGAAACCTTAATGGTTCTGTTTAGGTTCATACTTTGTCAGTGTGATTGGGTTTGGATTGGACTAGGTTCTGACTGTATTTTCTAATTTCTACTTTTTTTGGTCAGGCTGTTTGTATTCTGCTAACGGAAGCCATTTGCAATTTTTTGTCAGCGATAAATTTGAGCTCTCTCTCTCTCTAATAAAAAATAAAAAAATAAAACAAAATAAAAAAGAAACAAACTTTCAATTACATTTCCAACACCATTTTACCCACGAAGATAATGATCAAAGCTAACAACATGCTAGCATTATTATTTTTTATCATAACCAAATGGTCAATAATAATTACCATCGTAAGTTAAGAGCATAAGTCATTCGCAGACCCAGAGTAATAATTAATAAATAAAAGAGTAAAATTAGTTTCTATATAATATGTTAAAAGGCAAAAGGCGGGCTCCTGCGCATCTTTTTCTCTCAGAGACGAGAAGGAAACTTCAAGGTGTAATCCTCGAATAAAAATACAGAAAAAATGGCAATAAATTAACTATATTTGCAACAATATAGTATTAGAGATTTATATATCATGTTAGAACAAGAAACAAAAGAGACCTAAGAGATCTTGGTGATTAAGAGATTTATATATCATTAACGAACACCATTGCTCTTCTTAGAGTTTCAAACCGATTAAAAATTAAAATACCAAAAAATTTACAGTACATAAAAGTAAGATCTTTTACACCTTAATAATAAATAGCATAATAATGTGGTCTTCTATACTCCCACTATTTAAAAGAGTGAAATCTTTTATGAGTTTTCAGGATCCATTACACTTTTGTATTAGTGGCCGTGAGTCAGTGATTAGTATGCATGCACACTCAATGTCATTAGGATTAACTTAAGCGTTGACTTATAGAACTCAACAGAGAAAGAAACTAATTTTATTTGAACACCATAAAGACTATATAATAATAAGAAAAGTAATTTCTTTAGTAGATGAACTGAACAGAAACTTTACGAAAAGAAGTCTCCAATTACATTACCGAAACATATCACTTATCTTTTATTGTTTAGTTCAAACAAATAGAACCAAGAGAATAATTACAAAAAAATAATCTTAAAAAATCTTAATTTTGGTCTAGTATGAAGAAATAAATACAATAATATACACTTCCACTAGTATGAAGAAACATTGTACTGGAATACCAAGGGTATTGAGGGCACAAGTAGTTTCCACTTCCTTAAAGGTAGTTCCAGCCAAGAACTTGAGACAGAATTAATGTGTATTATGCCTTCACTTGAATCTTTTGGAAAATGCTTTTGTTAACTTGACGGGATCTTTCTCCTTTTTAGCTGGCCAGTGGTTTCAGTTCAAGAAGGATGTGAGTTATGGTATTAAAAAAATATATATTAGATTTTCTGTTTCTCTTTGGCCTTCGTTTACCAAAGAATCTTGTGATATTCCAACTTTTTCTCTATTCTGGTTAATTGGAAAGTATGCTTGTAGTCTCCATAGCATTGTAGGTTAGGATGGCCTTCCTAACCTTCCTAACCCTCCTTTTATATATTTTTAACATCAATAAATATATCACTTAATAAAAAGAAGCAACTTCTTATTACGACAATTTATGTAGAAATACAAAACAAATGAAAAACATTTTTAAAAGAATCAAAACCTTGGAAGAAATAAAAATTTTCTTACAATTCAACACTCAGAGAAATAAAATGTTTGGCATTCTAATTTCAACCACTCTAAATTTTTAAAACCATGGGTTCATTATTTGAAAGAGAAATACTAAATGTATACTCCCATATCTCAGAAGCTTCAAAGTGAATGACAATATCAAAATAAATTTCCCGTTTAGTTTTGTCTAAATAAAGAATCGGAAATAAGGGACAAAATTTTTCTGGTATTGATACTATTTATTATCTTAAAAATAAACCTGCAAAATCATACCTGCACCAGAAGGTCAATAATTGGAAGCGTTGAAAGCAGTCCTCTATCATTGACATTGCCAATAATCAAATCGAGAATTTTTGCAATGCTAGAGGCATGCATACTTAGAAATTCATTTCCCCCCAAGAGGATGTAAGTCTCAGTTATGTGGATGGCAACCTGATTTAAGACAAAAATGCTCATCACAAACTGCAATGGGAGAAAGGGTGATAATTTTGAAATGGTTATCAAGAGAATGAAAGAGTCAACTAGCACATAAAACAAGGTAACAATCTGCAAACTTTTTTACAGTCACTTTCAATTACATGACCTAAGCAACCAAAAATACTCTTACTCTAGCTCTTCTCAGGAAAGAGTCAAAGGGGTGCATGTTGAATGTGTCTGACTTTAGTACATTAGAACTAATTCCTTTTCATTATGAAACTATTTCATTGAAAGAAAAAAAATGTATCGTATAGAAGAAAGAGAATGGTTACAATCCAACTTAGATCTAAGATGTCAAAGAAGAAGCCTAACCTCCAAGTGATCAAAACTCCTCTCCATGATATCAACAAGTCGAGGAAAGTATGCTAACAGAGAAGGAACCAATGAAGGAGCATGAGAAACTGTAGCTTCCCACAACTGTATGAAATTTTCTTCTTAGCGGTGATAGAAGTTTACAGAAATATAATAACAAATTAAATAGAATTATCATACTAGTACCAGCAGGCTATCTTCTAGAAGATTGAGTTCGTCTGGATGATTTATGTCAATGCCCCTATCCAAAATGGGCATTAACATGTTGTAGCAAATGGGTGATTGATAACCAAGTGCAACCACAAGATTCCGCAGAGCAATAAGAAGCTGAATCTGTAGAAGGCTTTCACCAGAAGATTCCTCCCAAACCTAGTTAAATGGAGTATAAGGGGCAACAGACAAGAGACTAATTCAGAGGGGCAACAGACAAGAGACTAATTCAGACATACCAATATAAACTGGCATTGAAACCAACTTTTAGAAAAACAAAACTTTGAAGCTTG
>JAOANK020000057.1:1390494-1411837 GCA_026257165.2 Telfairia occidentalis | reverse complement strand
AAAATATAAAATAATATTCATTTAGTAAAAAAAAAAAAAATGCAAATTTAGTCCAGAAAAGAAAAAAAATAAGTAAAAAAAGAAAATTTTAGGATTTGAACCCACCAACTCACATTGCACATAAGGAGGAGATGTAGGGAACCACCGCTGCGCCAGACAATTTATTTTTCATGTGTCTGAAGATTATGTATTTAACAGATGACTGTTCTTTTTATGAAAACTACAATATTTTTTAAAATAATTTTTAAAATTATAATATTAAAATAAAAGGTCCGACTAAACTTATATCATAAAAGTATTTTAAATAAAATATTATTACTTTATAATTTTAATAATAATTTTCACTAATTAAATACATATATAAATTTAATATGAATTCAAATAAATACAATTAACTTAAAAATAAAATACATATTTTAAATGTATATCTATCTTTTAAGATTGATGAATTAGCAATACTAAAATTCGACTAAAAATTCATTAAGATTTGTATCAAACAAAATATATTTGTTTTAAATGTATTATTAGATTGATATAATGTATGAAATTTAAAAATTTTGAATATGAAAAGTTATATATATATATATAATTTAAAAATGATATTTAACTATGATTAATTATGGAGTTTTAATTAAGTTAAATTTTCAAACGTTTGGTAATTTTTTTTTCCACCATTTTTTCACCATCATCTTAGTTTTCATTCTTATTTTCTACTTTTAGTTATCTCTTATTATTTCATCTCGTTTTAAAGTCTATTTAATCTCAAAAGCAATTCAAGACATTTTTGACACATTTTACAAGAGAAATAAAATGCATGTGTCAAATCTATATTTTAAATCACGAGCTTGAATGTTACAATTCTACTTCGATAACGTTGTCTATAAATTATTAAATAGGATGTATAATAATATTTGTGTTACAATTATATAGAAATATATTAGTTTACTTCTATATTATTATTGTTTTTTTTTAATAATTAATGATATTTTTATTAGTATTATTATAAAATAAAATTAAAACAATACTACATGAAATGCACGTGGTAATACACTAGTATATATATATATATTATTATAATGATTTAAAAAGGTGATATAGATGGCCAAACAAAGTATAACTCAATTGATTAAGATATATAACATTAACCAATAGGTTAGAAGTTCAAATCCCTAACCCCACATGTTATCAAACTAAAAAAAGATGATATAGATTCAAGTACGAAATAAGATGACACTTCAAGTTAAACCACAATCAAAAGTCAACCATAATATATAATTCATAAATTGAGGGGCGTACCCTCTAACCTCTACGTGGATCCGTGCAAAGATCAAAAACAGAAATTTCAAAATCGACAGACGATGGTGATGAGAAATTGAAATTGGAGATTTTTTAGAAAGGTCTTTGATAGTTTGATGTGAACATGATCGGCATTGTTCAAAAAACGGTAATAAAAATTGGTGGGAAATCAGGTGGTCAAATACAGTGGTGAAAAAAATGAACTGGCAAAGTTTACATGTGGCAGAGGGCTGTGTCGTAGCCCTTCCAAACACCCCATTTGTCTCGTAGTGGAACATTTATTGAAATAATACCAAAACGTGCTTCAACTGCAACAAATTTTGCCACATCTCAGACATTCCAATTTTGCTGACTTGGCACTTCCAAAACAAAACAAAAAACACAAACATATACAAATTTAATTTTAAATAAAAGAAGTCGTTTGGAATTGAGTAACGATTATTAAAAAAAAAAAAAACAGTTAAAAGCTTCCTCCTCCCGGACAAAACCTCGATACAGACAAATAGAGAGAAAACAGAAAAAAGAAAAAAAAAAGGAGAAACAGAGGGCCGGTATCACGTCAACAATTCCTCAATGCCACGGGACTTTTCGTTCAGAAGACGCCATTGAAGACCTTCAAGGTGCTCCGGATCTCTCTATGATTTCTTTTTTCCACGCTCAATTTAGCAATCTTTTTGGCCCTCATTCTCGTGGTGATAGATTAATCGGGAATTGCTCACATCAATGTATCATTGTTAAATGTTATGTCCATGAATTTTAGCCACCATGGTTCATATTGCCGGGTAATTTGGTCGGAATGCGCTCCTGCCGATGAGAATGTGACGATAATCGAATAGGCTCGTTGGGATTTGTCGCTGTGCGGATTTTAGGGTTCCTTTGGGATTACAGGCGGTGGGTTTGAGCAGTGCTTGAGCTGAATAGTGAGCAGTGGAGCTGTTTGAGTATTGTGTTGGGAGTTTAGTTTGGTCGTATTTTGATTTTGACGGGGGCATTTTTCATGGGGTAGATGAGGAAAATTTTCCGTAGGTATTTTCATCCGAGAGGATGAGTAAAATGCTTTTCATGGCGCAAAGTGTGGTCAGGGATTGTCGTTTTTTGAGATACATTTGGGTTTATTCTTCAAATGGATGTTTGGTCTGCTCTAGTATAGTACCTGATTCTGCATCTTGAATGGCCGATACCCACAAAGGTGGTCTCGCCCAGAGGGATATCGAGCAGGTTGGTTTTATTATATTCAAGTTTTATCCTCATACGTTCTTATTTACCCATCCTCTCTGCCCTGTTTGAAAATTTGAAGGCGATTCAAGTTTTCCTTTCCAGTTTTTTAAACTACTCTATTCTAATTCTGAATTATCGTTTGTCGCGTGGAGAGATTTCTGCTTTGAAGAGTGACTAGTTTAAAATCAAGTTCTTGATGGTTTATTATTTAAGATATTCTCCCATGAGCATTGACAGTACCCCACGGACATTAATAATTGCTTTTAACTATGTAGTTTAACATAACTTTATACAAAACTACGTTGTCACGAAGGTGAAAACTAGCTAATTCACCGTTACTCTGTAATCAAATGTCAAATGTCAAGGTTTTCGATGTTTCTTAGTCTTGTTTCACTGACGAATTTGTTGAAGAAAAATAGTCTACATTATATTTTTTTCTTATCTGGTTTGTCTCATCTCCCCTATGCTGAATTTTATTCCCTAATTTTTATAGGCCATTACAGCACTTAAGAAAGGGGCACATTTACTTAAATATGGACGGAGGGGAAAGCCAAAGTTCTGCCCTTTCAGGCTTTCAAGTGTAAGTTGTCTATTTTCAGAGGTTGGAACTTCAGGTTTTTCAGTGGTAATCATCAGAATAAATTGCATTATTTATCTAGTTATTGTACTTAAGGTAAATGGTGTAAAAAGATAAAAGGGAAAAATACTCTTTTGATTTCTGAGTTCTGAGTTTAGTCATATTTTTTTTAATAGAGAATTTAATTTTTATTTGGTCCCATTTCCCCCGAAGTTTCAATATTTCAATAGGTGATGTGACAAAAAAGTAATAGGAAACTCTTTTTCTCTCCTCCATCCCTTTTTATGATATTTCATTAGGTGATTTGTTAGAAGCAAACTCACGTGTTAAAGGCTGGGAGGTGGTTGACAGTTGGTGGTCGATGGTAAGAGGAGGGGAAGAGAGAAGATAGGGGTGGGGGTGAGAACAGGTGGATATAAGATAGAGAATGAGTGGGGGAGAGATAAAGATTTTTTTTGTCACATCAAGCATTGAAATACTATAAAAATAATATTTTTACCATGTTAGCATATAAATAATATAAATATATTTTAATTGGATTTGTTAGCATCCGATTCAACATTTGAAACTTAGAGACCAGATGAGAATTAAGCTCAAAACTCAGAGGTAAAATGTAAACATTTTGAAAACTGGAGACCAAATGAAAACTAATTTCAAAATTTAGGGGTAAAAGTGTAACATGTTGAAATTTAGAGACCAAATGGAGACTAAACAAAAAACTTATGGACCAAAAGGGTATTTTTCTTAAAAAAAACCATTATGGTGAGGAAATGGATGATGGAGGCAGCGTGGATATGCCTGTTTCTTTGTTCTTATTTTCCCCTGGATTAAGTAATCTGTAAGAGATGATATTTGTTATTTTTTCTCTAATTTTTCAAGGACTTGTATTGGTGGTATGTAAAGCTGCATTTTTATCTTACCTATCTTTATCATCTTTCTATACTGGAAGCTTTTCTTTCCCATTTAAAATAAATTATAACTGATTATTCTAGGCAATGGAAAATAAAAAATAGGTATTACTTCTATAAAGCTCATTTACAATGTACTGTGATAGAATTATCTCGGTGGCACGTCATATTGCTAAAGCATATGCAACCTTATTTTATTTTTCTCATGCCTTGGATTACCTATAGTCATTTTGTCCATGTTCGAAGGGTCAAATCAAATGTAGATCTTTTCAAGAAATATTGGGCAAGATCTCTTTAAATAAACGATAAGGTTTATTATATATAATATTTTACTACGAAAACAATCTTGTTTTACGTTTTTTAGTCCGACTTGAAGTAATAGTGCTAATTACTTCTGCATTTCAATCTTTTGAATGTTATTTCCAGATTTTGATGATAAAAACATTTGTCTGTTATTAATTCTTGATGATATAGAATGTCAAGCCGATAGAATGTCAAGCTGAAAGAATTGTAATCAATGCAAGACTGTAGTATTAATTCTCATGCATTGAGGCATCCATATTTGCTTATTTTGACTCCAACCAAACTAAGTAAAGCCATTATCTTTTCTTCCTCTCCCTTTTTACTGGCTTGGAATTCTGTTACAGGATGAGTCTTTACTCATATGGTATTCTGGCAAAGAAGAGAAACAGCTTAAATTAAGCTTGGTTTCAAAGATTATTCCTGGTCAGCGTACAGTAAGTTTACATACACATCCTTGACTTCTAAGACATTATTTAGAAAGGAAAAAAATATTGAAACTAGCTTTCAAACTAGTTGGGATGTATTTCAGAAAACTTTTCGTAAAAGAATGACCGTAATGCCTTTGCTTAATATAACATTGAAAAGTTCATGTTGGAGATATTTTTCTCAGAATGTTTTTCAAGGATTTCTTTTTGTAAACCTTATATTCATTTTTTAGTTTTCCAATTTTAAAAGGATATTCACTTGCATTTATTTTTCAGGCAATATTCCAGCAGCATCCACAACCTGAAAAGGAGTATCAGTCATTTTCACTCTTGTATAATGATAGATCATTAGATTTGGTAAGAGATAACAATGTTTATTCACTTAATATTTATTTATTTTTTTGATCTGGTAATGCCATTTAAACATATAGTACTAACAAGTTTTGTGTCACTGACTTGCCACTAATGTTGAAGTTCTCTTGCATCCAGTTGTTGTGTGTTTTTGTACACGTGCTTATATTCATATAATATCTTCTACATGAGGATTGAGGAAGTTTTGTGGTAACTTGTAGAAACTAGAATGAAACTTTAACAAACTAATCTTATCACTGACGGACAGATATGTAAAGACAAGGATGAAGCTGAAGTTTGGTTTGTTGGTCTCAAGGCATTGATCACTCGAGGCAACTACCGCAAGTGGAAAGTTGAATCAAGATGTGAGAGTATATCATCAGATAGTCCACATGCTCGCCTCCGAAAGAATTCTCCATCCATTATGCCATGTGTCTGTACAACAATAATTATAATGATTTCAATCTCTATTCTCATTATTCTTAGTACATAGTCCTAATTCACATTTTGCATTTCTTCCGATTGACAGGATCCTGGAGATCCTGATGGGGCTGCTTATGAAAATACTGCACAGAATAGACTAGGAAAAGCATTTTCTGAAATACTATCATACACTGCAGTTTCGAAGAGTACCAACCAACCCAAGTCAATTTCCAATTCTTCTCTATCATCTGGGCTTGCAGATAACTCAAATGGCCGAATTTCTGCATCTGAGGGTTTCCGAGTTAGTTTATCCAGTGCTGTGAGCTCATCAAGTCAAGGATCGTGTCCAGAAGATTTTGATGCCTTGGGGGATGCCTTTATTTGGGGAGAAGGTATAGGGGATGGATTGTTGGGTGGTGGTGTGAATAAGGTCGGCAATCAATGTCCATTAAGCTCCAAGCTGGATGCTCTGCTACCCAAGGCATTGGAGTCAACCGTTGTTCTAGATGTTCATGGTATTGCATGTGGTGGTAAACATGCTGTACTGGTTACTAGACAAGGTGAGATATTTAGTTGGGGGGAGGAGTCAGGAGGCAGGCTTGGCCATGGTGTGGAAGCGGATGTTTCACATCCAAAAATTATCGACACTCTCAGTGGCATGAATGTCGAATTAGTAGCATGCGGGGAGTACCATACTTGTGCTGTAACACTTTCAGGGGATCTTTATACGTGGGGTGATGGGACTCATAATTATGGTCTTCTTGGTCATGGTAGTGAAGTTAGTCATTGGATTCCTAAAAAGGTAAGTGGTCAGATGGAGGGGATTCGTGTATCTTATATCTCATGTGGAGCTTGGCATACAGCTGCTGTGACATCAGCTGGTCAGTTGTTCACATTTGGAGATGGTGCTTTTGGAGCCTTGGGTCATGGGGATCGTATAACCTCAAATATTCCACGAGAAGTAGACTCTTTGAGAGGTTTAAGAACAATAAGAGTTGCTTGTGGTGTTTGGCATACAGCTGCTGCTGTTGAAGCAATTAATGAACTTTCTAATTCTGGTACTTCAGCTAACCCTTCATCTGGAAAACTTTACACATGGGGCGATGGAGACAAAGGCCGGCTTGGACATGGAGATAATAAACCTAGACTAGTCCCTGAATGCGTTGCTGCATTGACTAAAGAAAATATATGTCAAGTGGCATGTGGTCATAATCTCACAATTGCTTTAACAACATCGGGACGGGTATATACAATGGGTAGTACTGCTTATGGCCAGTTAGGAAGTGTTGCAGCGGATGGAAAGCTTCCTACTTGTGTTGAAGGTGAAATCACCAACAGTTTTGTTGAAGAGGTTGCTTGTGGTTCTTATCATGTTGCAGTATTAACCTCCAAAACTGAGGTTTATACTTGGGGAAAGGGCTCAAATGGGCAGTTAGGCCATGGAGACAACGATCACAGAAACACACCTACTATTGTAGATTTCCTAAAAGATAAGCAAGTGAAAAATGTTGCATGTGGTTCTAACTTCACTGCTGTTATATGCCTTCATAAGTGGGTATCAAGTGCTGACCATTCTGTATGCGCTGGTTGTCACAACCCATTTGGTTTTAGAAGGAAGCGTCACAACTGTTACAATTGTGGTCTAGTATTTTGTAAAGCATGCAGCAGTAGAAAATCTCTGAAAGCAGCTTTAGCCCCAAATTTGAATAAGCCTTATCGGGTGTGTGATGATTGTTTCACTAAACTAAAGAAGGCCATGGAATCCATTTCTGTTTCACAAAATTCTAAAGCCAGAACTGGAAATATGAATCATAAATCTAATGGTGTTGTAGATAAAGAGACATGGGTTCCAAAATTACAAGCAACACTCTCTAGACTTTCGTCATTTGGTGCTATCAATAATGTGGAAAGCATGCACTCCAGGTATGATATAAAAAAATAGTTACATAGCAATCCTGTATTCTCTTCCTTATATGGGAAATTTGGGGGGCTATTATTCTTCCAGAGAATCAATCCCTCCATATAAAGTGTCCTAAAGAGTATCATAAGTTTCTATTCCTACTTACAGATTAGCTTCGCGAGCAACATCTCCTGTAATGGTAATATCAAGCCAGATTCAATCATCTGACGATATTCCAGAGGATTCTAAGCGTGCAAATGACAGTTTGACCCAGGAAATCATCAATTTGAGGGCACAGGTAAACCTTTTTGTTTTGGATTTTATCCATTAATTAATTTTCAAAATTCAGTGTCTGGCTATGACCTTGTGATTATATAATTATCATTAGATGTGCAATTATATTGGCATCTTGGCCTGCTTTATATATATTTCTAATGTACTTAACTCTAGGATATGCATGAATTATATTTTATTGGTCTGGATATCTCGAACAAATTGGATAGTTACTTGAGAAGATATGCATTGTTCAACATCATATGGACACGGTGCTATGTTATTTTCAAATAGCTAAGATACACACACAACATGAACAAGCGTTCAGAACTGTATTTTTGTATAAAAGCATCCAATCAGGTATTCTAATAGAAATATTGAATTTTAAGCAAATTTAAACTATAAAAAATAAATTCTCTTTCTACTAGGAAATAAGTTTTTTTTTTCTTAATATATATTTTTTAATTTCATTAATGTGAGTTGTATGGATGAGAGTTGGGGAGTCCTCCCCCCTTTTGGTGAGGATTGAGAGGAAGAGGCTTATGTTTAGTAAGAGAGACGATGGGAAAAGAGTGGAGATTGAGGAGCTTTGTAAAGGTAAGACAACAAAACAGAGACTTAGGTTGGGGTTGATGACGTGGGTGAAGAACTGTCTTTTGACTCTGGCTTCCAAAATGAGGGTAGATAATCTTTTCCAAAAGAGGCGTCTTTTGGAGGCTCGTGTGGGTTCAATTGAATGTCAATTGGAGAGGGAGATGCTGTGTTGTTCCACTGGAATCTTTTGAAGGTAGAAGATCTTCGTTGATTATCCCAGAAGGGAAAGATTGCCAAGGTTGGAGAGTGTTTGTGGAGAAATTGGCTGGGTTGCTCCCCGGGGGGACAGTTTGTTAAGAGATTAGGTTTCGGTTGGAAAGCCTCAGATTCCCCCTTGAGTCCTGTTGCAGAGCCACTGAAGAAGCTCAAATTCAATTGGCAAGAGGAGATGTGTCTCAGACAAGAAGGTGGAGTTCACTTTTGCGACAAAAAGATGTGTTTTACGTATTAGACGAAAAACGGAGGATTCCTAGCAAAATATCGGATTGGGAGTGCATAAGTTATTCGTAGGGTCCCTTAAATTTCAACCTTTTTGTGGAAATAGGCTGTTATGGTCTTTGACAATCAACACACTCAGAAAAAAGCTGAAAAATTGTTGGATCACTAACAGCAAGACACCAGAGTTTGGAACTGATTCCTCAACCTTAATTTTTTTAATCAAGATTTTCATTTCTATATTCAACAAAAGATGAGGTTGGTATTCCTTCAAAGTTATTTTAGATTATATGGAAGTGTAATCACTCTAGGAGGGGTATCAATAATTAGAATAAAGTTCTTCAATTTTTTTGCGACCATGACCCTTTCTCCTCCCTCCCTCCTCCCCTCAGCCGCGCCACCTCTTCTTCCTCAACCTTTGTTTGCCATGGACAAAACCATAGAAGCAACCTGTACCATTAGCCCTCACTCTGCTACCATTGATTGGAAGATCTTGACGATTGAACCAGATGAAAGCAACAAAGGCTCTTGGGTACAAATAACTGAGGTTAGAAGAGACCATACCGTCTCCATTTCTATCCATCGGAGCACCCCGAAATGCTTCAAACAACTCATAGATGAACCCCTCAATCACAAGTTCTTCAAGGAGTGGAGAATCAATGACCACATCATTTGGATTGAGAAGATATCGAATAAATAGGGGCATTCTGCAGAAATTGTGCGACTGGACAACAATGAGGTAAAAAGCAAGCTGTTGGTTCCCATTGGTGAAGAGAGAAAAGGATGGAGCTCTTTCATCAAACTTACAACCTTTTAACTCTAACTCCTCCAAAGTCATTAATACTGCTCAACTAGCCTACAAAGAAACTCTCGCATTGAAGAAAGGTATTAATGATGTTAAGCTGAACCAACCACCAGTGAGAGGTCTTAAAATCCCATCCACAAAATATGAGAACAAGCTTCGAAAGAAGATTGAATCCATTTCTGACAAACAAGTAATGATGCCAATTGAACAAGCAACATCATCATTTTCCAGAGAGAACTTCCATGACAGCTGGTACAACATCCTAAGGAGCCTTCAATCTCTCGTGATTGCATACTGTTTCTTATCTCCCATACAGTCTTATAGAGCTATCATGCATTGTGAAGACAAAAACCGAGCCCAAATTCTTAGGAACTACAAAGGATGGCAATCGGTAGGCACTTACAAACTTCTTTACAGCCACTGGTCTCATGGTTTTCTCATCAAAGAACAAAAAACCCCTCCTATGGTGGATGGATTAAGATTAAAGGTCTTCTGTTAGACAGATGAGATCTACCCACCCTAAAGTTTATTGGTGATATGCATGGTGGATTTATTGAAGTGGCCAAAAAGACCCTTAACTTAATGAATTTGATGGAAGCCAGCATAAAGATAAAGGAAAAGCAATAGGGTTTATCCCACCTCTTATTCATCTTGCATCCACCTCTTCATCAATGATTTGCATTCAAATAGACCCTTTTTATGAACTAGTATACCATATTGATTATATCGCCATCCATGGCATGCCTACTGCTCCAGCAACGGCTCTGGTGATAGTCATAGACTTTGGGGAAAGACATCTGACACAAAAAGATGACTCAACCCATCAGAACTCAGAAGCTGTACCTATTAAGGTTGGCCACAGTACTTTTTCTACTAATTCCCTTGTTTATCCCATCTGTAGTGACTTGATTAGCCCTCTGTCAGCACCAAATTGTCCTTTATCTAAACCTATTAGTGAGACTCTGGGCCCACAACCTTTACTTTCTTTTGGTAACTTTCCCACCCTGGGTCATCTTCTGTCATTGTTGACTTTCCCCCTCTTGCCAAATCTGCCCATTACCCAATGACTATTCAAACATCTTTTAATCATGAGTCCAAGCCCTCTCTTGACCTCCCTGACCCATCACCCTTGCTCATAACTTTTTGCATGAAGAGCTTACCCGAAATTAAAAAAAAAAAAATCCCATTTTATCCCTCGAACCAACAATTGTACCTTTCTCATTAGCCTTCCCTCTGAGCCCGAAATAGGGGACTATCTCTCTAGTCCTCCCCCCAGCCCTCTATTTTCTCCATTACACTCTTGTTTGGGATTAGATTATCTTGTTTGCAATATGATACAACCTCCAAGAAGAAACCATAAAGATATTTTCAACCCTTATCATTACCATTTGAGGGCCATCACACCCTGGCCCGAAGATTATGGTCTTTGCATTATGGCTATTCCAACCAAGAAACCAAAGAGCAAGCTAACAACAAAGCAAGTTAAAGGACTTGGGGAATTAAAGAATCTCCAAAGTGCTATCACATATGAGAAACCATCTGCTGAAATCAACAATGGGGAGGGGCCTAGCTCTATTATATGATCATTCTCTCATGGAACGTTTGTGGATTTGGCTCATGGAATAAGCAAGCCTTGATAAAATTGACTATTCTAAAACACAACCCATCTATAGTGATTCTCCAAGAAACCAAATCCAATGATATTGATTGTTTTTATTAAATCTATTTGGAGCAGCTAGAATGTGGGCTGGTCATCGCGGATTCTAGAGGAGCTTTTGGAGGAATTTTAATTCTTTGGAATGATCCATCTTTTTCTATTTCTAATATCACGGAAGGTGCATTTTCACTATCCCTTCTTTTTTTTTTGGCTGATGGATACACTTTCTGGTTATCACGTATTTATGGACCATCAACAGACGACCATAGACTTCACGAACAAGAGCTTGATGATCTTGCTGGCCTTTGCTCTGAAAAATTGGATATTAGGGGGCAGTTTTAATATCATGATATGGGCTTATGAAAGCTCCAATGGCACTATTCTATCCCCAATCATGAGGAGATTTGACACTTTCATTGCCCATTATGGTCTCACGGACCTTCCTATCTCAAATGGACTCTACAGTTGGTCAGATTTCCAGGATTCACAAACTTTATCTTGTATTGATAGGTTTCTCATCATTGATTCATGCTTGGAAAAATTCACAAATGCTTCGCGCAAAAGGATGGATAGGCCTACATCCGATCATCACCCTCTTTTGTTGGTTCTAGGTAATCTAAAATGGGGTCCTACACCATTCAAATTCGAAAACATGTGGATTCAGCACCCATCTTTATACCCCTTTGTTGAAAATTGGTGGAACCAAAATAGCTACATTGGATGGCCTGGGCATGCCTTCATACAACAGCTCAAGGGATTGAAATTGGCTTTGAAGAGTTGGAACTTGACCACCTTTGGAAACATTCTGTCTCAAAAAACGGAGACCCAGACCTTACTGAAGAAAGAGATCCTCTGTTACCTGATTTTAAATCTGAAAGAATCACTCAAAGAAAACCTTATCTCCATTGTAGTGAAGGAAGAGTCTCTCTGGCGCCAAAAATGCAAGGCAAAATGGGCCATTGATGGTGATGAAAATTCTGATTTTTTCCATAAATATGCAGCTGCAAAGAAAAGAAAGAATTCTATCTCTGAAATTCTATCTAGAAATGGACCGTGACATTTTGGTGTGTTCCGAGATTTTTTCAAGAACGCCACTATCAATACCAACCTCAATGAGACATATATTTGCCTAATCCCCAAGGGTGTTGATACTCGATCTGTTGGAAACTATAGGCCCATTAGCCTCATCACCTGTCTCTACAAAATTATTGATGGAGTTCTATCAGAACGATTGAAGAAAGCGTTGCCCTCAACAATCTCAGATTTCCAGTTCGTTTTTGTACATGGTAGACAAATTCTCGATGCCTTCCTTATCGCCAATGAACTCATTGAAGACTACCGAAGGAAGAAGAAAAAGGGCATGGCTATCAAGCTTGACATTGAAAAACTATTTGATATGGTTGATTGGGACTTCCTTGATGCTATTTTAGAAGCCAAAGGGTTCAGTTTACTTCGGAGGAAATGGATAAGGGGCTGCATATCTTTTGCCAATTTCTCCCTCATTATCAATGGCTGCCGTAGGGGAAAAACCCATGCTACTAGAGGCCTTCGACATGGTGCCCCCATTTCACCTTTCTAGTTTATTTTAATTATGGATTGCTTGAGCTGAATGTTGTCATTAGGCTCTAGCTTCGTTTCTAAAAAAGGCTTTATGATTGGTCCCAACTTAAGCATCAACAAGCTCTTCACCATGATATGATTCTTTTTTCTTGTCATGAGAAAGAAGATGTTGCAAATCTTTTCAGTATCGTCAACCAATTTGAGAAGGCATCGGGTCTTAATATAAACCAGCATAAATCAGAATTTTTGGGGATCATTTGTGATGAATCTTCTGTGGTTAATCTTGCCAACCGCCATGATTGTAAATTGGGTTCTTGGCCATAAACATATTTGGGTCTAACATTATATTGTAATCCAAGGAAGCATAGTTTTTTTATTCTTTCTTTTTGGAAAAACCAATTTTCATTTGAGAAAAATGGAAGAATACAAGAGGGGCATGCAAAACAATAACTAGAAGCCACCCAAAAACTAACTAGCTATAACAAAAAGGCTTTAATCCAAACGAACGAGGCTTAAAGGATAATTGCAAAATTCCTTAAATATAGAAGCTCAATGCAAAACATAAATCTAGCTCAAGGCTACTAAAAATTCTCTTATTCCTCCCCAGCCAAATCCTCGCTAAAAAAGTAGAGTGCCAAAGGACATGACCCTTATCACGAAAAAGAGAATGGAAGAGCACCTCATCCATCATAAAGCTCCAACCTCAATTCTAAGCTAGGTAGATGCCAAAAGACTCCCAAAAATGGTCCTAATCCAAATCTTCTGACGTTGCCTTATAAAGATTGCCCTACAGCAACTCCAACAAAAAAAAAGTGCATAAGGATATCATCTATATTTGATATCGTTTACTCTCCTCTCCCATGCATTACTTTTCAGCGAAGAATTTGATTTTTTTTAATATCCGTGAGGGTCGTAGCTAGCTTACACACACCTAAACTATATACTCATGCGACAATTGCCTGACCCTACTACATTTAGTTGCCAAGAAAACTCGAAGGATATTAAATTCTAGGTAGGTAGCCACCATGGTTTGAATCCATTGCCTTGAAGTTGTTTACAATTGACAATGACCCTTATTGACCACTAGGCCAACTCATGATGGTTAATGTTAAATCATCACTCTACCCAAAGCATAGCTAATAGGTGAAGACAAATTTAATCATATATGAAGACTTTAACACTCCCCCTCACTTATGGGCTGAAAATTTGGACAAAGCCCGACAAGTAATTATCAATATTAAATAGGGAAGGAAAGTAACATTACATACGTTTGAACACAGGACCTCCTGCTCTGATACTATGTTTATTTTGATGGAATAAAAATAATTGTATTCCAATGCCTTTTTGTTTTTGTTTTTTTAACAAGAAACAACTATTCCAATGTGTTAGTTAGAATATATGACCCTCTTCTATAGGAGAAAGGTTCAATACAGAAAATGAAATAATAATAAGAATATACAACATTAATTATTACAATTATGACTAGTTTAAATACTTACAGCTAACCAACATTGTTAAAGTTTTCATATATGATTAAATTTGCCTTCACCTATCAGCTTAAGCTTTTGGATAGAGTGATGATTTAACAGTTAACAAAGAATTTTATCTTACTTTAACCTTCTCTAATGTGGAGAATAAAGGGGAACATAGAAGATAAGGGCCCCACACAAAAAAAAGAAGAAAGAGTTATAAGAAAGTTCCATAGATGGACAAGGGGACCCAAAGAAAATGTCCCTACACTTAGGAAAAGATGGATGAAATCTAGCTAAAAAAGTAAAGTAGAAAAATCTACCATCTCTCATTTTGAGAACGGACAACAAAAACCAGAATTTAAATGAAGAGTAATCACCTGAGGAAGGAATATTCAATTTTTCAAATATCCTTCTCACAAATTTCATAGATTAAAAGCTCTAAACTCTACTTTAGCTCTGCCCATGGCCATTGCATTCTATTTTTTACTTTTCCACGTAATTAGGTTCCCTCCAATGAAAGAATAATGATTAGAAGTAGATGTCAAGCACAAAAATTTATATTTGAAGATGGTTGTACTTTTGAATAATATACCTTTCCCTTAGGTTCTTTCAAGTATCTCAAGATATTCTAAATGCAGCTTTGACATGAGTATGTTTTCAGTGAATGCGTAGACTAGCTTTGCTTACAATGCTTACTGCGAACTTGATATCTAGGTGTACTGTGGTAATAGATTAGCCATCTTACAAGTATATGCTGTTCCTTGTTAAATCACTATTGAACCCATATACTAAAGTTTGTGGGTAACAATAAATTTAATCTTATACCAATATTTTAATATTCCCTTTACTTGTGAGTTTGAAAATTTGCACAAGTCCCAATAAGTAGTTATCAATATTAATTGGGAAGGTAATAGTGTTATAGGGATGCGAGCAATCTTATGTCGATATTTTAACCATTCTTTATAGTTCTTTATATTATCCAATATCCAAGTAAACTTGCTTGACTCTAGAAAATATTTCCTTTCATTAACAAAAATGCCTTTGTTCGATCTTATGAGCTCCATCCCTCAAAAGTATTTTAAGGTTCTCCCAGTCCTTGATTTGAAGCTTATATGGAGGTTTTTATTTTTTTTATTTTTAATTTTAAGATCAACCAATCTTGCTTTTTTATCATCTATAAGAATATAATAATCTATATAAACAATTAGTTTGATTGAAAAATCAGCTTTGAAAAATGCAAGAATATCAAATAATAGATGAAGAGTCAATCAGGTGGGGAGTTAATTGTAAAAAAATTACTTTGTTTCCAGCTTCTGTTTTGCTGACTATTTGAATATTGTTTTTTTCCAATCATTATTATTTTTATTATTTTTAACCTTCAATTTTTTTTTCATTAAAATTTTAGTTACTTTGAATAGCTAAATAGAGAATCAAAGAGCAAACAGTTTTCTAAATTTGTTATCAGTAGCACCATGCTTACACAGGGATAAGGCATTTTTCAATTCCATCAAGCATAAAAGTTTTGAAATAACTGAATAAATTCTGAGTTGAAGTCTATAAACAAATTTTAGCCTTTGTCAACAAAATAATGGACAATTTTCAATATCTTGAAAACTTGAAAAAACATTGCTGCATTGGATTTCTGTTAAAGGTACGAAGGAGCTCATGTATTGGTAGAGATGTCAATGGACAACGAATTAGAAATATAGAGCTTCAGTCTATTTACCTGGTTCTCCTTTAGAAAAAAGCTGAAACCATGAGACAGTTCCACTTAATGCAGTGAAGTTGGCATATAAACCAGGGTATAGGATGATAAATTTCTTCATGAAAAAAACATATGAATGATTGAATATGTTAACGTGAGACCAAGTGGGAAGAATAACTTACTCCATTCTATACACTAGAGAAAAATATATTTAGGCATACATGGAAGCCCTAAACTAATAATAGTAAATTACAATAAAGGACAAATGACTAATCAACTCCTATTTTACATAAATATACTATAACACTCCTCCTTAAGTTGGAGAATATATGTTAATCATGCCCCACTTGTTACAAAGGTAATCTACTCGAACTCCATTTAAAGCTTTTGTGAAAATATCTCCTAATTGCTCTCCAGTCTTCACATATCTAGTAGACATCAAACCCTGTCGTATTTTCTCACTAACAAAATGACAATCAATTTCAATATGTTTAGTCCGCTCATGAAATACTGGGTTGGATACTATATGAAGGGCAGCTTGGTTGTTGCATCACAACTGGGTCGAAACTGTAACATTGAAGCCTAACTCAATCAAGAGTTGATGCATCCACATTATTTCACATACAGATTGTGCCATAGCTCTGTATTTTGATTCAACACTGGATCACGAGACTACACTTTTCTTCTTACTCTTCCATGAAACTAAATTGCCACCAACAAAAACACAATATCCAGAGGTCAATCTTCTATCTTCTTTTGATCCAGCCCAGTCAGCATCTGAAAAACACTCGATATTCATATGACCATGATCTTTATATAAGACCCCTCGTTCAGGTGTAGCTTTCAAATAACATAGAATTTGTTGTACTGCAACCCAATGATCCCCTTTAGGTGAAGACATGTATTGACTCACAATGCTTATTGAATAAGCTATGTTTGGTCGTGTCAGTGTAAGATAATTCAATTTGCCAACTAATCTTCTATATCTCTTAGGGTCTTCAAAAGATTCTCCATCTTTTGTAAGTTGCAAATTAGGCTTCATTGGAGTACTACATGGCTTGGCTCCCAATTTTCCAGTCTCAGATAGTAAATCAAGCACATATTTCCTTTGAGACATGGAGATACCCTTCTTGCTTCTTATTATTTCGATACCCAAGAAATACTTTAATGTTTCCAAGTTTTTAGTATGAAACTGACTATGAAGAAAAGTTTTGAGAGATAAAATACTGGATGCATCATTTCCGGTAACAATATCATCAACATATGCAACAAGTAGAATAATCCCACTTTCAGATCGTCGATGGAAGACAGAGTGATCAGACTTGCTCTTCTTCTTTCCAAACTGTTCAAGTGCTTTACTGAATTTTCCAAACCATGCTCGTGGACTTTGTTTCAATCCATACAAAGATTTGCAAAGATGACATATTTTATCATTCTCCCCTTGAGCAACAAACCCTGGAGGTTGCTCCATATAAACTTCTTGAAGATCACCATGAAGAAAGACATTTATAATGTCAAGTTGATGCAACGACCAACTCTGAGAGGCAGCCATGGAGATGAATAGCATGACAAAAGTTAATTTGGCAGCAAAAGAAAAAGTATCAAAATAATCGATGCCATAGGTTTGAGCATAACCTTTAGCAACAAGGTGCACTTTTAATCGAGTCACTGACCCATTAGAATTGGCCTTGATTGCAAATACCCATTTACATTTGATAGTTTTCTTTCCTGTAGGACGAGTTACTAAATCCCAAGTACCAATTTCATCTAAAGTATTCATCTCTTCTATAATTGCGTCACGCCAACCAGAATGAGACAAGGCTTCACGAACCGTTTTAGGGATGAAGATAGAATCAAGAGATGCAACAAAAGAACATGTAGAATATGATAAATGGTCATAAGAGACACAAGAAGAAATATAAAATGTATAGATGCGTTCAACTTTACAAAGAGCAATAGGAGGGTCATCACTTGGTCTTGGATCTAATATCAAAAAATCATCTAGGACAGAACAGTTATTTGGAGGTTGTTTTTATCTAGAGTAGACTTGAGTAATAGGTGGATGCGTAGGGACAAGTACCAAAGGGGGTGGATCAGGAGAGGATGTAGGAGAAACAACTGTATAGATAAAGAGATCGTCATCCTCCTTTTGACTCGTAGTAGGCAATGATGGAGTGAAGGGTTTGTCCTTAAAAAAAGTAACATCGGGAGAAACGAGATACTTGTTCAAGCTAGGATAATAACATCTGTTATCTTTTTAAAACATGAGAATAGCATAAGAAAATGCACTTCAAAGATTTGGGGTCTAATTTTGTCAGATTAGGATGAACATCTCAAAAAAAATAAGTACAACCAAAAACTTTGGAACATGCATATGAAAGGATAATGCTCTGGCAATTTCAAGAAGATACCTATTTTTCTGTTCAGCAACTCCATTTTGGGATGGAGTATACGTACAAGATGATTGGTAAATGATTCCATGCTTACACAAATACGACCCAAGGGCATCAGAAAAATACTCCTGAGCATTATCGCTTCTCAAAATTTTAAGGAAAATATCAAATTGAGTTCAAATTTCAGCATGAAAAGTGCAGAAGTGAGAAAGAAACTCAGAACGATTTTTCATAAAGTTAGACGAGAATAATCATTAACAAAGGTAATGGAAAATCGAAATCCAGTTTTGGACACAACTGGACAAGGACCCCAAATATCAAAATGAACTAACTCGAATAAAGCACTTACTCGTTTATCGACACTAGGGCTTGAACTAAGACGAAATTTGGCAAACTGACACGAGTCACAATTTAATGAAGACAAATTATGAAACTAAGGTAAAAGCTTTCTTAATACTGAGAGAGATAGATGACCGAGCGTCAAAAGGAGAAACAACTCCAGAGCAGAGCAGGCAACAACTTTTGGTACTTGATGATCAAAAGTATACATTTCTCTAGATTCATGTTCTCTCCCAATAATCTTCTCGTCACAAGATCTTGAACCAAGCAATAGCCAGAATAGAATGAGACAACAATTAAGGTCACGAGAGAGTTTACTAACGGAGATCAAGTTAAAAGAAAGGTGAGGTAAATGTAGAATAGAGGACAAAGAAAGAGATGGAGTGAGATATACTATGCCAGATCCAAGAAAAGTAGATTTTGATCCATCTGCTAAAGTGACATTAGTAAGGGATGTAGATGACAAAGAGGTAGAAAATAGATTAGAATTACCTGTTATATGATCAGTAGTACCAAAGTCGATGACCCATGTGGTAGAAGATGAAAATAGACAATAATTCATGTTACTTGAACCAACAATAGTTCTAATAGAGTTAAGCGCGGAAGATGATGAATATGCTTTCAATGATTTCTGGTACTGTTGAAATTTAGCAAACTCATCCATGGAATTAACAAATGACTTCCTAGATGGATCATAGGTGGATTGAGCCTCCGATTGAACCAAATCAGATATCACCACGGGCTTTTGTCTGGCCATATTCAAATGAAGAATGGAGACGCACAATATCTAATCAAAATTCACGAAATCAAAACTAAATGGCTACACAAACGCTGAAAACCAGATTTGAATAGAGTTCCCAATAAAAAACTCTAATTTATTTCTGAAACCGCTTGAAATTTGAGCATATATCAACCAAAATAACCACACAGAGAGGTCGAAAATCGCAAAAAAGAGTGAACCCACGGTTTTTCTGGCCACTCATGCACCAGCGCGTGGAAGAGGCGGCGGCGGCGGCTTCCGGAAGCACGTGGAGCCCACGAGCGGTGTTTTCCGGCCGAATTCTGTGGTTCTTCAAACCGGTGGGTGAGCTTCCTTTTTGGCTAAGTGGTGTCGAAAAACAAACACTCTAAAGTAGTGTTCTAAATTTCAAACTCTAAAGATGCACAAAACTCACAAAATCCTAATTGCTCTAGGAAAAGACCTAGATACTTTGATACCATGTTAACGTGAGACCAAGTGGGAAGAATAACTTACTCCATTCTATACGCTAACGAAAGATATATATAGGCATACATGGAAGCCCTAACTAATAATAGTAAATTACAATAAAGAACGAAAGACTAATAAACCCCTATTTTACATAAATATACTATAACAGAAAACATGGATTTCGTGAATGAACTTTTAGCTGCTTTCGTTTCACTTATTGAACTCTACTCTAGGTCAACTAACTGAGCATTAGAGAAACTGATTGGTAGGTGCAAGAGCTGACTTGCAAGTCCAAAAATCTTGAAGCTGAACTCGAGAAAACCTCAAAGAAATTGATGGAAGTTACTGCAAAAGCTGCAGATGAATCTGAAAAATGCAAATCAGCCAAGGAAGTTATTAAATCCTTAGCGGTTCAGGTTAGTCTTTTTGATTTATGGGTTAGATTTTGTTAGCAATTTCTCTGTGATATTTTGTAACAGTTGTTTAATCATTTACATGTGATCCACATCCACTTTTTTATTTTCTTATTTTTATTTATAACATCAAATGTCAGATATATAGTCAGAAATAATAAGGTAAGCAGCTATCTTTTAGTCCAGCTTCATGTTGCTAAATACTATCTCATTTCAATCGTTAACAAACTGTACAGTTTATAACCATATTCCTATTTTGACTACCAACTAACTTGAACTACATCTCATATCCCCAACATTATATAAATTATGTTCCTTTCTAAGCTTTACATGTCATAAGTAAGTGGTTTCTTTCTTCTACTTCTTTCTTTTTCTTTTCTTTTCAGAAACTTAGAAACCAATAACATTTGGTCAAATAACTATAACAAAAAGTACAAGAGGATGAGGTACCTTCTGTGTTTATTAGAGTAAGCTGCCTTTATATGTTTCAAAAGGAAAATTTAGATTCTTGATATAGCACAACACTGCCTGTCTGCGTGCGTGTGTAGTGTGTCAAGTAGGTAGTTAAAATATTGAATTCATTTTATGTGTTTGTTTGAAGAGAGTAATTTTTTTAGTTTTAACATCTTGAAACTGAAAAAGAAACAGTACTTTTGACATTTGAAGGTTCAGGGTATGAATTCTCTTGAACTCTCCACTGCATTTCACTCTTATCCAATTCAAGTATGGTGGTTTCTAGTATGGTTTTGGTTTCATATTTGTTTGCGTAGTAATGTTTGCAGTATTGTAAAACTCCATGTTTCTTGGTTTTTGTCTATTCACTTGTTACAATATTAGATGTTACAAAAAAGAATGAATAAATAAACAAAACCTTTATAATTTGCTATATGGAAGAAACTGATGAGTGAAACCCAATATCAAGCACTTAATTTGGAAGTAGAAAAAAAAATTCCTTCACTAATAAAATAATACAATATGGGCTTCTTATGTTGGAGAATGACCAAGTTGTTAGTGTTATGATATGTATATATATATGTGTTATTATGTATTTGTCCTTAATAGTAATTGTACATCCTTTAAGGTTAG
>JAOANK020000057.1:1360430-1375510 GCA_026257165.2 Telfairia occidentalis | reverse complement strand
TCCATTCCAAGGATCCTTTTGGCTGCACCAAGGTCCTTCATTTCAAACTCTCGTCCCAACACAGTCTTCAATCTATTTATCTTTTCTATATTTTTGGAGGCTATTAATATATCATCAACATCTAGTAATAAGAGAATGAAACAATCATTCTTTATGTTTTTTCTGTAAACACAGACATCAAAACTGCACTTAATAAAGCCTTTGGAAGTAATAAAATTGTCAAACCTTTTATTCCACTGTCGAGGTGATTGTTTTAATCCATATATGGATTTTTTCAGATGACAGACTAAATTTTCTGCTCCAACTTTTGCAAATCCGGGGGGTTGTGACATGAAAATATCTTCTTCAAGAGTCCCATAAAGAAAGGCTGTAGTCACGTCCATTTGCTCCAATTCCAAGTTAAAATGAGTGACCATCGATAGTAGAACTTGAATGGAAGTATGCCTTACAACTAGGGAATAAATTTCATTAAAATCTATTCCCTCTACTTGAGCATATCCCTTAGCCACAAGTCTAACTTTAAACTTTGGTTGATCAAAACCTTTTAATCCTAGTTTTAATTTGTAAATCCATTTGCAGTATATTAATTTGTGATCCTTAGGCATTGGGACTAACTTCCAAGTCTCATTTTTGTGTAGTGAATTTATCTCAGAATTCATAGCTTCCAGCCACTGTTTTGATTGATTAGATTTTATAGCTTCACTGTAGGTACTCGGTTCAGAACCTTCAACTAAATCCAGGCAATTAAGTGCATAACCTACAAAATCAGCTTGTTCGAACCTTATAGGTGGTCTGATAGTTCTCCTCTCTCTATCTCGAGTTAGCTGATAATTTTCAAGTTGATGAGAATCCGTAGTTTGATCACTATTAGGTGGCTGGTCATTCTCATAGTCAGTAGCTCTTTGAATGACAGGAGAGCTTGAACTAGGATTAGTGCTGATTGATGTATTTTCTGGAATAGATTCATGCTTTTCATCTTGTTCTGTGGATGCCTGTAATTCAATTTCAAAGCTTTCAAATGTATCCTTGCCATCCTGTTTATTTAGCTGGCTCCAAGGCATGTGACCTTCATTAAAGGTTACATCCCTGCTTACAAAAACTTTATGATCTCTAGACTCAAGTGACCAAAGCCTGTAGCCTTTAATTCCTTGAGGATAACCCAGAAAGATACACCTTTTTGCTCTCGGTTCTAATTTTCCTTGCTTTACATGTGCAAAAGCTTCACAACCAAATATTCTAATGTGATTTATATTTGGAACCTTGCCTATCCAAAACTCTTGAGGAGTTTTAAAATTCAATGCAGCTGAGGGGCTTCTATTGATAATGTATGCTACTGTGTTAACAGCTTCTCCCCAAAAGGATTTTGGAAGTTTAGCTTCCGAGAGCATGCTTCTAACTTTTTCAAGTATGGTTCTATTGAACCTTTCTGCAAGACCGTTCTGTTGGGGAGTGCCAGGCACGGTTAGATGTCTTCCAATACTAGATTCTTTGCAAAGATTAGTGAATCTTTCATTCAGAAATTCCAGCCCGTTATCAGTTCTTAGCATTTTAACTTTCTTCCCTGATTGATTTTCAATGAGTGCTTTCCATTCTACAAACTTGTCAAACACTTCATCTTTTGTTTTGAGCATATACACCCATAATTTTCTAGAGAAATCATCTATTAATGAGAGGAAATATCTGGCTTTATCATGAGTAGAGACTCTTGAAGGTCCCCAAAAATCCGAATGTATACTCAAGTTTGTCTTTTGCCCTAAATTGAGCTGATTTAAAACTTTGTCTAGTTGCCTTTGCAACTACACAATGCTGATAGAAAGGAAGTTCTGTAGATTTATACTTGCCAAGTATCCCCTGTTTAGCAAGACAATCAAGTCCTTTACTGCTCAAATGTGCCAATCTTTTGTGCCAAAGTTGGTTGATATCTAATTTCTTTTTAGAGATCACATTACATCACCAATGACTGTTTTTCCAGCTAGCACATAAAGTCCATTCTTAAGAAAACCTCTTATTTTGACAGCAACATGTTTATAAATGAGCCGAGTTCCCTTTTCAGACTTGTACTAGTATCCTAGTCTATCCAGAGTGCCAAGAGAGATCAGATTTCTTTTGAGTCCAGGCACATATCTAAGTTCAAATAATATTTTGCGGTCTCCATCATCCATTTTTAACATCATTGATCCTATTCCCTCAATGGTGCACTGTTGATCGTTTCCCATAATAACTTTTTCTCCATTAAATTCAGTTAGGCGGACGAAATTGTGTTTGTGAGGGGTCATATGAAAAGTACATCCGGAATCAAGGATCCAATCGTCAAAATTTTCCGAACTGCCTACCATCAAAACCTCTGCAGATTCATAACCTTCAAGTACATTTGCAGAGAATTTACTATCACCTCTTTTAGGAAGCTTTCCCTTCCTTTTTAGGATCGGGCAATCCCATTTCAAATGCCCTTCTTTGTGGCAGTAATTACAAGTGATCTTTTCTTTCTGACCTTGATTTCTGTTCTGATGTGTCTTGGATTGATGTTTGGAGGACTTATTATGCAGTTTTTTTTGAAATTTTTCTTTGGTAAAGAGTGCTTCACTGTCCCTTTTTTTCGATTTTAATTCCAGTTCTCTAGATCTAAGGGAGTCCAGACAATGTCTACGTTGAGAGTTTCTCTCCCATACTTAATGGTTGACTTAACCTCCTTGTATTTTTTTGGCAATGAGTTAAGTAAGATTATGGCTTGATTTTCTGCAGTAAGTTTCTCCCCTGTGTTTATTAGCTGTACGCAAATTGTATTAAATTCATCTATATTCTCGTCAAGATTCTTTGCCGCATCCATTTTGAACCCAAACAAGCGTTCTTTTAAGTAAATCTTATTTGTAATCGATTTTGACATATAAAGCTCCTCTAACTTTGCCCACAACTCAGAAACATTATCAATATCATTGACTCTTCTAAGCACACTATCAGAGAGATATAAGATGATTGTGCTATAAGCTATTTTAGACATTTCTAGCCTTTCAAACTCAGTCATAGATTCGGATAACTCACTTGGGTTAAGGAGGGCTTTGGCAACCTTTTGTTGAACGAGTAGTGCCTTCATCTTCTTTCTCCATAAACTGAAATCACCTTTGCCATCAAATCTTTCCAGTTCGAATTTTGCAGCCATTCTTGAAAAATCTTGACAATTTCGCAGACGATCAGACTTCAAAACAGAGTAAGCGATCTTAGCAGCAAGAACCAAAAGATCGATGTTAAACCTCTGAAAGAAAATTACAGTGAGATCAAGAATTTTCTTTCTCGAGGCTCTGATACCAATCTGTGAGAAAATCTTTGAACAGAAGCAAATCAAGAATCAAGAAAATGTAAAAACAGAATTAAGAACCAGAGAGAAGAGTAGAAGATGAACACTCAAGGTTTATAGTGGTTCGACAATAAATGTCTACATCCACTTTTAATCAGAGTCTACTCTTTATTTCACAGATAAGAAACTGTAAAGATTACATCAAACCAATTGGGTGACTAGTTCCTTTTATAAGAAAGGATGGGGGGTATGTGAAGTTACCACAGTAACTAATTAATGGAGAGATGTGAGTCAATCAGTCAACATGAACAATTCAAACTGTTCCCAAAATATTACTTCTTGCATAAGCCATATCAAGCTAACAAGTGGACCTTATGGACCTATTAGTTTGAAGCTCCAATGATACAAGATTAACTAATTAAACTCTTTAATTAATTTAATTAACATTCATTAGCTGCCGGTTACTCCACTAAAGACCGACAACTGCACTCTTCGCACTGTAGATATATTTTTGTGTCCATCGATTTAATCAATCTACAGTAAATCGACCCTTCACTATTGCTCGTAATCATAGCTAGGTCAAATTACTGTTTTACCCCCGTGCTACCTCTAACTCCTTAATTACCACCAATACCTTTAATGAACAATATAGTCATAGTTCAACTATGATCTAGACCCCTCTCTGGCCAGTAAGAGGGTGAGGTGCCTCATCGTTCAAGTCCTAGTATCAGCTTTTAAGGGAGCAATTATAAATAAGTGAATTCCAATCTTGTACAGTTGAGTTCCCAGCTCCCTGTGCAAACAAATCCCCCAAAAGGTAGGCTTATTTAGTCGACGAATCCGGCCACTCTCACCCATACCAATCAAAGGATCGCCTTCATAGACAAGAGTTCACAACTGACTGAGGATTTGGGTCGAGTCACCTATGATCATCCTAGTGAAGTGTAAGTCTCTTTCTGCAACGGTGTTATACTGAGAGACGAATCACCTCGTGGTCCGGTCTTATACATGTCTCACATATATAGGATCACCCCACTCACATGTCTCCACATGAACGTTTAGGATTGAAACGTTTGTGACACTTTACAACACTTGTAACAATCACAAAGTGGGTTGTATCCGTAGTGTCACCAAGATAAGGCACCCAACCTTATCCATATACTACAGACCATTTAAGTTATTCCTTAAACATGATCTGCCTATATGTCTTTGCAAAATAACCTTGAATCTTAGTTTATTGGATTGAGTTTATGCACACTAAATGTCGCATGAAATAACTCTTATTTTATTAAATAAATAATTTGTATAAAATTACAAGACCACGAAGGTTTAGGGCATCAACCCAAACATACCCTTGAGCTTTGCCCCAACAATCCAACATCAGTTTGTTACATAAGTAGAAATAACCTTCATTTTAACACATATAATCCTGGGTTGAGGAATCATCCCAATTTCTCTTGGAGTCAATGAGGAAATCACCATGACCCTCAAACATAGTAGAAGGGAAATAATCCACAATGATTTTGGCATCAGAATTAGTAGTTTGTGCCGCAACAGAATAGACAATTGTTTCAGCAAAACTCTAGAAATTTGTTAGGAAACCTTATGAAGATATATATGGCTAAGAACGATGTTATTATTTAGAGCCAACAAGCTTCGTTGAGAAATTAAAAAATTTAGATTCGACAATTGGTAAGTGAGTTGAAGACTTGACCTCTAGGACAACTTTCTTCTAACACTAAAAATCCTAGGAGGGAACGTAAAGAGCAAGTGAAAGCAGTAGAAATTAAAAGTGGAAAACCATTAGCTTGATCAAGTTCTACAAGCAAGCAAAAGAGCTCAAATCAGAATTCTACTGATTAGAAAGAGGGCGCGGGTAGTGAAATTCGAATTGAAGAAACAGTAGGAGAACGAGAGGAATTAGATGAATTTTTGAGACCAAAAGTATAGAACCTCAAAAATCTACCCCTACTATTCCTTTCAAACCTCCACCAACTTCCTATCCACAAAGACCTAAGAAAAAAACTCAAGTGGTCCAATTGAAGAAATTTTTAGAGGTGTTAAAACAACTTCACATACATATACCGTTGATAGAAGCTTTGGAGAAGATACCAAATTATGTAAAATTCCTTAAGGACATTCTGGCTAAGAAGAAGTGGCTAGAAGATTATGAGACAGTTGCGTTGACAAAAGAGTGTAGTACTATCCTAAAAATAGGCTACCTTTGAAGGTTAAGGATCTTGGATTATTCACCATTCCTATATCGATTGAAGGAAAAGAGTTGGGGAGAACATTGTGTGATCTTGGAGCTAGTATCAACTTCACGCCATTATCCATCTAAAAGAAATTGAAAGAAGTAAGACCTACCCCTATAACACTTCAATTAGTCGACAGGTCAACCACGTATCCTGAAGGTAAGTTTTAAAATATTTTGGTGTAGGTAGACAAGTTCACATTCCCAGCTGATTTCATCATTCTGGACTATGAAGTTGACAAGAAAGTGTCCATAATCTGAGGAAGACCCTTCCTAGCCATAGGTAGGACACTAATTGATGTTCAAAAGGAAAAGTTAATCATGAGAGTGCATGACCAGGAAGTAAAGTTCAATGTATTTGATATCATGACATATCTAACAGAAGTTTGAGGAATGTTCAACAATGTAATTGCTGGAGGAATTTGTAGAAGTTGAATTCGAGATAGATTTGCAGAAGCAGTATATTCAACAATTTGGGGATGCTATGCCTATGGATGCAAAATGTGAGATCATTTGTTCTGATACAACAGATAAAGAGGTATGTGAGATTTCATATTGTAAGAAAACATTTGAAACTTTGGATTTGAATGACAGGAAATCTCCATCTATGAAGCCATCTATTGATGAACCACCACAACTTGAGTTGAAGCCTTTACCATCATAATTGAAGTATGTTTATCTAGGTAAGAAAGAAACATTACCAATTATTATTGCAGCAAATTTATTATTTGAAAATGAAGATCAATTGATTACGTTGTTGAAGGAGTACAAAAAGGCCATTAGTTGGACATTGCAGACATTCAATGTACCAGTTCGTCTTTTTGTATGCATAAGATCAATTTGGAAGATGGAATTTTTAAGTTGTTGAGTAGTAGTGAAAATTAAATCCATCTATAAAAGAGGTTCTGAATAAAGAAGTCATCAAGTGGTTAGATGCTGAAATCATTTACAAATGAAGCCAACGAACTTATTCCTACTAGGATAGTGACAGATTGGAGGGTATGTATGGATTATAGGAAGCTAAACACAACTACTCATAAGAATCATTTCCCTTTACCTTTTATTGCCCATATGTTGGATAGGATAGCAGGTCAAGCTTATTATTTGTTGTCTTTTGCGTAGTGATAAAATTATGCTTCAGATATGCAGAAAAATACTAGAAATGAAGACAATCATGCTCAAGTATAAGCAATCATACAAGTAATACTGGAGTATTCCAGGATATGAACCACTGAGACTTAGTTAATCAAGACTGAGTTTTCACACATAATGCAATTCATTCATACAAAGGACTAAACCACAATGCAATGTCGATGTCAGAAAAGAGGGAAGAAGGATAGTTCAATTGGTTTCAGGGTTGTAGACATTCGAAATGCAATTAACAAACGTTCTAACAAACAATAACAAAACAAAGGTAGCTAATGACATTCTGTCATTCGAAGCAATACTATGATGCAGCGTTTTCTAGGAATAAAATAAATCTTTCTGTAAACTGGAATTCTCTATACACCCACTCTTTTGAGCAATATACACTAACAATCAAGTCCAATTTATATCTAAACTCAGACTCAACACTTTGTAAGCATGTAGTCTTTTTAGTTTTATAGCTTTTTCACCATGTCTAGTGCCTCTACGAGAATGAAATGCTCCATCTCTGCTATATCCTTTTACTCGACTTCGACTAGTCTTTTACCTTTCAGCAATAAAACTAGCTAGCATCAGCTATTGGCTGCCAACTGAAAAGCTCGCAACAATCAATAAAACAAAATAAAAAGAGCAAAATAATTCATTTCATTCACCATAATAAGCCGCAGAAGTAAATACTTGAATAAATGAGGGAATAAATGCAAATTCACAAGCTTCAGTTGGAATAAAATAACTAGAATAATATTCAAATAGAAAAGAGTAGCAGAATCGAAGGTGTTGAGGTGTAGAAGATAACAAGAGCTGGGTTCTCTTCAAAATGTTTGAATTGTTCTGTCGAGAGAATTCTTTCCTTTCTTAGCTTGGTTTCTTCCTTTCCAGCGGCTCGCCCTAGAAATCTGTGCTTCTATGGCTTAAATATAAGTGTGTAATGACTCATGGTGCCCTCATAGAATCCTACATGTAGGAATAAGGAAAATCGTGCTTTTTTGGGACATCACATACCTCTCATCCACTTAGAGTCTGTAAACTGGAGGATTTTGGGGGATATTCTGCTTGCCAAAATGCTGTAGCATTTTGTAGAGCAAAATGCTACCGAGTCGCATCACTTCCTGGGCTTCTGCTAATTCCAGCAAATTGCCATAGATATAATCCATAATTTAGCAGTGTTTTCATCCATGAACTATTAGGCAATGCAAGAGGACAAGTTGCAGAAATATAACTAAATGCTTTTTTCATACTATCATACTATAAATGACAACCAAAGACTTAATCTTATTAGCATAATAACCCTTTTTTGGAGAGTTATCATACCCTCAATCTTGAATCTTTAC
Source organism: Telfairia occidentalis (assembly GCA_026257165.2). NCBI lineage: Eukaryota > Viridiplantae > Streptophyta > Magnoliopsida > Cucurbitales > Cucurbitaceae > Telfairia > Telfairia occidentalis. The sequence continues at coordinate 1,367,487 of JAOANK020000057.1, read as the reverse complement.
TTGTCCTCAAGCAAAACAGATAGGAATCAACCCTGCAATTCCTAGCTATGCAGCCTCAGTTAAAAGTACTATGATTATTCTTAGGTAGCTTTCTTAGTTCTCTCTAATACTTTGCCGCACCACTCCTTACTCCCTTCAGCAGCTTACCTCCAACTAACCTTCTTTAAGACTCCTAACTAGGTCCTAAGCTGCACTCGTTTCTTTCTTTTTCCTATCCTTAAGCTTCACCTTCCATCACTTACCACAATATTCTATTATTCACTTGCAAAACCTCAAGACTTCTATATTTAGGGATGAAGATTGGTTTGCGCTACAAATCCTACAGCTTTTGAGTGAACTCCTCTTTTTGTTTTGTATTTTATTTAATCTTTTTTTTTTTTTGCATAGATAGAAAAGGGTAATTTGTCACATTTGTTTTGGCTTATCCTCGCTTTCTAGGCGCTGAATATCCAACTACAAGCAACTCATTAAGAAGAGCTAGGTGTATCACCTTTGTTTTGACTTATCCCAGCTTCCTATGCGCCGTATATCCAACTAGAGCAATACACAAAACCCTTCTCCTTTCTTCTGTACGTTTTTTTTAGAGAAGAGGGGAGGTTTACTTGCTTTACAAAGTGCTTATAGAAGGCACGCACACCACCCCCAAGTTTGAAGTTAACAATGTCGTCATCGTTGACTAAGAGGAACAACTAATGTGGGGGAGTGGGGTAGAACATGGGAGACAGTACTAAGAGATTATAAACAATTGAAGAAAATTGCTAGGGGAGGTTCTGTTGGCTAAGCTTCTTTAAAAGAAAAACAAGGAAAACTATACACCTTTGGTTAGTTGGGCACACCTAATAAATACTAGCTAGCGATAAACTCCAAAAAGCGATTAGGCGTGGGCGTATTTGTGGGTAGAAGAGAGGAATATCGTCATTGATTAATCTGAGAATACACAGACCCAAACTGAGGCAAGACACGGCTAGACAACTTTCGATAAGTATAGGGCATGGGTATATATATATATTACACACATACCTAAACAAACAACATGGAAAGTAGACAAAAGATGAGCTATAAGTTTTTTAATTAAGGATGCTAGAGGAACAAATCACAAAAGAGAATGATAGCACATCTTGCCAACATCATACAGACAAAATGATAAGGAAGCAAACAAAATGATTAAGTACTACAAAAATATTTAAAAAGGGAAAAGCTTCCCTTTAGCTGCCAGCACTTTCTTCAGTAGGCTACGGTGCCTCCTTGGATTTTCTGGGGTAGAGTGACGACAATGGTGATAGATGAGCATTCTTTAGTTTGAAGGTGTTGTGCCACACTCGATCCCTCTTCTGGATATACTTGATTTGTCCCTTCTGTCGCTTGGCCAACTTTCCTATCTTTGGGATGAGCTACTCCAGTAATATAGATAGTCCTTCGGTGCAAGAGACAACTAAATGATCCATGTTGAACTGATGAGTAGGGGCAGCAGTTGGAACGTACGATGGAGCTGAGGACTTGTCTTTGGTAGGAGCATGGGCATCAACTTCTCACTTAATGCAGATGATCATTTGCCAATCTATCTCGACTTTCTTGAAAAGGATCTCATTCGTCTCTTCAAGGGGAACGTTCACGTGCAAACTCAACCTAGAAATGAGACGTGGAAAGAATAATTTATCTGCTCTCTCCCTTGCGCATCTTCAAATCTCTTGTTCAATCAAGTGGCCAATGTCAAGCTCAAATTCTCTCTTGCATAGACCAACATGATGCGCTCACGGGAGATGGAGGAATCATGAGTTGTGAGAAGGATGCAATTCTTCAGAAAATAAAGCCAAAAAGCCGCTTGGGGCGTCAACATAGAGGGAAGAAGTTACTAGACTCCAAGTTTAGAAATCTGCCATTCAGTTGAATCGTTGCCCACAACCTCTAAGTCAGTTTTTAGATTATCAGGCTTTGAAGCTGAATAAAGGCGGTTTCCCTCTGGATTTGTTGGTGGAACAAAACCATAGAAACAGTTAATTATTTAAGAGGAGAATTTTACCTTTTTGCTGCAGACCCACACGAATGTTTGTCCATCAAAAGTAATATTGGAGTAGAACTCCCTCACAAGCTGTGCGAACACGTACTATGGCTTCCCACTGAATTGCTCCCAGTTGTTTAGCTTAATGACTTCCCCAATGTAAGCTGGCACTTCGAATGAAGTGAGCAAAATCCCTTTTATAGCCAGGAATCTTTTTTACTTCATTTATTTCGCTCACTTCTCGGCCACATGATTAACGTATTTCGTAAATGTGGCTCTTTTCTTTGTTTCAATCTTCATCCTTTTTGGGTGCATCCTGTTGTCTTCATAGATAGGTGATAGATATGCTTCAACAATGTAGAATAATTGAAAATGAAGACAAAGAATGCTCAAGTATAAGCAATCCTACAAATAATACTGGAGTATTCTAGGATATCGATCCACAAGGACTGTTCTGCCCAGAAGTCTCACTATTATACTCTTATCAGTTAAAAATATATATATTGAACATGGGAAAAAAGATAGGAGAAGAGGGTAGAAAAATCACTTTGACTGGTTTTTTTTTTCATAAAAGGAAATAGCAAATAATCTTTATAACAAACAAGCAATGCTAAAATAGGTAGTTGGTGTTGTTTAATGCAATTATGCATCACAATGTTGCAGCATCATCTGGGGTTGAACTGTTTTATTCTGTAGACAGGGTATTTGACATACTCACTCTGTCGAGCATAATATACTAGCATGAGAAACCTCGTTACGTCTAACTTCAAGTTTCAAGATCTTCACAACTACCTATTATCTTATAGCTTCATCATTATTTCTAATGAGTCTACGATGTGAGGGTCATCACATCTTCTATATCCTTTCTTCCTGGTTCGACTGATACTTTACCTGTCAGACAGAGTACTAGCTGTCTAAAGCTACCGATGGCCAACTGGGAAGCTCACGATTACAGTGTCTAAAAAAGAAAGGAACAAGAACAAAACATACTTCATTTCACAGCTTCAACTAAAGCGAGGTTCAACACATCACATTTATCAATAACAGTAGAAGAAACAAAATAAGTAAAATCTATATAAAGGATGGGTTATGTTGAGGAAGTGGGTGGTAACAGAAATTAGGTCAGAATGGCTTTTTCTTCTCTGCCTTCCAATTTCTTTCCTTTTTTTTTTCTTTCTTCCTCTTTCTTCCAGCTGTCACCACCTCTTTCTGTGCCGATCTTTACCCTAAAATAGCGTGCCTGGGTAATGCCTATTATGTCCTCCAATACTCTGAAACGTGTGAGGGTATCACAATGTGCGCCCTTTCAGAATGTCACACGTGCCCTGTAGACAGTGTTCGTACAAATATAACTTCTGGGAGTATTTTGATTGCCGCAATGCTACAACAATCTTTATACAAGATGCTACCATGAAGTTCTGTCAATTGAACTTTCGCCAACATTTTTGTTTTACTTTGTTGCTTCCTCTTGATTTGAGCATGCAAAGATATCACTTGCGAATCAGTAATCGCGTTAAGCAAGCAAATATAACACTAAATCAACCTAATGTGATAACGTTTACGACATGACCGTAGTCAAATATTCAATATTAGATGTATAATAACCCTATTTTGGAGAGTTATCACACCCCGAAGCTTGAATATTTGCTTGTCCTCAAGCAAAAGATCAAGAAACCAAACAGTTCCCATTTTCCCCGCCTTAGCTTACAAGTCCCGTGAGTTTTCATGGGTACTTTTCTCAACATTCTCCACTTCCTCTCTGCCCCACTTCCTATTCACCTCAAACAACTTATAGTTACCGGCTTTTTTCACGGCTCCTAACTAGGTCTTAAGGTGCACTTGTTTCTTTCTTTTCCTATCTTGAGGCTTCAGCTACCATTGCCTACCATAATATTCTATCACTCACTTGCGAAACCTCAAGACTTCTACACGTAGGGGCGAAGACTCGTTTGTGCTACACATGCGACAACATTGAGTGAACTTCCCTTCTGTTTTTTCTTTTGCCGCTTTTTTCTTTTCATAGATGAAAAGGGTAATTTGTCACCTTCATTTTCGCTTATCCTCGCTTCCTAGGCGCTGACTATCCAACTACGAGCAACCAATTAAGAAGAGTCAGGTGTATCGCCTTCGTTCTGGCTTATCCCCTCTTCCTAAGCGCTGAATATCCAACTACGAGCAATGCACGAAACCCTTCTCCTTTCCTCTATTATTATTATTATTATTATTACTATTATTTTTGGAACAAAACATATAAACAGGGGACACTCAAAGCTCACTTGCTTTACAAAAAGATTACAAAAAGCACATTACTCATTCTTCCAAATAGGCACAATACCCGCAAGCTTGAATTTGACAATGTCCTCATTGTTGACTATGAGGAGTATCTAGTGTAAGGCGTAGAGAGAACATTGGAGATAGCAGGAGAAATTACACATGACTATAGAAAATTGTGGGTGAGGTTCTTTTGGGTAAGCTTCGTAAAAAAGAAAAGGAAAGTTGTACTTCTCTGGTTAGTTGGGCATACCTAAACAATGCTAGCTAGCTATAAGCTCCAAAAAGCGAATAGGTGTGGGCACCTAAAGTTGAAGAGAGTAATGATCATCATAGATATCACCCTGAATCCCAAAGACTTGACCAAGGCATACGAAACTGGGCTCCAGCAAGGTGGCGACTGCAACGGCACATAGCTCAGGATACTTACTGGGACTTGTGGGGACATAGGTAGCATGGCTAGCAGGTGCAGGCTTCTCTTCTTCCGGTGCATGAGCATCAACGCCCCGCTGGATGTGCAAAGTATAGTTTGCCAATCTATGTCAACCTTCTTCGAAAGAGTGTCATCAGCCTCTTCGAGTAGGACTCGGACTTGCAGACATAATTAGGAGATGAGTCGGGGGAATAAAAGTTTACATGCCCTTTTCGTCGCGCAGTTTCAAATTTTTACCTCAATGAGTTGCCCGATGTTGATTTCAATCCCTCGAAGTATAACGTAAGTCAACATGATACGTTCTCTAGAAATTGAGGAGTCATGCATCGTTGGCAAGATGCGATTCTTGATGAAGTAAAGCCAAAAGGTGGCCTGAGGCGACAACATAGATGCGATAAGAGAATACACTCCCAACTTCGAGATCTGCCATTTTGCTGTTTCATTCCCAATAGTTAATAAAGCGTCCTCTAATTCTTGTTCATTTGGCATGCAACATAATCAGTTCCTTCTTAGATTGTCTGAGGGGGTGAAACAATAAAAGGCATTAATTTCAACTGAAGTAAATCTTACCTTTTTGCCTCACACTGAAACGCGAGTCTGCCCTTCTGTCATGATGTTGGCACAGAACTCTCGAACCAGCTTGGGAAAACCGAGCTGTGGCTTCTAGCAAAAATGCTCCAAGCCATTGATTTTTATGATGTCACCGATATACTGCAGGATGTCGAACAGGAAGGATCTTCTTTTTGGCTAAGAGTCGCTTGGTCTTCATATCCTTAGCTCTCTTCGCGGCCACATGGTTGATTTATCGTTGAAATGCTACATGCTCTTTTCCCATTTGATCGTTTCCCTTCTTTTCCAGCGTTGCACAATCTGGTGTCATCCTTTCTGTTTTCTTCGAATGCTTAATCTTTAATGCTGCAATCGGTTCATTGTTCGCTTCAGCATCTTGGGATGTTACAGCAGCATCGCGACGCCTAGTGTCGCTTTTTGGTTTCTTCTTTTTCTTTCTTTGTTTGTCGATAGTGCTGGCTGGAGGGTTTTCATCGAGTAGTGTTGTAGGCGAGGCATTCACAAGAGTTGGCTCATTCTCACTATTACCTCCTTCAGCTCCTACTGGGGGTCGCTGCGCATCGCTTTCGGCTGCTCTTCATCTTGCTCATCGAAGTTATCGTCATACCAGTTGTACATCGCCTCTTCAAATGTAGCCTATTGAGTAGTGTCACTGTCCCTGTCATCCAAGTGTAGCTCAATAGTGCGACGACTTTCAATGTGCTCTTCCGTGTCACTCTACTTTCTGCTGCTTCCCTCTGGGATAGTGGTAATCTTTTCCGTTACTCACTCTGATATGTCTTTGGGGACCGTTTTAGGGGTTTTCGGAGGTGATTCTTTCTGAGCATTTGCTGGAGAGGTAGGGGGGATGTCCTTCTTCTGTGCTGGGCGGGGTGGTTTACTGACTCCTTGTTTGAATCTTCGATTTCTTGGCGACGGTTCCTCTTCTACGATTCTCCCTTTGTAGCGATTAGCAGTAATCTTTCGCTTCTTCTTCTTTTCCAGGTGGGTTGATGGTGGAGGGACATGCTACTTTTCGGGGGAATCGACCATTGGGTACACCACTTTCAATGGTATACAGTCAGTTGTAATACATTGGTGTTCTAGGGTTGCTTGCTGTTCGTCATCGGAGGAAGATTCTAGATGCATTGGATTTGAGGCGCTGGTTGTATGATAAATCTGTCTGGATGGTTAGATTTTTTGACTTCCTTCGCCTCAAGTGGACACCATTCTGATTACAGGAACAAGAGCTTCTGGGGATGAGGGCGATGGGGAAATGCAAACTATACTTGGAAGACGATGAGTAAATGCAATGGGGCTGCACAGCATAAATAGGAGCCAACGAGATTTTTTTTTATCGTTGGGGATCAATTATCAACTCATTTTCAAAACACTGTTTAGCATGACGTTATCGTTCCACCCCTCATCCATGCGTCTTCAAGGTATAACCATCTGTCCTTAATTTTGCTTGCCTTTTGGAATTTTTCGTGCTACCCAAAAAATAATAGCTAGTGCCTAATTCAACCAGACAAACAAAAACAAGAAATACGAGACAAAAAAGAACAACACAAAGATACAAACACACAAAATAAAAATACACCATAGAGTAAGACTCAGTATTTTCTCCACGATATCAATCAGACTAAATATTTACGAATCCACGGCAACGGCGCCAAAAACTTGACACAAGCATCGGGTATTCGATCGGTCTCCATCAGATGCTAGAACCTTGATCGCCACCCAGCGCGATGCACCGTAGTGTACGGGTCAGTTTTAGTATAGTGAATATGAGTGTCGAGTGTCGT
>JAOANK020000057.1:1347082-1360330 GCA_026257165.2 Telfairia occidentalis | reverse complement strand
ATACTTTTTGCATTCCAACCTCTTAGAATTCTATACATTTATTATTATTGATAATTAATTAAAAGAAAAAAAAATAATGGTAGGAAAAAACTTTTTGCATTCTAACCTTTAAATTCTATATATTTATTATGGTTGATAATTAATTATTAATTAATTATTTATTTATTTATAATTAATCAATAATGACATATTTTGTAAATTAATAAATTAAAGAAGAGACAATAAGTGTCCAAAAATATTTTTCCACCATCCTCACTTTTTAATATATATTATAAATATAAATTATAGATTATGCCTAAATCATTTTAAAATTAAGTTATTTTAAAAGAGAAAAATGAAAGTGTTACTACACTAGTCTATATGAAAATATATACATTGTCTATTTAATCTCCTTAATTTTTATTCACACATTTATACACTATATTGTTTGTTTTCCTTAAATTCAACAAAGATAACTAAAAACAAAAGTAGAACAAACATTTGTCTTTATAAATTGAATAAATATTTTAAAATATTTTAATTTTGAAAAAAAATTGCATTTTTTTGTCTCTAAAGTTTGTAAAAATTCCAAAGTTCATAGGTTATAAAATGATGATGTGACATTTTAAAAGTGAGCTGAATGTTAGGTGGAGGTGATGTGACAAATTTTTTAAAGTTTAAAAAATATTCTCCAAATACCACCTTCACCACCATCTCAAAAGTTTAAGGAGTTGAACTTAAAATTTTACTCATTAAGTTTTTTTGTTTGAATGTTTGTTCAAAAGGGAAAAAAAAAGAAAACTATTAATGTTGTACGATTTTAATCTTAATTTATAAACAAAAATTAAAATATGACGAGGTTAAATTAGTTGTAAAATTCCGTGAATTCCTGCAAAACCCGACCATATCAATATCTATACTTTTGTTATAAAATCTTAGCATCAACAGTTGTCGATATCAATACTCACATCCCCCACCATAAAAAACACAAAGACTTTGATGTCAATTTGAACCTAAGAAAGAATGTAGCATATGTAATTTCCTTAGCACTCACAAAGCTTTCTAAGATCTATCAAATTGCAAAAGGCCTTGCGCTCGTATGATAATTAGAATTCTCTTCTATTTTCCTTTTTTACTTTAATTAGAATTCTCTTCTATTTTCCTTTTTTAGTTTCTTCTTGCTGCACTTCTGAATTTGATGCCAAAACTGTGTTCCTGATCCACAGGAATGTTGGCTTCGCATCATTCTCACGAGATTCAAGTTTCACCTACAGTGATGATTGTAGGTATCTGCCCGTGGTTTACGAAATCAATCTTATTCAACCGCAGACAGCACATCATTTGCTCAGGCAGTTCTTCAGGTTTTTGTGCCTGCCAAAACTTAAAAGAATCAGCCAAAAAGTTCTACGACCATACTTTGTAGTAACTTACAAGCTCAATTTAGCCCTTGAACTTTGAATATTTTATTTATTTAGTTACTGAATTTTAAAAGGTTTCAATGAAGTTCCTAATTAAGTCCTAGATTATCTTTCTATTTAATCTATATCTTTGATACCAATTAAAGAATGTCAAAGAGTCAAACGAACTAATGAGCATGCCATATTAGCATCTCGTTAATAGTTTTTTTCCCCTTTTTTGAGTTCAACAAATGCAAGAGTGAGGTTTCAACTTTAGGAAATTAGGTAATAGGAGCTTTATCCATTGAACTAAGCTCAGTTTGACATCTTTGTTAGTAGGGTCAATTGACAAGAACTAAATACAAGCACAATTTGACCTTCAAGAACATAATTGAAACTCGTTAAAGTTAAAAGAACTAAATAAAATATGCCTTCTCAAACTTTAAGAATTATTACACCTATAATTTATGTGTGCATCAAAAAACACAACTTTTAATATTGAGAAATGTCAAGGAGTCAGGATAAACAAAATTGGTTTTTAATGTTACCAGATTTAAGTTTGAATACAATAGAAGTACCTCGATTGTTAAACCAAAGTCAAGTATCCCATGCTTCAAACGATCACGGAATGATTCGAGACCTTTCCTTGATATATAGCTGAACCTATGTATGTCCAAATCAATCTCGAAATAATTTTGTCCCTGAAATAACCATAATGCAAAAGTCATCAAGATGCCTGATATTTCTCAATGATATTATCAGAACGAGCTCCAAAAATGGAAATTATTTTACCCTGAAAAAGTTGTGTTGAGGTCGTGATAGCACTGGCTTTTCATTATAAGAACTAACTAGCTTTTTTTCAGCAGAATTTAACTGGAGATCTTCAGGATTGACCAACCCACCCACTATTTTCAACCTTTCTCTGAAAGGAACCAAGGATTCCCTTGTGAATCCTCTGACTTTTTCCATTTCATCTTCAATCAGCCTCTGAGGAAGAAAACCAGATTTAGATCTTTGTTATCAGAACTACGTCAATGCAGATAATATAATGAAATGAAAATACTTTTCTAACACTAATACTGTGTTTGGAAGTTGAGGAATTTTAAATTTTTATAGATGTCAAATGAATTTGGTTGTTTGTTTACAATAAAAAAGTGCATGATTTGAAATCGTGTTTTTACTCAAAAAAAATTCCAGACTAAAATGGTCCGATTTCCATGGATTTCATAAGATTTTAGTTAAATTACTTATTTAATCTTGTCATATTTTAATTTTAATTCATAAATTAAGATTAGAAACCTATATTAATAATGTTCTTTCTTTTCTTTTCTTTTCCGTGAACATCCAAACAACAAAATCTAAATACATTCATTTCAAATTTTTTTCATTCCAAACAAGATGAAGAATTTAAAATCATTTCTCAAATTTCAAATCATAGAACTTAAAACCATTTCTTCAACTTTCTTGACGCCAAACAGAACATAAGGAGGATGCGAATATGAAGAATCAAATCCCTTTTGTCTTGACAATCTTCATAAGTGGATCAAACATTTTTCAAATATCCAAAATATATACAAAGATTGATTGAAGTGGTGGAAAAGGTACCTTCATGCAGTCTTGAAAATGAGGAGATATCTCTTCGTCAAAATTTTCAGATAGTCTAAAATACAGTACAAGGCTCATCCCTTCACCATTGTAATCACCAGGGAACATTGAAGCTGGATATGTAGGCAGCTACCACCGAAACAACAAAACAAAATCTGAATTAAGTAAATTTAGTTGTAGTTTGTAACATTCTATTGTTTTATCATCCATATAGCCCATTAAAATATTAAATCCCAATGATTTTTCATACTAAAGCCAGATGGAAATATCAAATTTCTTTTCCATTTTGATAATGGCAGACAAAATCCTTGTTATTGGAAAGCTCATTGAACGGAAAGAAGTGAAAATCAAAGGACCTGTATATTAACAATTAAGGTGGATGGTAGCTTTTCATGTGCTTTCACATGTGGAAGTTCAAGATGCTGAGCAATGTGATTTATCTTCTGGGGGCAGAGAAACAAGTCAACTCCAATTGGTACATACGGGCTGAAGTTTGGAGCCGGGTATTTCTGTTTGTCTCTACACACAATAGGTGTTCAGAGTTAGAAAGAAGAAAAAACCAACACAGTTAGACACTTAAAATCAAAAGCCCTAGATGTGCATAATATAGAATTAAAGGACTTGAAACCCAAGAACATGCCTGAAATAATTTTCTCCACGAAGCTTAAAGATAGAAGGTGAAATAGGGGACCAGGACGATGGAGTTAACTTTTCTCCCTTTGCACATGGAATTTGAAGTCCTGCTCTTGGACGGTATAAGATTTTTTCAGACGTACCTGTGCATCAACATATTATACTTCTATAAAAGCTGCAACCCAAGTAATTTAAGACACAGTTAATTTAACACAATAACCTCAAAACTAGCATGTTTACTTACAAAACTCAGTTCTTTCATATCCGTCAACAGATTTTCTCTTAACAGAAAGCATGATAACTGCTGACTTCTTCCTAGGTGCCGGTGGGGGACTAGAAGAATAATTCTTCTCATTGCCACTGACTGGAGGAGGCAAACAAGGCAGGCAAGTATTCATATTGAACTCCTGACTCGTATATCCAAAGTTCTGCACGCCACCATCAATTTTGAGATAACTTTCATAGAAACCTTCATACATACATCCAGTATCGATGAAGCACGATGTGCTTTCGTACTGAAGTAGTTGAGCATTCGGGGGATTTCCAATTGAAGGAAAACAATCTGCCATCCCAAAACACAAATTAATGATTTTTGTAATGAAATGAGAAAGGAGTTGTTGGCTGTGGAGAAGAACTTTATGCTTTACCTCCATGAACACTACTGAAATCATCATCATCAGAATCGGAGTCCAACATACTAGCTGAGTCAAACCATGGTTCATCTTGGCACAGTCCTACAGATGACAATTTTAAAGTTCATGGTTCAGATGAATATATCTAGCTTAACCAAAGTAGTATTTTCCATCTAAATCTTCCAACATGGAGCAGCTAAGTGAGTAAAATAAAAAAGCTTCAGTTAAAAATTAATCTAGACCTAATTTTAGATACATGTAATTTGTTTAAAGTCCACGACTATTTGGCTACATGAGAACTAGAAAACACATTCATGAATATTTATGTATGGTGAAGCGTCATGTATTAGTTGTATTTATTTCACGGATGCAAGTGAGAAGCAAAAGAATACATCACAAGTTTCTTCCAAAGTCCTATAAGTACAGAACAATCTTCTTCTCTTGACTCGTGTGATTGCATGTAATTTGTATTTTCGTTGTGTATTAAGAGTGTCCAGTGCAATAGTATAATTCTCTGTCATGGGATACCAAACATAACAACTTTGATTGCCAGGATTGAGAGAGGAAGAGAAGATACCATTTGCATCAATTTGACCATGGTTCCATTGCAGCTGCTTAAGATGGAAGGTCATGTTAGAAACTTCAGACCTTGCGTGGGCAGAAGCGGCTCCCTTCTCGAAATCGAGATGAACAAACTCACTGACCGTAAAATCTCTTGCATGGTTTCGTGTATCACTGATTCCTTTGATATTGACCTCAGGAATGGTAGCTGAAATCTTACTACGACGTTTTCCAAATCGTGAAGAGTATTTCCTATATGCTTTGAGATTTCGACTTAGTTTTGAGGTGCAGCCACCCATTGTGTTAGTTTTGCAGTCCTAAACCTCTGGGGTGATTAAAAAGCGGTACAACACTGAATCCTCACTCCACTAAGAAGAAACCTATAATACAGAAAAGTTATCGTTGTGGCGCTTAACAGCAGAATCGAACACTTTATGAATATGACAGTGTTTGATCTCGAACATAATTCATATCTCAAATATTGTTGGCATAAAAAAAAGTCAGCTGCGGATGATAGAAATAATTAGGTTCATTGTTCATAAATAAACGATATGAGCTCATTCATAGAGCTTAAGAACTAATTTTGAATCGTTGAGGCATGCTATGTTACATTCTCCATATATAACATAAATACAGAAACCAAAACAAAAATGAGAGCCAATAGACGAATAAAATTGGGAATGGATTTTCATATCCCGCGTCCCAACTAAAATTGCTAGAAACCGACAACTAAGCCAAACTAGGAAGGAACTATCTGTTTCTCTCTCTCTCTCTCTCTTCTTTCCTCATATCTTTTTTCAGTCAAATAAACCTACCTTCTTCAATGTCAATGGCATCCCAAATAAACTTGTAACTTTCAGCGGCTCCCTGAAACAGGGTTTGATGCATGTAGATAATACATTGGCGTGTCACCGAGACCACAACACCATTTTCGACCTAAAGAAACCAGAAAAGAAAGAAAAAAATGATAATAGAATCGAATTGTCTGAATCAAAACCAGAGTTCCCCTTTGCTAGTTCAAATTTCCATTCGTATGACGTGAATGATTAGAACAATGGAAATGAGAAACAAAACAATGGAGAAATCAGAGAAAAATTTGAGAGAGACATGGAGAAATGGGAGAAGAAGAGTTGGGCATAAATGAGGAATCGTCGTTCCCCACGAGGAACTCAGATTCCTCGATGTGTTGGCTCTGATCCTTCTTCTGAAACTTGAATCGATTTTTTTTTTTTTTTTTTTGGTTTGTTTTTGGGAAGGAGAAGAAAGAAGAGAAGAGAATAGAAAATGGAAATGTAGATTGGAGGAAAAGGAAAGAGCAGAACACAAAGTCCGTTGTATACGGATCTCCACTCTCCACTTCGCGGGAAACTAACCTTCCTTCCGCCAACTGTGCAACTTTTTAACCGATTTTTCTATTTTCTATTTTTATATCACATATATAACTTCTTCTTTTTCTTTTTTCTTTTTCTTCTTCTTGCCATATTTAGATTTCATGGTAGTTCAAACCTTATTTTGGACGTTGGTCTCTCTTCAATTTTCCATTCTTATTTTAGAAATCCCTTTGCACAAAAGTCTATATTTATAAATATTTTCACTTTTAATCTTTCAGATTTACAACATTTATTTTATTTTTATAATACCCTTATTTACTTATTATATTTAATTTAATTTAATATTTATCATTCAATTTAAATTTCTTATTTAATACAATCTTGAAATTAATGATTATTTTGCATTCAAATTTGAAATGTTTTAAACATTCAATGATTTTTATTAATTTATTAGATTGATTAATTTTTTTCTAAATTAATAAAATATAAGATTTGAATATAATTTGAAATCAATCAAATTTGGAAGGTTTCTTTTTGTCTTTTTTTTTCTTCCAAATTTTTTTTCTTGTCGTTCATCCACAAAAAAACGTACATTGTCATATATACCTCGAATATGTTTATTTTGAAGATTATTACTTAGTATATATACCAGGTATATATTTCAGAAGAATGCAAGTCCATTTTATATATATCGAGTATTTATTATAAAACAGTTGATATATGCCTAGTATTTCTTCTAGACCAATTAATAAACATTAGATATACCCGGTATACAAAAATTGGATTATATAGGTTTATACATATTTCTATAAGAATAGAGTACCTAATATTAGAAACTTTTCACATAATAACCGATAGGTTTATACTCTGTTTTATGCAACCTTGAATATTGAACAAAATGAGTTTATATTTTTTCACCTAATAATCGTTTCTTTACAAGAAGAATGATTGAATACAACATGCACATCTAAATGGAGGAAGAAAACATACTCGTTTTTTGGCAAAATTGAAGAAATATTATTTGATTATCTACTCTGCATCGTTGAGGAAACTGTATCGTTTATCTACTCCGACCATAGGAAGCTTCTCCATTTCTGTTTTTCGAAGAACGAAGATCGTAGGATTTTTTGGTGAATGTTGTTGATGAAGAAAATTGGTTGCCAAACGTGTGGATGGAAGCTTGGATTTTTTTTTTTTTTTGAAAACGATGAGAAATCGTGGTGAATCCCAAACGTTTAGCCTAAAAAAAAGGGGAATTTTTTTTTTCCAAATCTAATGTTGATTTCAGAAAAAAGGGAATAAGTTTAAACTTTCTTTTTTTATTATTTGTTTAGATTTTTTAAAATTATATTAATTAAATAAGGGTAGAAAGTAAAATTGCTCATAGCTTGGGCCTCCATCTATGCGGGCTCAGACATTTTTTAGATTATTTTGAAATCTAAACTTTTATGAACGTCTGATAAAAATATGGTATGTGTGTAGTTTTCCCTTTATTTTATTGATTTAAATATTATTTTGATCCTTTTACTTTTAGTTTTTGTTCATTTTGATTTATGTAATTTCAAAACATCTATTTTGGTATCTTCACTTTTAGCCTTTGTCCATTTTAGTCCATGTATTTTTGAAACATTCATTTTGGCCCATGTACTTTTAAAAAATAATCATTTTGGTCATTTCATTTCTATTTTATCTTAATTTTTTCGAACATAATTTAAGTACAATACGAAATTCAATAAAATTTTTTAAATACAGTTACAACTTTGTATTAATGGGTTTTTGTTGTATATAGAATTTGTATTAAAATTTTGCAAATTGAGACAAAATAGACTTTTTGAAAGTGCAAAGACTAAATGAATAAAAGTTGAAAGTAATACATGAACCAAAATTGTAACATCTCATTAATTTAATTTAATTTAATTTAAATGTATTATTGTTGAATTAATTAGAGACTAAATTATTTTGATTATATTAGAGGGACAAACAAAAAAAGGTTTGTTATTTTAGAAATAAGGAAATTTTATTTATTTAGGAAAAGGAAAATCTAAGGGGTGATGACATTTTAGTAATTAAAACGATTTAGAACTAGGGTTAGAGTTTGGAGTGAATCCTATAAGTATGCTTGATAGGAACCCTAGCCACCAAGCCATCTTAGTTTTTTTTTTTTTTAATAAAGAATTTCCTTTTCTTTTTCCTTTCTCATTCTCACGCAAACTCTCCCATCCTTCTTGAAAATTTTTCTCTCTCACACGTGTTTTCTCCTCGACCATACCAGCAGGCAGCAACACTCCAGTGATGATGGTGTCTTTTCTCCTCATACCTCCTACGGAACAGGTAAGGCAATAAATCGGCTATCCTTATGTTTTCTGGGATTTTTTCCATTTTAACCATATTTTCCCTCTTTTCCAACGATTAGAGGGGGCATTTTTGGCCCAAAAAACAGGGTCGGAAAGAACCATAAAGTTGAGATCTACACGTTGGCAAAAGCAGAACCACGATTGAACTAGCAGTGAAGCGTCACGCACCGTAGAGGTGGACTACAGCGGCGCCACGTGTGGCACATGCGCTGAACTTTCTCCAGCACTTGGCGGCATGTGGGTGCTTCGATCGAGGCGATTCCAGTGGTGTTGAGTTTCTAGGGTTGAGTAGAATCTACGGCAGCACGTGGGCAGCGCGTGACAGACGGTGGCGACGCGTAGTGGCGATGCGTGAGCTGTGGTTGCATAGAGAGTGTGCCGTGCAATTTTGGTAGTGTATATCCCTTAAAAGCCCTAGCTTTTCTTTTAATTAGAAGTTATTAGTAGTTTAGGGAAATAATTTGGCATTATGAGAATTTTTGACTTAGGTTGCTAAAAGGATCGAATATTGAGCCACTTAGAATCACCTTGCTCTTTTAGGAATAAGATAAGTAGTTTCACTCTTGGATAAGCCTTTGAGCTAGGTTAGGCTTGTGTATGCTATGATGTTTTATGCATTCTCTAAAAAGCATGATTATGTTATTTGTGGATTCTCTTAAAAGCATGTTGTATAGAGAAGTGTGATGAGTATAATGTGATGTGAATATATGATGATATGGAATCATGTGTATTGATTATGGATGCCATGGGCATAAGTTATATGATATTGTTTGGGACCTATGCATATTTAAAACACATGTTGCATGTACATATGACGGTGACACCATCTCCGATTATAAGGGGTCGGTGTGGGTGGACATCTAGCTATACTGACTGGTACCTTTACCATTAATAGTAGTTAGGTTTCCTAGAGAGCCCACACACGAACCTCCAAGTGAGAGGTAGAAGGATGGGATCAAGATCGTGTCACCTAGAGTATTATATATTGAGGATCCTCCATGAGAATGTATATCTTTATATAAAGATAGAGAAAGGTCCCATATGAGCTGTATGACTGTTTGTGTTAGCATGTCTGACCTCGGGTGTCGGGGTCACTTACTGGGTATCTTTGTACTCAACTTATTTTATGCTTTTATTTTCCTTTAGGTAATAACATGGGTTGCCAGGGTGGTTGATGAGGAATAAATTGCAAGGGGCCATGGTTACGAGTTTAGTCTTTTGATAATTTTGCATTATCATCTTGTTATTTGATTTGAAGCATTTTCAAACTAAGTGTTTGAGTCTTTTGAACTAGTCTCTACTTATATTTTGATGTATTGTTTGCTTTTGAATTGGAATTCTAAAATATTTGAACGTGTTTTGAAACTGACCTATTTCTTATATATGAGAATAGATGATCTCAATCTTGGTAACTTTATAAATTATTTGTTTACGAGCATGCATGCTAGTAGTGATCCTAGGTAGTCTATGTCTAGAAGTATGGTCATTACAAAAATTGACATTTTGAAATTAAAGAACCAAAATGAATTAAAACTTAAAGTACATGGATCAAAATATTATTTAAACCTAGTTTGTTCAATTAACTTTTAGGGTTTTATTTTTGGAATAATTAACTTTTGTATATTTTCTTTTACTTAAGTGTATTTTGTATGACTTTCTTAATCATTTCCTATTTTTTGTTTTATCTTTTTTAAACATAAGTGTTTGGCAACTGTTTACTATTTCACGTTTCCAAGAAGTATATATACAAAATTCGAGAATAATAAAATCTAAGCTTAGTTTGGGATTGCTGTAGCTTTTAAAATAATTGCTAGCAACTTTGCTTTTAGAAAAAAGCAATTTTAATATGAAGTAAATTAGTGTTTGGTAAATTTTAATTTTAAATTTAAAAAGTAAGTTATAGTATTTGGTAAATAAACATTAAATTGTTATGATTTGCTATAATGATCAAAGTAGACATATTATTTCAAGTATTATTTTTATTTATATTTAATATCTAAATTTATTATAAAATAATTATATAAAATTGATATGATTTAAGTTACAAATTATTTTGTTTACTCGAAATTATTTGATAAAAGATTTAAAATAATAATTGTTATAAAAAAATTGAATCCATCAAAATCTCATTCCAAATTTAAATATAAAATGATATAAAAAAGAAATATTTAATGAAAATAAACATTAAAAAAAAAAAATAGAAGAGATGCAGATTTTTAGAAAAGTAAAATTCAAAAGAAGCTATCTAATTTTGTAGGTAAGAGTAAATTCAAAAGTGATTTTATAAAAATTCTGAAATAGTTTTACCAAACTCTAGAAATAATTAAAATTCTCCCAAAATTACTTTTGACCCCAGTGAAAGCAATTCCAAATGGACCCCTGGTTTGCTTTTTCATAAATATAAGTAAAAAGTACCATTTTATCTAATTTTACTTATAAAATGTATAATAAATTGAAAATTAAATATAGCATAATAATTTTAAATATTTTATTTTAAAAACCCATTCTCATGAAAATGATTGATTTTTAATTTAAAATTGGAGAGAGGAAGAAATAAGAAATAATTACAAAATATTGTTTCTTATTTTGGTGAGTGTACTTTTTAATTTTTCTATTTTTGTTCTTAAACTTTAAAAAAATATATTTTTAGTCTCTAAACTTTTTTTTTTAAAAAAAGAACAATCAATTTGGCCCCTAAATTTTCACATATTTTATTTTAGTCTCTAAACTTTAAAAAAAATAA
Organism: Telfairia occidentalis; assembly: GCA_026257165.2. Taxonomy (NCBI): domain Eukaryota; kingdom Viridiplantae; phylum Streptophyta; class Magnoliopsida; order Cucurbitales; family Cucurbitaceae; genus Telfairia; species Telfairia occidentalis. The sequence continues at coordinate 1,349,095 of JAOANK020000057.1, read as the reverse complement.
TCATTTTAGTTCTTTGTTATATTATTTTTCAACTAAAGCAAGCATAAAAGAAAAACCTCATAAGAAGGGCATGGATAAAAAGGGACGAGAATGGAAAATAAAGAGAGCTATAGAAAATTAGAAAGAAGTATCAATCAAATAAGTCCCATGTTGATAAGCTTTTGTAGCATCCAAATTATGACAGGTTACTTCCCCTCCCCTCCACATGATAACTCTATAAAAACATCACTCTTGATATTCTTGAGGGATTTTTTTTCCTTCCTCCCTTCCTTTTTTACTTCTTTTTTAGCACGGTTGGGGTGAAAAACCACCAAGACACCTGGATAGCCTTGGGGATGCAATGTGTGCGGGCCCACCCTTGGCAAAGCCGGGGTGAGATATGCTAACCTCAGTTCGTCGGGACGAGGCCACCGTGAAGGGTGACGCCGCTTCAAAAAATAATGTCGGGCAAGGTGTGATGGGGAGAGATTGACTCCCCATAATCAACCCCCCATCCGTCGTCAATCACGGAGGACGATGCAAGATTTACCATCAAGGATCCACCTCTACCCAAGTATAAATACCAGGCTGAACATGAGCAAAAGTGATGTGCTTCAAAAAGGATACATCATGCAACATGAACCTACCAAAGAAAATGTGCTCCACTTCAACATGTTGAGTATCAAGCTTCATGAGGAAGGAAACTAAGTGGAGAAATGAGTTTTAATGTAACATGAAGACACCTAACTCGAGAACTTCAATTTAGGAGATATTTACAGTTTAAAAATCTAAAATAGTGTTTTCCATGTATTTTTTATTTTCTTCTCTTGGCCTTCATGTGTAATTTATTTAATTACTTTTAGGCCCAAGTTTAAGGTTATGTAACTTTATTTTTAACTTTTTGGGAAAAGAAACCCCATAAATATTGTAATTAGTTTAGTTTAGATTTAGTTTAAGCCTTTTTTTTTAATTAGAGAATAAGATGGCTATAAATAGACATCTCCTTCTATATTTGAAAGAGGACTTTTGATGAAATGAAATGAAATTAGTCATTGAGCTTTTTCTTTGCTCCCAAAACCATGAGAGTTTGGTGCACATGATCTTGTCGCACACACCCCTTAGAAACATTCAAGTTTAGGTTGGTCACCAAACTTGTCGAGTGTTTCACTTTGGATTAAGAACAAGTTCTCTCAATCCAAAGCCTTGACCTTCAAGGCAAGTCCATTCTTCTTTCCCTTGAGTGATTTCCTTGTGTGTATGCTAGGTGTTACCGTGTGTGTTTATGAGGTGTTTGTTTATGCAAGGGTTGAGCATATCATTTGGTATTAGAGATTAGGCTCAAGATCAGACATATTCTCTTCTATCTTACTTGTTTTCCCACGTTTTCTTTCCAGCTCCAACCATTGCTTGTTAACTATGAGGTATTTGAAGCTTTTATGTAGTTGTAGTCTTGTGTTTTCTGTTTTTGCTTGAAGCTTGTTGTTTATAAAAAATAAAAAAAATAAAAAAGAGGAAGAAGAAGAAGAAGTATAAAAAGAAAGAAAAAAAAAAACAAAAGCAAAGAAAAAAAAGGAAGAAGCGAAAAGAGAATAAAGAAAAACAGAATAGGAAATCTGTTGTGAAAAAAATCTACTGCTGCATCTGATTGAACGTTTTTGTTCTATGCCTTATTGGACTAATCTCGTACTAAATTAGTACGTATTTTAAATCTTGTTGAGTCTAGTTTTAGACTGGAAAGTTTTAACTCATTTGGAGTTCATTTGTTAGAAGAAAACGAAGGGAAGCAGAAGCTGTCATGGGAAATAGCACTACATAGTATTTACCTTGACTTTCAGCCTCCAAACCAAGCTCATTTCCTTATTTTCTTTTTGTGAAAATCCATTTTCTTTCTTTTATAATATCTATAAGACCTTGAAAATTAATTTGGAGTCAAAATCCCACGTGCACACTGTTGGGGTGATGCCCTAAACCTTCGTGGTCTTGTAATTTTATTCAAATTATTTATTTAATAAAATAAGAGTTATTTCATTCGAC
>JAOANK020000057.1:1319176-1338821 GCA_026257165.2 Telfairia occidentalis | reverse complement strand
CATGTGAGTGGAGGCGTTCTATGCAATGAGTTTGCATAAGACTGGACCGCGAAATAGTCACTGTTTCTTTATAACGTTGTTCACTGAAAACACTGACTAATTTCAAACTGATGACCTAGGTAACTCGATCTTAATCCTGAGCTAACTATGAACTCTCGTTTATTTGGGATTATCCTTTGATCTGCATGGGTGAGAGAAATTCAATCCAAAATAAGGAATTTTCAAACCTCATTTTCTCTGATAATTCATATATCCTTGGGGATTCCAGAAGAATCATATTTCTATCGAAACACCATGAGCTTTCATCTAAATTCTCTTCTATTAGATCTTGAGAGTAATTTAATTCCTTGCATGATGCTTCATTAATTACGAAGGAATATATATACAAGATGTACAAAATAGGGTAGTTTAGTTAAGAAACTAAACTTAATAGAATCAAAAAAATGATCTAATTACAATTCTACCCTTAATACTCCCCCTCAAGATGGGCGATGATTATCGATGATGCCCATCTTGGACAGTAGGGAAGAAAACTAGGAAGCGGTAAGGTTTTTGTAAAAATATCTACGAGTTGGAGCTCTGTTCGGATAAGCAGAAGTTTAAATGATATAATAATCTTGTCCCTGACAAAGTGACAATCGAGCTCAATGTGCTTCATTCGTTCATGAAATATAGGATTTGAAGCAATATAGACGGCTGCTTGATTATCACAAAAGATGGCAGCAAGAGAAGATAAAGAGATATGTAAATCAGGCAAGAGCTGACTAATCCAAATACATTCATTGGTAGTGGCTGCTATAGCTCGATATTCGGCCTCTGCTGAAGAGCGTGAAACAGTGCTTTGTTTCTTTGTTTTCCATGATACCAACGAGTCACCCAGAAAAATACAAAAGCCAGTTGTAGACTTTCTTGCTGCCCAGTTTAGTCTGTGAAAGCTCGCAGCTGAAAAGAAGTAAAATGTTTGAGAAAAACACCTTGGCCAGGAGACTTCTTCAAATAGCGAAGGAGATGATGTCCAGCAGCTCGATGGGATTGACGTGAAGCAGAAATATACTAACTTAACTTGTGAACAGAAAAGGTGATGTCAGGCCGAGAAATATTCAAATAGAGTAGTCTACCAATGAGTCGTCGATAAGCAGAAGGATCATCGAGAAGATCCCCATCGGAAGCTCGTAATTTAACATTGCGGTCCATAGGCAACGTAGTTGGTTTGCAACCAAGAAAACCAACATCATCAAGTAATTGAAGAGTATAGTTGCCCTGAGAGATGTATATTCCTGCATCTGATCGAGCCAATTTTAGGCCCAAAAATAATGCAAAGGACCCAAGTCTTTAAGCTTGAAGGCAGTATGTAAATTAGACTTCAAATCATGAATAACAGTGGAAGCACCTGTAATGATTATGTCATCAATATATACTAGGATGGCTACAAAAGTATCATCAAGTCCTCATGTAAATAGGGAGTAGTCGGACTTCAACTGTTTAAAACCAAGTAGAATAAGGGCACGAGAAAATTTATCAAACCATTGCCTCGATGCTTGTTCCAAACCATAGATCAACTTGTGAAGCCGACATACTAATTGCTTCCCCTAAATGACAGTAAAATGTTTGTAACCCAGGGGAAGATCCATATAGACTTCCTCAAACAAATCTCCATTCAAAAAAGTGTTATTAACATCAAGCTGAATTAAAGGTCAATTCTTAGATACAGCAATAGTGAGAAGTACCTTAACCGAACCTGGTTTTGCGACAGTAGAAAAAGTCTCAATGTAGTCCAGGCCTTCTGGTTGAGTGTATCCTTTGGCAATGAGCCTCACCTTATAATGCTCAATGGTGCCATCAAAATGGTGTTTAACCTTGTAGACTCATTTACAACCAATGGAGTGATGTCTAGGTGGAAGAGAAACTACTGTCCAGGTCTTGTTATCTTCCATAGCTTGCAATTCAGCAGACATAGCATCACGCCAATGGGAAAATGGAACGGCTTGATGATAGAATTGAAGCTCATAATTGGAAGAAATATTAAGAGTAAAATGTTTGTAGGCAAGTGAGAGCTTATTATAAGACACATGATTCTGCAATGGATACTTCAAAGAAGATGGCAGAGGGGAGGAATTCAACAGGCTGAAATGATATTGTTGCAAATAAAAAGCAACCTTCTATCGCATGTGGATCGCCAAAGAGAAACTGTACTGTCAACGAAATCTGGCATGGGATTGGTTGCTATATTAGTAACCTCAGCAACAGAGCTGTTGATATTTGGAAAATCTGCAATAATAGGCTCAGGAGTCAAATTGTCCATTGGACCATCAGTACTTAAATCACCCATGGGATTGCAAACAATAGGGGCCATGGCACCAACTTGTGTACCAAAGAAATCAAATGATCGAGAAAGAACAATGTGAGGAAAAGGATCGACTACTTCACTGGTCAATGTTACATGATGAAAAGGAAATATGTGTTCATGAAATACTACATCTCTGAAAATGAAAAAACGCATGTTCTTTATGTCAAACAAACGGTAAGCCTTCATCCCAAGCTAGTAACCCAAAAAAACAGCAGTAATAGCTCGAGGATGGAACTTAGAACGTTGATTAGGTAATGTTGAAACAAGGCATAAACAACCAAAAAGTCGTAAATGATCATAATCAGCCATATAGCCATGTAATTTACTAAAAGGAGTCACCCATTGCAAAGACTGAGAAGGTGTGCGGTTAACAAGCATTGAAGCAGCAAGAATACAATCTCCCCAAAAAGTAATAGGCACACGTGACTAAAAATATAAAGATCGTGCAACATTTAGAAGGTGTTAGTGTTTTCTTTACACAGCAGAATTTTGCTCAGGCGTACCAACGCATGAAAACTGATGCAAGACACCCTTAGAATGAAAGAAATCAGTGAAGGACAATTCAGGCGCATTGTCTAATCTAAACTGTTTAATGGTCTTTCCAAATTGTGTTTCAATGTATGCAAAGAATCGGGGAACAATGACCAGGGCATCAGATTTTTGCTTCATTTAAAAGACCCAAGTGTAACGAGAATGATCATCGACAATGATTAAGAAATATCTATAACCAGCATGAGTTGGAGTATGAAATGGTCCCCATGTTTCACAATGAACAAGATCAAATGCAGCATTGGCAAAATGGTTATGTGAAGTAAAGGATAGTCTTTTCTTTTTAACTAATGGGCAGATCATACAAGGGTCTATGAAATCAAACTTATTATCAGAAGACAAAACATGCTTTAAAGCAGTCAAATGTTTATGTGAAGGGTGGCCAAGCCTATTATGCCAAGTGTGTAAAGTGACCATACAAGTAGGGCTACATAAAGTAGTTGAAGAATGACCACTAGGGTTTTGTAGGGAATCAGCACTGAGAATATAAAGCCCCTACCAAGGACTTCCTCTGCCAATCGTCTTAGATAAAGACTTGTTCTGAATAAGACAGGAGTCAGCAACAAAATGAACCACAAGAGCAGATAGCCTAGTCAAAGCACTGATGGATATGAGATTGAATCGAAAAAAAGGTATGAACATCACATCTCGTAGAATTAGATGGGAATTGAACCAAATATCACCAATGACCACACTAATACGAGTGTTATTAGGTAAGGTAACAGACACCCCATTGACAGGCACCAAGGAAGTGAAAGACTCTCTTATGCATATGTGAGCAGATGCCCCAGAGTCAAGTATCCAACGATTCGAAGGAGATAACGGGAGTGAGGAGGTAATAGATGTACCTGAAACATGAGAGGTACTTGGTTGTAGCTTCGAACCATCCTTGGCCTTGGATAGATGGGTCTGCAGAAGAGTTAATAAACCTTGGCACTGCTCAGTGGTAAAAGAGGCAAGAGAATCAATCTGAGAAACAATTGCTACAGATGCAGAAGCAGAGGGGTCTGGTTTGTGGATATTATCAAGACTTGGTATTCAAAGAAATCTTCTGATTATTGCAATAGCCCGGCGGGTAGCCATGTGCCTTGTGACATCTATCCATTGTGTGCCCTAGGATGCCACAGTGAGAACAAATTGGTATTTCCTTCTTCTTGAACTGGGAAGAAGTTGGTTGAGAACGCCTGTTCCATGTCTGCGGATGATTTAATACCAAAAGGGTAGCGGGAGAAACCATAGATGGTGAGGGAATTGAATGTTGCTCAGCATCTTGAGCAACCAAAGAAAAAGGGCGATTGATGGATGGCTTAGGTTCCATGAGGAGCAATTGAGCACGGATGGGACTGAAAGAGTCATTCAGCCCCATTAAGAAGTACATAACGTACTCAGTTTGGAACTAGAAAATGAGATCCTTAACACCACCACAGGTGCAACGTCCACAGGTACAAGATGGATGATAGGACCCGAGCTCATTCCACAAGGTCTTTAGGCAAGTAAAATAAACGCTGAGAGAACTCTGATCTTGAACCAAATTGGACAAGTCACGTCTAATTTGAAAAATTCATGGACAATTTTGGCATTGATACCTTTCTTGAAGATCAAGCCATATGTCCCTCGCAGAGTTAGAAAATAGGACACTCGCAGAAATTGGCTTGGAAAGAGAATTCAAGATCCAAGCAATAACGACATTATTGCATATGATCCACGAATGAAGTAACTCATCCGGAGGTCGAGGGATGGATGGATCCATCGACGAACCCAAGCTTGTTCTTGACAGTGAGGGTAATAATCATCAATCGACTCCACGATGTGTAATTATCTTCCATGAGGAGATCAGAAACAAGAATGAGACTCATGTTATCAGAATGAGACTCATGTTAGCATAATGCTCAAGAACTAATTGAGTGCTAGAACTAGAGGCGCTGTTGGTTGGAGGAAACCTCTAAAGATCTTGAGAGTAATTTAATTCCTTGCATGATGCTTCATTAATTATGAAGGAATATATATACAAGATGTACAAGATAGGGTAGTTGTAGTTTAGTTAAGAAACTAAACTTAACCGAATCAACAAAATGATCTAATTAAAATTCTACCCTTAATATCTTCTTATCTTGGTCATCTCCGGACTTTATCAGTAACATGTTGTCCCCAACACAGTCGATTGTAATACCCTTCCAAAAGCTTCAAAAGTTGCGCATCACATTCTGGAAGACTTCTGCATTAACTAGTTTTTTATTCAATTTTTCCTATCAAACCACAATTCAAAGACGTTTTGTTAGGCTCTATTTTAAGACTTTTCATATTAACAGTTGTTTTTTTTTTCCTGACAGGTGAAGTTTTATGAGTTTCACTACAAAGTCCATAGATGTTTTAATCTAGATCTTCTACAAACAACTTCTCCAAAAGAGAGGGGGATCTCCAGCACAAGGCTAGAGAAAGACTCACTTTAGGGAGAGGAACTAGAGAGACTCCCCTTAAGAGAGGGGAACTAATTTAGAAGTTGAAAGCCAATTAAAAATAATAATTTTGAGAAATATGAAACATGCAAAAAAAAAAAAAAAAAAAAAAAAAGCTAAATTTACAAAATGACCTCCTAAGAATTTTAACTAGAGAAGAAAAAAGATATTCTATCACATTTATTTAAAATTTTTCAAAATATACTCATGTTTATTTATTGAAAAATAAAAGTGATGCTTTCAATCATTTTAAAAAAATCTTCTAGAAAGTAGAAACTTAATTCAACATAAACATTAAAAGAATTAAAAGTGATCGATGTCGAGAATATGAATTATTTGAATTTAATTCATGTGTTAAATCCTTGAGAATAATTCATTAGGCTACTCTACCATATTCACCTACTTCTAATAGATTAGCAGAAGGAAAAAATAGAACCTTAATTAGTTTGACTAATGTTATGATATTAGAATTTGGTATATCTTTTTATCTTTGGGGTGAAGCAGTTTTAAGTACTTAATATGTGTTAAGAAGAGTGGACAGTAAAAAGACAAAGATTGCACCATTTAAATTGTGGAATGTGTATAAGCCAAATTTTTTGTATTTTTTAAGGGGTATGAGGATGTTTAGCCTTTGTAAGGCTAACATATCCAAAAAGACCTAAATTAGAGTCTAGAGCTACCACATGTATATTTCTCGGATATGCAGTTATTAATACAATCTATAAATTTCTTGATATTGAAAACAATGTGAGTTTTAAAACAAATGATGCAATTTTTTATGAAGAAAAGTTTCATTTCAAATCAAAAAATAGTGGGGGTCAAAATTATAAACAAACTTTTACTAAGTTTGGTTCTTCTGCTTCTCATGATAATAATTGAAATAATTTTCAGGTTGAATTATAAAAGAGATAGAATTGTGGAAGCTTTTAGTCCTAATTTTTATGTTTATTATATTCAAGGAAAACCAGTTTTTTTGCAAGAAGTTTTATTATCTTCAGATGAAATTTTCTGAAAAAATGGATCGTGAATGATGAAATAGAATTGTTAATTTCTAATAAAACTTGAAAATTAGTTGATTTACTACTAGGTTGTAAAACTATAGGGTGTAAATGGGTCTTAAAAAACCTGAAACTGGATGAAAGTATAGACGAGTATAAAACTAGACTTGTCACTAAAGGTTTTAAACAAAAAAAAAAGGACTTTTATGATACCTTTTAATCGGTTACTAGAATCACATTCATTAGATTGCTAATTAAAATATTGATACAATTTTTTTATATGATTATTCATCAAATAGATTGAAAATAGCTTTTTAAAATGGTGATCTTGAAGAATAAAATTTATATGGACCAACCTAAAGGCTTTATCGAGCCTAGACAGGAGAATAAAGTGTGTAAGGTTACTAAATCCTTATATAGCTTGAAACAAGCCCAAAATAGTGGCACGTGAAGTTTGATTCTAGCATGGCTAAATAATGGTTAAATCAAATGAATGTGATAAATGCACATATTGTAAATCATGAGGAGATTCACATGTTATTATTAATGTTGATGAATCATTAATTTTTTACAAATATTGTGGTCATAAATGAAACAAAAAATTTATCGAGAGTCATTTCATCGTGAAAGATCTTAGTGAGGCTAATTTTATTTTGGGTATGAAAATAACTAAAAGCATAGATGGATTTTTCTTTTATATTGAGAAAATACTTAGTATAATTATTTTGAATGTGAACATATGTCTACTCCATTTGATTCAAGTGTTCACTTGTTTCCCATGGAAAGTGAAAGTGAGGTAGTAAATCAAAAAGAGTATGCTAGCGTGATTTGTACCCTACGATATACAACTGATTATACTAGACCTGACATGGCATATGCAATAGGAGTTCTCAGCAGATTAACGAGTAAGCTAGGTAAAGAACATTGACATACCATCAATCGAGTAATGAAAGATTTAACACACATTTTTTAGACTTTTTGTTGGCCTAAAGTTTATCAAAGATTTGCTTTTGGTGTTAATTGAAAGAGTTTTATTAAAGAACTTTCCATATTTATTTCAATTTTAATTTTCTTTAAAAGTTGAATTGTTCTGGCTATTTTTGATCTTTTTACACCCAAAAAAAAAGTTTATCAAACAATTGCTTCGCTTAGGTAATTTATTGTCTTGATTTTTTTTACATGAAAATTATATGTTTTTACCCTTTTTTTAAAGAAATTTTGTTATTTTCTAGATCTGATTTTTAGACCCAAAAAATTCTTTCTTTTTGGTGTTTTTTATTAGAAAATTGTTTTGAATGAAGAATTTTGGTATACGAGTTTTTTTCATAACTAGACTAGTTCTTAGTCTCTTATGATAGAATTTTAGTCTTAATTATGAGTATTAGTTGTGTATAGGCTTCTAGAAAATTAAACTTTATTTAGAGAGAGTAAGTTTAAAACTATTGGTTTTTTATTGAGGTCAGTGATTTTCATATCCCTTCCAAAAGTTTATGATTCGAAAGTTGGTATGCTTTAAAAATTTATGTAAGTAGTTTTTTATATACTTCCCAAAATCAATGTTTTGCTATGTTTTTATTGAATGGTTTTTGTATGACTTTTATGTTTATTTTGTACAAATATTCAAAAGTATACTTTGTATGTTTCAAATTGCTTTGCTATTTGAAAGTATGATTTTGATTGTAAATTGTCTAGTTTTGAATTTAAAGTAATCTTTTTTGTAATTTATTTTCATTATCAAAATTGATTATTGAAAGTCTATGTGTTTTAGTTTGAATATTTTTTAAATTATTTGATTTATTCGATTTGATAGGGCTATTCGAATATGCTAAATTATTGTTTTGGAGTTGTTTTACTTATTTGAGTTAGTAGCCTAAATGGAATTTGTTGTGGCTTATTTGTGAGAAGACACAGTTGTGGTTTGACATTCCTTAGAATTGAAGATTCATGTCTGTGTTATTCACTCACGTGGCCCCACACTTAGTAATTGTATTGATTGTTCTTGTTGATTATTTAATCAACAACTTCTGATAGAATGTTCTAATTGATTGATTGGTGTTACCGACGGGTAACCACATGTGTACTGAAGGATACTCAAATAATGCATCTTCCCTCTTTAATATTTTTTAAAGTACTATTTGAATGAAAGTTCCGACTCACTAAGAAAATTTGTTTGATTTAACGCTTTGATATTTGAAAGTTCATGATTTTTCGATTGTTTAGCTTTTAAATAAAAGTTTGATTTACTAAAAGTTTGGGTAGTAATTTTATCTATTTTGAAAGCAATTTTGTTATGGATCTCATGAAATTTATGTTTTTAATTGTTTTCAAGAAAATTAATTTGCAACTTAATATGAAAATTTCTTATTGAGTATCTTCGTACTCATCTTTATTTTTTTAAAATGTTTTCAGATAGAGGAGGTTCGAGTGACAATTTTGATAGTGATTAAAGAGTAGCATTCTAGCATGAGAAATTAGACATCTTTGGCTTTTGGGATTTCTTAGTTGATAGGACCATTATTAGTTTCATGTTCATTTATTTGATTCTTGAAATCATTCTAGAATTTCTTTTGTTTAATTTTGACTTTAAGTTTTACCTTTATTTCGAGCAAATTCTTTGGATTCATTAAAAATTTTGTTACACTTCCGTATTTACTGATAAAAAGACCATATTAGAAAAAAATACATGTGGTTACATTCGAGGTACATATCGAAAAAATTGTTGTAACAATGGTCAATAAATAAATACACACCGCAAATGGCTTGAATCTTCTTAAAGAGAGTGAAGTATTCACATTTCAACCTAATTGTTTAGGTATTTGTTACTCAATATTTACTCCAATTTCTTCTATTATCTATAATTTCTCCCTTCCTCACAATATCTTGAGGAATATCCATATTATAGCTAGTAATGCAATAAAGTCATTCCCAAAATACACTAGAAAAAGATATAAACAAAAACAAAAATTTACAATTTTTTTATCGTACATAATTAAATTATAGAATTGCAAACAAGAATTTTATTTGTTTTACGAACTTGATCTTGATAAATTTGTAAATTTAAAAATTCATTTCGGACAGTTGAATCTTCTCAAATTGTTTCTTTTTAAGAATCAAAAAAATTTGTGCCAAAATAAAGGATATGATATGAATATAATAAAGGATATTTCAACATCTATTATAATAGAAACTATTTAATTACGCCTAACTGATTTTAGAAGAAACCAAACATTTAAATCATGATGAATTGAAACATTAGGTGCATTTGAACACCCCATTCTCATCAATGACCAAAGTGCTAGAAGGCCCCATGCATTTGAATCCTGGAAAGGATGTTGAAATGATGTTCTCTTCTTCATTTTTTGGCAAGGCATTGTAGGGGCCTCCTATTTGGATTCCCAGAAGATAATTTCACCTTGCTCCCCACATAGCCCAAGATCCTTTAGCCTCCTCTCTTGGTAATATTCCAATTGATCTAATTCCAGTTCCCTGTTTTTGAAAATCTTGTTTATTTGCTGCAATACCCTCTTCTCCCCTTCTCGTATTCCAACAGCAATCCACAGTTTTGAATCAAGATTTTCATCTTCTTTTAGCTTTTCATCCTGCAATTCATGGTGGATATCAAATGAGGTTAATCAAAATAAGGAATCGAGTCCTCGGTCTCATCAACTAAGCCATAATATACTAGTAAAACAAAATTGCTTAAATTTTAAATTTAGTACTTAACCTTGAGCATGGTGTCTATTTAATCCCTAAATCTAAAAATGTCTCTAAACTTTGAATTGTGATTTTATCCCATCCTTGTTAATGTTATTCACTAAATGATGACATAACAAGCCTCATTTGACAATATTGGCTGATTTGGCAAAACAAATGGCAAAAGAAAATAGATAGTTGAACAAAGTAAGGTGGAATCCACTTTTTGAAGAGTCAAAATATTTTTATGGATTGTGAACTCTATTTTGTCAAACTATCCACTTGATTTCCTACCAAATTAGGCATGTTATCATCATTTAGTTAAAGGAGTGACAAGAACCGCAGAAAATCACGTTTTAAAACTTTAAGACTAATATATAGACACAACCATGAAAGTTTAGAAACTAAAGTTGTAAGTTAAACAACAAAATTTAATCAGCATGGATATCGGGTAGCTCTCGTACAAAACGCATATGTTAACAAAGAATTCAGTTACAAGATTGACAACGAGAGAAGAATTTTCTACAAGCGAAGGACACAGGAAATTCCATGAGTTTGTTCCTTTGAACCTAAAACCGATAAACTTATTGCTCTGTATAATCAATTGAAGAAAAATAAAATCTTTCTAATCAATCTTCTTGAGCCTAACAAAAGAACCCTAAAATTCCAAAGGGGTGCCATAAGTGCAAAGATAATCACAATCACAAATCACTTAGATGTAGTGCAACCTAACAAACTTATGATTAAAATTATTTTTAAGAAAATGTAACCAAACTCACAAGATTTTAATTAAAACCATTTTTATCAAACTCACCATCAGTAGCACTAAGAAATTTATTTAATATTAAAAGATACAAAAAAAAAAAAACTAGAAAGGCAGGCTAGTCTATCGGGTTCTAAAAGAGTCAGATACTAATAAACTTCTCAGAAAACCCATCTCTAGATAATTAAAACAATTCATGGATATGGCATATGGGAGTGAGATCACATAATGCATACATACGCTTACCACGTGATAATATAATATGCATAATAAACGTGTTATTTGACTGTTGAGAAATTATTGAGTGTTAAGATGAATGAATATTAATGATTTACCTCTTCTATGGTAGTAGGGTAGCCAGAAAGCGCAGCTTCACAAGCATTTCTGACCACTTGACATACAAGCTCTTCATTTGCTCGACTTACAGGCAATTCAAGATGACCCCAGACTGAGTTTCTAAAAAGAGACTCCAAGAGGAATGCATCGGAGCCTCCAAGCGCTAGTAGCCGCAGGAAAGGAAGCATTGCAGGTGGAAAAGGACGGTCCAAAACAATGTCAAAATAAGCAGTTTCACCAAGACCATTAGTCTCTGCAATATCTAGCTTGTCATCAAAGAAAGGATCTGACTCTGCTATCTCTAACGTCAATGTATATGCATTGCGGTCTGCTTTCTGCTCTATGAATCCATAGTCAAGAGCTAAGTCGGCATTGCTCTTTTTCAAGTCATATTGGATAAAAACCTGTTGAACATACAGTTCAAAGTTCCAGGAAAATTCAGTTTCAAAACATCACAACTCTCTCTTTTTCTTACAATTTTGGCAGAGAGTACATTAATTTTTATCAAATAACATCTTTTTTCTCCTTATCCAATAAAATTTAATTAACATCTTTATCCTATAATTAAAATTTACCAGACGTCCCAGCTAGTAAAAAATAATAGAAATTCAACTTAACAAATTATTTATGGATATCTAAAATGACCTCCATGATGTGAAATTTTTTTAATAGCTTGGAGGTAGTCACACTAGTTGAAGAATATGAATTTGAATTCGATTTTAGAGTATTATCTTGGCTGAAAAATAAAAAGAAATTGTCACGACCAATGCTATTTTGGAATACAACAAATAATGTCTATTGGACTTCAATAATTCATTTTCAAGCACAACTACAAATAACTTAATACATTAGATTTTTGTTACTCCTTATTAATGACTCGGATGTTGGGTAAGCATTAATTCAACGATAAAAATATAATGAATCTTTTAAAAGCGTAGGAACTAGATTGAAACTATGCAATTTAACCATTATTTTACTCAACAGTAGGGAAAATTGAAATGTCCCCTTATCTAAACATCTTATCTCATGTTTAATTCACTATTGCCAGTAAATTCAAGTTTTAGAATAATTTCTTCAACAAGCAAAACTCCAACGATATAGTAGTCATGTCACCCAAGTACATAAACATAAAAATTAGTACTTCACCTGCTCACCAGCCTTCACAGAAATTGGGGACCGGAGAGAAAATAGGACATCCCATGAGAAGAGGCCTGCTGGTCCCTTGACCTCCCATGCATGTTCTTCTGAGGTTACATTAGCGCTATGGTTGACCTGATTAATTATGAATTGTGTTTAAAGGGGGTTAAAATTCGTTTGACTGAATAATAGTTGTTTTATGCAATAGATAATAAACCATTAAGTCATGATGTCCTTGTAAAATATGGTAAAGAGAAAACTAATTAAAAGCACTTATTTGGTTAAAGTCTATGATGCAAGATCTGGCTTAAATTTTATTGTGGTCTCTAAGCTTTCATGTTTATTTGTCATTAAACTGTCAAAACAAAATAAATATGAAAGCTTAGGACCAACACAGCATTTAAACCAAATGAACTTTGCACCTAAACTAGGTGCTGCTTGTATGGAATGCATACAGTTTCTATAACCCTAATTATTTAAGATGTTCATGCATGCCTAATAAAATAAAAGTTTTAGATCTAACCAAGTCCGCAAAAGGGATCAAAACAAGGTTTTGGCCTCTGAGTCGTGAGAATGCCCTCGATCTGAGTATCCCAAAAGCCCAAAAGAAGTCATCCAGTGTAATTGGAGAAGGAAATAGATCTTTGTGGCGGAGTAGTATCTCTTCTTCAACCTTAAGAAATTCGCTCTTGACATATTCTTTCACGTTCAAAGTTGTACTTAGAAGTTGGGTTCCTGAAAAGTTCATGAAGCAATAATGTGGAAATCATCAACAAGATATGCATATTATTTGCTTTAAAAGCAACAGCTAGCTACTTTACATCTCCAAATGCAAATTCCCATGCAAGCAAACATATACGTAATTTTGGGGGGATAATTTGGGCTAAAAGATTTGTTGCAAATGATTTTTTTTTTTTTTTTGGCGGTGGATTTGTTGCAGGTGATTTTAAAAAAAGAACTCATGGATTAAGGTAAAGTTTTACAATAACTAAACTCATGTATTTAGAGACGGTTTTAGATGACTTTTAGAATGATAAAAAAGTGTGTTAATTAGTTATTAAAAGCAATTTTTAAACATAAACATCGCATTTGGGTATATAAGTACATAACCAAAAGTGCTTTTGAGAATTTTAAAAAACTTAAAAGCTTCTTTTAAGCGCTTTTACAAGAAACTCTTAGTTAATTAGTGTCTTTTTACAAAGTGTTTATTAAAACAAAATTCTTATTTAAAAGCACTCATTTGAAAAGTTATCTCAAACTCACTATTAACCCTTCTCCTTTTTATGCTCTTGGGTTCATTTATTTGTAAGAAACTAGTAGAAACCACCCCATGATCAAGGAACTTATGAAGAAAAAGGCTACTCCAATTGGTAGTAAAAGAAAATAATCATAGTAAAAGAAGAGGTTAAAGGGAGTAAACCAGAAGCTCGAAAAATTAATAACATCCCACAACTCAACCCAAATCTATGAATCTATCCTCAAAAGTTCTGAAATTTTTTTCCAACAAAATTTCCAAGGGGTAGATTAGAACAGGTGATATCAAAAGAACTTAAACTTATATTTGAGAGAAGGATCATAATCACAATGAGAGATCCCCAAGAGAAGTTGAAGAAAATGAGGAGTTTAACCCAGATAGTGTAGGTGTATCAATGAAAGAAAACTGGAATATGTATCAAATTGACATCAATGATGGTAGAGTCGGACCCTTTTGATAGACCCCAGTTATTAACGTGTATCTCTGGAAAAGGTAAAAGGGGGGCAGTCAAATGTGTGAGCTGGCTGTTAGGAGTGTAGGACTCATATGGTTAGTTAGTTATAATAGCAAGGGTAGTCTGTGAGTAAAAGTATATATAGATTGTTCATTGTGGAAGAATAAAAATATTCTGTTATATTGAATACGTGCAACCTAGGTCTTCTAATATAGGAGAAAGACCCATTATAAAGAAGAAAATAAATAAAGACACTTAAGACTAAAGATATTGACACCTAATATTTACACATTTATAAAAACTACAAATTCCAATACTCCTCAAACTGGATATTGACACCTTTGAAACTCTAGTCATCACCATCATGGTATCAGAGGACGCATTACCCTAACTTATCTCATTGCCATTCGCAATGCAATTTCAAGATGCCCATGAGACAAATTTCCATTACATTAGTCATATTTACTAATAATTATAGAGAATCAGGAAGTCATTTTCTTGATGAAAGCACCATACTGATCTAGAGACCACAGCCACATTTCTCCTCCGTAAATTTTCCATCAGAATTCAGTATTCACACATCAAAAACCTCATACAAAGAGTCATATAAAGTTTTACATTGCCGTAAAAATTAAAATATATCCTAACAAAGCCAACGTTTAGCTTAACTTTAGTGTTTTGAAAGCATCTATTTATTTTCTAACCACAACTCAATTCAGAATGCATGCTAACGTGTTATAGATAGAAAAAGCAAAATTACAAAATAAGCGAACCTTGGAGTCCTTCAAGCTCCTCCTCAGACCTGCACTGAAACCACAAGACAAGCATTCTATCAACTCCACAATTTAGGGAGGAAAAAAAAACCCATATGGAGCAGATCAAACAGTAAGAACCAAGCCAAACCCACCAAAATACTGTAGAATCCGTTTCCCGAGGGAGAATATCAAGGTAATATCGCCATCGGGAATTCTCCTTGAAATTTTCCCGAATCAGAAACAGAGCAACAGCAATCCACGGCTTCAATCCACCGCACGCATTTCCGATTTCGGAAGAAGCAACCGCGTCGGGATTTATCCAGAATCGCTTCGGAACTTCCAAAACAACCTCGTTCTTAGAGAGGTCCTTCGTCGTGGCCAGTCCGAGGCCTTCGGGAAAAATGGCCGGCTTGACCGGAGTCTTGGAGGAGACGAGACCTTCTTGGCGAAGCCATTGCCAGAAGGTCTGAACGCTTGGTGGCAAGGATGGGTCTAAATCCGGAGAGGCGAGCGAGGTTACAGAGAGGCGTGATTTGGGATGGAGAAGCGGCCTCTTTGGTGAGAAAGAAAGACGTCTTGCAGCGCGTGGAAAGGAAAGGAAGTTAGGAGATGAAGAAGATAAGGACATTGGTGTAGCCATTTTCGAGCATTTCAAGCTTCGGCAATGGAGTGGATATGCAGACTTGGGAGTGATACATAGCTTCTATCCTAGTTGGTGGATAGGATTCCGACTTTGACATTTCGACTTCGTCGGGGATTTTTCTCAGATATTTTGGAAGTTTTTAGATATTACTAGATTATATAAAATTACCACGAATTTTATTTTAAAAGTATCCTTATATTTTTTAAATTTTCAATATTACTATTTAAATTTATTGAAGGTTTCAAAACTATTTTTTAAATGAAGTAGCTACCGATAAATATTTTGAGTAGACATTTCAATATTTTTATTGTTAGGGTTTAAACCCATCGATGTAACACACAAAACAAAAAATAGAATCTCTTTAATCATTCTTCTCCTTCTTAAGAACTCAAATCTCAACACACTAGCCATCAATGGACGCCATTTGTAGGCCCAACTAGCAGCGTCAAGACAGCCAGAGAACACGTTTTGGCGTAACTCTACATTCTAGGGGGGCTCCATTTTTATAAACTCGTTGTTGGGCAAATCAAAAGCATAGATCAGTGACTAAAATTCCAACCAGTAAAACACCTCGTCAAGAACTGTCGTCGCCATGCCTTCAAATGGTAGAACAAATAATGATTGAGTGGACTAATCCAATCATGAAGAGATTGGTGGGTTTGGGGACTACTAAAACAACGAATGAGTGGACCATTAAAATAATGAATGATTTAGGATTCTGGGCCACGCGCCTTCAATCCCCTATTTTGGAGGAAAAAATTTCAATCTACAGAAACCTCAGAATCCCAAATCGAAGAACCAAGAGCTAGCTGGCGGTTCGACGATGAAGACAGAGTTGAAACAATCCGGGAATCCTTTTTTCTCTTCTTTAATTTTAGCCACTGTATTTATTTGGATTTTTTAGCTGTAATTTCTGGATAATAAGTAACTAAATACTTGTAATTCTAGGGCGTTGATAATTATGAACTCTTTTTGATTTATTGAATACTTTTGAATAAATTTGTTGCTATTTTCTTCCTACTATTATTGCTATGATTACTTTTAATCATTAGTGTGATTGAATGTGGTTTATTTACTGCTTTGCTTGAAAAAGAAAGTTCTAAAAAAAAATACTAGGCTTTTAGTAATTTATGCATGAAAATGATAGGTTCTAATAGAGGCAAATTTAGAAAGGGACTTATTTCCACATTTAGTTATTAATTGCAAGAAATTGAGTTAGTAATTATTTGTGAGGTAAGGTAAGCTTGAAAATGTAACTACCCGACTTGAAATAACCTTAAGATCGTTGCTACATGCATGCATAGGTACTCTAAAGCATAAATTCAAATAGTGAAGTTAAAATAGTTAATTAGAAATTTCAAAGTTCAAATATTCTTAAAATGGGATCCCAAGAAAAACTTATCAAAACACAAATAACCGAGAGACAAAACATAGAAATAATTTGAGTCTAAAAGAAATTTAATGAAATAACAAGCGTTCATCTAAAACATGCAGACTTGTCCATTGCCATGTAACCCCGAGGTCGTCAAGCACCACGCACAACAAGTTTGTTACCTGAAAAATGTTAATAGAATAGATTTAGTATTTTTACCAAATATCCAATAAGTGATCTAACCTACGCGGTCAGACCTACAAACACACTCATTCATGCAAATTCATGGTATAAACTATTGGGACCTATTATTCATTGGTTGACAGTATATTCTTCTTCTCATGTCGGATGCTTTATCCCACCATGATGTCATCTCACTTTGGATACGAGTGTTGGGCTCTCGATTTAATTGGGGGCATTCGACTGCAACTGATACTAAATAAACTCATTCAACACAGTCGAATTCCCACCCAACATCGACCCTTTGGGTGTGGGAGGTAGTTGTCACCCTCATATAAATCATGGTTCATGGTTTTATGTTTCATGCAAGGTCCCACATACATACGCCATGAATACTTAATATTATACAACATGCATGTCGTACCACATTGTTCAACATTAATATATCATATTTCAGCAAACAATTCTCAAGTATGCTAACACATGTAGTAGAATAACACAAACAACACATCGAGACTATACATGCAAATATGCCACAACACTTCTCATGGTGTACTAATATATACATGGCATATTATACTATTTATCGAGATATCCTACACATACACATGCATACATCATCCAACCTAAGCCCTTAACGTATCCGTAAGTGGAGTCGATTACCTCAAATGAGTTCTAAACTTCCCTAACAACTTGTCAGAGTATGCTTGGTCAACCTAAAGTCAAACATAAAATACATTTTAGAAAATCATCTTAAAACTAATTTATAACGGGTTTCGAGGCTAGATGTAGGGACAATAGACCACAGAAAGCATACTATTTAGAAACATCGATCCCACGCGCCACTGCACGCGCTACCACCGCCAATCATGGGCCGCTGAATTTTGATTCACAGACCACTGGATCTGAAACTATAGGACACCACGATTCCAATGCCACCAACAGTGCACCAATCCGACCCTTCACGTTCTGCTCGAAGGTGGGGCGTGTAGTCCATTCACGGTCGTGGGCAGTGACTTCTCTCAGCGCATGTGAGTTCACCTTTGCTCCGTTCGACGTCTTGTTTCCACCAACGTGTAGATCCGGCCTCGAGGTCCTTTTTCACCTTTCATTGCACTCAAAAACCTACTTTTGGCTAGAAAAGATAAGAAAAACGTGGTTAAAGGTCGTACCAAACAAAATCGAAAAGCAAACCATCAACTCACGTTCTTACCTTTCAGATCTAAAGTTCCTCACTGCCTAAACGTCCTTAGAACTGTAGCCCAAAGTCTAAAGACAGTGAACACTCGTCTACCTGACCTAACTTAAAGTCGCTAAACCTTTCAATGAGTTCAGAATTCTCTTGTTGAGCATCAATAATCTCGACCTTAAGTTCGGTGTCACAGTCATCTGAGCCAATAATGAGGTAACCTCACCAACCAACACTGCTATCTCGGGGCGCTCCAAATCCCTACATATTTGGGTATGTGTTGTAATTAGAGACGACGTGTGAGCTGTCTTCCTTATCAGAGCATCAACTACTACATTTGCTTTACTCAGATGGTACTGAATTTCACAATCATAATCTTTCACCAACTTTAACCATCTACACTGCCTCATGTTAAGTTCCTTCTGAGTGAAGAAGTACTTCAAACTTTTATGGTCAATAAAGATCTGCATTCTCTCACCATAGAGGTAATGCCTCCAAATCTTCAAAGCAAAAACTACTGCAGCCAATTCAAGATCGTGTGTCGGATAGTTACGTTCATAATCCTTCAACTTTCAAGAGGCATAAGCAATCCCTTGCCCTACTGCATCAAAACACAACTAAGTCCCATCTTGGATGCATCACTGTAAATAACAAAATCCTTTGTTCCTGCAGGCACTGTTAACACTAGTGTGGTAACCAAACTCTTCTTGAGTTTCTAGAAACTAGCTTCGCAGTCTTCACTCCAGACAAATTTATTTCCCTTTCGAGTCAACTGAGTCAAAGGAGTGGGAATACTGGAGAAATCATGCACAAACCGACGATAATATCTAGCCAACCCTAAGAAACATTGCACCTCTTTGACAATAGTCGGGTGAGGCCATTTGGTCATTGCTTTTATTTTTGCTGGATCAACTGACTCTCCGTCCTTTGACACAACATGTCCTAAGAAAGATACTTGTCGTAGCCAAAATTCACACTTAGAGAACTTGGCATACAACTTATGAGTTCGCAGAGTAGTCAAGATTTTCCTCAAATGTTTTTCATGCTCTGCTTCTGTCTTGGAGTACTCTAAAATATCATCAATAAAAACAATCACAAAAGTATTTAGGAATTCCTTGAACATACGATTCATCAATTCCATAAAAGTTGCTGGCCCATTGGTTAGGTCAAAAGACATTACAATAAAATCGTAGTACACATACCTAGACCTAAACATCGTCTTAGAAATATCTTCATCTTTAATTCTCAATTGGTGATATCCATATCTCAAGTCAATCTTAGAGAAGATTGTAGCCCCCTATAACTGATCAAACAAATCACCAATTCGGGGTAAGGGATACTTGTTTCTCACCATCACTTTGTTCAACTCTCGATAGTCATTACACAGCCTCATTGAACCATCTTTCTTCTTCACGAACAAAATAAGTGTGCCCCATGGTGATTGTTGGTTGTAAATTCCTTTAAGGAGGTGCAAGTGTACACCCTGAAGTGTAGCAACAAGGTCGATCCACAGAGATA
>JAOANK020000057.1:1296054-1310776 GCA_026257165.2 Telfairia occidentalis | reverse complement strand
CAACTTCTTTCTCTCCTATTTTGCCACCTAATTTGAAGTGCTTAATCACCATGGTTGAGTGTCAACCAAATGGTGAATCATTTGTGCATGAATTGCCTTTAAATAGGCATCAATTTCGTGCATGAATTGATTGATGAAGGAGTTCAAAAAATCCTCCCAAGTTGGTTGTTTATGTGTTGAACTCTAAGCCAACTTTTGCTCCTTCTTCACCAAAAATCACCAGTCAAGGGATCCCACCATCCCGTTCCAAGGTCGGAGGATAGTCGGGAAGACACTAGTGGTGGTCCGGTAGTAGATTGGAGCACAATTCTGCAGGAGATAAAGGAGGATTTGATCATCAAAGGTGAGTTTCCAAAAACTCTATTTTTCATCCTTTTAAAACATGATTTTCCATAATTATTTTGAGCTAATTTGAGTGTATAGATCCTAATTCCGCTGCTAATGCATGTTGATGCATCCTTCACTTTCTGCATCTTTTGTTGCAGTTTCTGAACTACTGCTGCCACTCCTCTTCTTCTCTTCCACTTCTTCTCTCTTCCACCTTCTCCCTATTGCATTCTAGCTTCCAATGCCTCCTCAATACTTCCTTCCTACCTCATCAACCTTCTCTGTTCTTGTGCTTGCAAAGCAATAACTAATTCTATCACTCTAAGGCAATGGTTGCTTCATACCTCTCAGGCACTGAAACTAAAATCGTTTAAATTAATCTATTATTAGATAAATCAATTCCTAACACTCTTAACTTCTTAGCGATTCCAATCAACTTGTTTGAGTACTCTTTAATGGACTCAGAGTCTTTCATCTGTATTCTCTCAAATTCCCTCACCAAGTTCAACACCTTCATGCCCTTGATCTTTTCATCTCTTTCATACTCACCTTTGAGGAACTCCGAGATCTCTTTCACTGACTTCAAGGTCATAATTCTGTTGAATATGGCAGGAAGCACGCCTACATATAGGCAAGCTCTAGCCTTTGCCTTCCTGGTGACCCTCTCTTTGTAAGTCTTCATCTGGTGTAGTGTTGGGTTATCAAGAAGTGGAGCAACCTCGTAATCTTGCTCAATTGTTTCCCAATAATCACAACCCTCCATGTAGGCTTACATTCTGATAGCCCATGCTTGGTAGTTTTCACCATCAAACATTGGTGGAGTCGGTGAAGAAAGACTGTTTGATCCCGACTCCATTTCCATCAATTCTCACAAGTGTATTACTTGATTTCTCTCAAGTAAATCTCACTAAATCTCACTCACTCACAAGCCCCTTAAGAATTTAGTGCTCTAATACCATTGTTGATCTTTTAGGGAAAAGAGAAGAATTGTAGAAATATATGTTTCCATTCAATAGCTTTTCTATTTATACAATCTCAAATGCTAAAAATAGACTTAACTAATCCCACAATACTAGTAACTAAAGTTGAACTAAAAATCAGCCAATTTTTCCTAAAGACTAGGATTTAAAGACTAATTTTCTTGTAGCTTGAGTCAACTAAAAAATGTATGTTTTCCATTACCTAAAGCAAAATATAAATGTTCCTTCAATGGACTCCAAACCTTGCATATTGCTGACCATGGACATCTAGAGCTAGAAGACTTAATCATTCAAGAATGTCAATTAAATATATCAGAGTCATACAAACTAGCCACAACCACTTTCCATAAGGCTTTAGGTTCTTGACTAAATCTCTAACCCCATTTGGCAAGCAAACCATGGTTTCTACATTTGAGATTGTCAATTCCAATACCACCATCTTCCAATGCCAAGGAGTACCTTCCAACGAATAAGATGACAAAGTTTTCCATCTAAATTACCTTATAGAAGAAATTACGCATGAGTTTCGCAATTAGATAAACAACTTCACAAGGAATTATGAACAAAGACATGTAATATATCAGCAAATTTGAGAGTATTGAAGAACACAAAGTCAATCTACTACCTCTAGAGAGATTAAAGTGCTTGCATTTATCCAGCTTTTGTTTTTTATCCAACATTTATCCAGCTTTTTACCAATCTTATCCAACCTTGGGGACCAAAATGCTAAAGAATGAAGCTTACGTCCTAAAGGCATACCCAAATAGGTGATTGGAAACTTCTCTAATTTACAATGAAACTGGGTAGCGAGAGTTAGAAATAATGATTCCACAAATAGAAGATTTCTTCTAATTAATTTTTCAGACCCAATAACCATTCAAAAGCTTCAAGAGTATTAATTGAGTCGGCTAGCATAGAATCATCATCTTTACAAAATAATCACGTATCATCTGCAAAATGGAGACGAGAGATGTGAGTTTAATGATTTCTAACAATGAATCCCTCAAAAGGCCCTTAGAGTGAAGATTTTTCAGCAAACTACTTAAAACATTTGTAATTACAGGAAAAAGAAAAGGAGAGAGATGATCAACTTGTGTTAATTCTTTTGATGCAATATGCCATGATTCTTCCTTTAGGCCGACCATTGATGCAAATAGAAAATTTAGTGTCTCTAATCCATCGAGAGCCAAATTTTGGAATAAAACTATTTCCAAAAAGTTCCAATCTACCTTATTAAAAGCCTTAGCAAGATCAAGTTTAATAAACATCCATTTTTCCTTTTTATCCGATACTCTTCTACGACTTTGTGAGCTATTAAGATGGGATCAAGAATTTGCCTTCCTTCTATAAGCTTTCCACCACATCGAGAGCTGAATTTGGAGAGATTATAGACAATATCACCTTTTTTAAATGATCTGCAAGAATCTTAGCCATAACTTTATAAATAAAAGTAGTGAGACTGATGGGTCTGAAATCATTTGGAGAGGTCCAGAAGTTTCAACACAAGCTCATTGTTCTAAACCATGCTAAGCTGGTTTAGTGACCATCTTTTGAGGTTGAAAAAATTTAGACTTCCATTTAACATTATTGCATTAATAAAATTAAAATTCATAGATATAATTACTAGAGAATTTGTTTTCTTGGTCGTGCATTTGATCAAGTTCTGAATCTGATTGTAGAAATGTAAATTATTTTAATAATTTAATATTTCCAATTGTCTTTAGTCATTTATTTATTTTGTTATGTTTTGTAGTTTCAAAGATACCATTGTTCTAACCTTGAGGCTATTCATTCTAAGGATATGGTTTCTTTGTGTGTGCGTGTTTTTTAATTTGTGAGTGTTCGGTTCAGCTTGTGTGTATCTTGACTATTCTCATAAGATAATTTTATAGGAAAAATTTTTTATTAAAGAAAATTAATTAAATTGTCATATTTGAAAGTATTAATATCTATGTGAATGTGTAAAAAATTTAGTAAAAAAGAACTATATGTGCCTTTTTATAGTTTAAAGCGCCTAGATTCTCTTCGTGTATGAATCAATGTTTTTTCATCCCTTTCTTACTTATGGTTCAGGGTTTAGTTTCTCTAGAAAAGTGAAGATCCTTCTCTGCTTCTCTTATAAAGTGATGTCTAATATCAATATACTTAGTCCTAGAATGATGTATAGGATTTTTAGTCAAATGAATAGCACTAGCATTATCACAAAAGATAGGCACATTATCAAACTTTAATCCAAAATCACAAAGAGTTTGTTTGATCCAAGGAATTTGAGCACAATAACTAGCTACCACAGTATATTCTGCTTCATTAGTGGATAAGGCAACCAAATTTTGTTTTTTTTTACTAAACCAAGATACTAAGGAACTACAAAAAAATTGGCAAGTTTCACTAGTAGTCTTACGGTCAAGTAAACTACCTGCAAAATCCGCATCAGAATATCCTACCAAATTAAACTCAATATTTCTAGGATACCACAAACCTAAATCAATAGTTCCAAGCAAATATTTAAAAATTCTCTTAATGACATGCAAATGTGATTTCTTAGGACAAGATTGAAATCTAGCACAAAGATATACACTAAATATGATATACTTGCAGTTAAATAAAGTAAAGATCCAATTATACCTCGGTACGCTTTAACATCCACACATTTACCTTTTTCATTCTTGTCAAGCTTAGTGGATGTGCTCATAAGAATATTTGTAATTTTACCTTCATTGAACTTGTATCTTTTGAGCAAATCTCTTGTGTATTTCTCTTGACTTATGAAGATTCCATCTTTGAGTTGTTTGATTTAGAGTCCAAGGAATAAGCTAAGTTCTTCCATCATGCTCATCTCAAACTCACTATGCATACACTTAGAAAATCCTTTATATAATGTGGGATTAGTAGAACCAAAGATTATATCATCCACATATATTTGTACTAAAAGCATATCATCTTTAGCCTTAATAAAGAGAGTAGTATAAATTTTACCCATTCTATAGTCATTCTCAATAAAAAAAAAATTACTAAGCCTATCATACCAAGCTCTTGGAGCTTTTTTTAAACAATAAAGAGTTTTTTCAACTTAAAGACATGATTAGACAAATCAAAACTTTCAAAGCCCAGAGGTTGTTCCACATAAACTTCCTACATAATATAACCATTCAAAAAAGAACATTTCACATTTGATACAAAAATAAAATTCTTATAAGAAGCAAAAGTAAGTAGCATTCCAATAGCATCTATTCTAACAACGGGTGTAAAAGTTTCTTCATGAACTATTCCCTTCTCTTGACAATAGTTTGGACTACAAGTCTAGCTTTATTTCTAATAATATTTCCATTTTCATCCATCATATTTCTAAATACCCATTTAGTCCCAATTATAGAAGCATTAGAAGCCCTAGGGACTAATTTTTAAACATTATTCCTTTCAAATTGATTCAATTCTTCTTGCATATAAAATCCAAAACTCATCATTCTCAACATCTTTAAAGCTTTTTGGTTCAATTTGAGAAACAAAAGCAAAACTATTAAACATATTAAGAGAGGAATGAGTTTTCACAACTTGTTCGGAATCACCAAGAATTAATCTTTGGGGTGGATTGAAATATTCCTCCACTCCTTAGGCATAGATAAAGACCCACCTTCCTTCTTTGTGTTCAAGCTCACTTCTTGCTTACTTGAAGCAATTTCCTTGCCTTTGTCACTAATAAGTAAATCTCCTAAATTTCTTTCTAAATCATCACTACAAATAGACTCATTAGAGACATTATTATAAGATTCATCTTAGACTACATGCATAGATTCTTCAATTGCTAAACTTCTCTTATTGAAAACTCTATAAACTTTCCTAGTAGAGGAATAACTTAGAAAAATACCAACATCCGTCTTAGAATCAAACTTTCTAAGCTTTTTTTGTTGTTCATGTAACAGCCCAACTTCTAGACATAGACTACCTAGGGCCACTATTAGCATGCATGCTCGAAAGTAAGGATTTCCAAGTAACTCAATTTAAAAATGGCCTTAATAAATAAGAAAATAAATAGAGTAAATAAGTTCAAACTTAACAGAACATACTGGGATCCTAATTTTTAATATAAAACAACGAGATAACTTGGTGCAGCTAAAAGTAAAATGCAAGATTAGATAATAGTTCGAAACTAGTACTTAAAACAATGAAAACAATTAAATGCGGAAGTCTAAACTCGTGTCCATAGCCAGTTTGCAATTCGCTTCTCGTCAGCCACCTCGATAGATTTTCTTTTTACCTAAAAGAAAAGAAAAGGAATAGGTTGAGTATAAAATATATGCAGTAAGTAACTCCAACCATGGGGTCGGACATACAAACACACAAAATCATATAGCTCATGTGGGACTCTCACAGGGGTATAGCATCTCAAGGCACCTCAAATAAGTACACAACAGCATAAAGCAGAGGATGCATCTTAAGGAGGTTCTCAAATCATCACTAAGAAAAGGTACAAAATCTCATAGAGAAACAGCAGAACACATAGTAGCATAAAGCAAAGAATACATCTCATGGAGGTCCTCAAACACAACACTAAGCAGAGATGATATAGCTCTAACATATGGACATCCAACACACAAACCATACTATGTATAGGTTCTACAACATGTCACATAATTTGAAGCTCAAGGCATCCAACATTCCAATAATGCACCACATATTCATAACCACATATATATGATGCCATGACATACAACTTCCACAAATACAATTCACCATGCATCATGCTCATCCCACTAGCCTATAATCATACATACAATCTCAAAACACATATGATAGGCATAATCAACACATGTATCAAACAAGACAAACAACTACCGAACTAGCCCAAAGGTTTATCGATGAGCAAATTCACTTACTGCAATTCTCAAGAAAAATAACAAGTAAATTCCAAGGAAACTGGTAATAGATTCCTTAAGCAACCTAGATCCAAATTTCCAAAAATACCATAATTATTTTCTAAATTTCAAATAATAAAAAATTAAAAAGGAATATTAGGGTTTTCGAGGGTCAAACAATGTAGGGAAACACTATCTTCTCTAGGTCAGTGACAGCTCACACGTGGCCGCCACGTGCCACTGCCATCCAGCAAGTGTCTCTCACACGTCACCTCAAATGGATAAGCAGGGACCAGTTTTGGAATCTACTAGCCCTTAGAAGTCCAATGTTGCAGGAATCACGTCGAATGGAGCCGTCACGAGCCCAAACTAGCACCAAGAAGCTCGACGTGTGTGGTATAAGCGCTACCGCAGTTGCTTCTTAATGCCACACGTGCTGCCTCACTGTCGCTCCGACTGCGATGTCGATTCCACGGACACGTAGATCTCGACTTTGTGCTTTTTTTTGAATTTTCGTTTCACTAAAAAAAAGCTTCCTTAAAGGTCGAGAAAAGGAGGAAAATATGATTTAGAGGGAGAAAGCTCGGGAAAAGACAAAGTTCAAGGTCTCCTCTATCTTACCTATTCTATTTGGGATATGGAGAGATGACAATGAAGCTATCCCCAGAAGGAGAGCTTGAATGAAGTGGGGGAAGTAGGAAAAGTTGAGGAAAAGGGAGAAAACACCCTGCTGGCCACCTACTGTTGCCGTCACTGCAGATTAGCCTCTGCCGCTGCCACTTCTGCTGTTGAGGAGGGAGATGAGTGTAAGAGAGAAAATTTTCGGGGAGGAGAAGGTGTTTTGCGTGAAAAGGGAAGGAAAATGAGGGAAAGATTGGAGATGGTCTCTTTCTTTTTGGGAATAGGAAAAGGGTTTGGTGGCTAGGGTCCCTAATGATATATTTATAGGGGTCACCTCAACCTCCCAACCCCAGCCCTAAGTCCTCTAATTTACAAAAATGCCATTATTTTAATTTTCCTCCAATTTCTACAAAATAAATTCCCCCTTAATTTACTCAAACACTAATTTATTAATTCCTCTCCACCCTCCCCCCTCCCCCCTCCATAACACACATTAATCCCAATATAGTCCCTCACGTAATTCAAACAAAAATACTGTTAAGAATTAAAAAGTAAAAAACAAGACGTTACAACTTACTCACCTTAAGAACTTTAGTCTTTGAAAGTTGCTATTCCTAAAACAGCTCGGATACTTTATTTTCATCTCCTCCTTCAGCTTCCAAGTTGCTTCCTACATCTAGTAATTTCGCCATAAGACCTTCACAAGAGTTATCTCTCAATTGCAAAGTACCTTTTTCTCTCTGCCAATTATTTGAACAGGCTCTTCCGTATAGCTCAGGCTCTCAACAACATGTAGAGGTTCGTAATCTATCACATGCGTCGGGTCTGCTATATACTTACGCAGCAAGAAGACATGAAAAACATTATGAACAGCTGAAAAGGAAGGCAGTAGAGTTAAGCAATAGGCCACAGAGTCGATTCGCTCCAATAACTCAAATGGCCCAATGAAATGGGGGCTCAATTTCCCCTTCCGACCAAACCTCAAGACTCCTTTCGTAGAAGCCACTAGCAGAAACACATATTCACCTACAGTGAATTCCAAATCTCTTTGTCGCGTATCTGCATAGCTTTTCTACCTGTTCTGAATTGTTAACGTCCTTGCCCTGATATTCCTTATGGCTTCATTGGTAACTTGTACTAACTCAGGTTTCAGGAACTTACGCTCACCAACCTCTTCCCAACAGATTGGTGACCTACACTTCTTCCCATACAAAGCCTTGAACGGAGACATGCTAATGGTTGCCCAGTAACTATTGTTGTAAGCAAACTCCATTAAATGCAAGTGGAAGTCCCAACTCCCACAAAAATCCAAGACACATGCCCGTAGCATATCCTTCAGGGTCTGATTCAAACTTTCAGTCTGGCCATCTGTTTCCATATGGAAGGCGGTGCTGAAATCTAACCGTGTACCCATAGCCTTCTGCAAGCTCAGCCAGAAGGTAGATGTAAAACGACGATCTCTATTTGAGACAATGGACACGAGTACCCCATGCAACCTAACAATCTCCTCCATGTATAACTACGCCCATCGCTCCACAAAATATATCGACTTCCCTGGCAGGAAATGCGCAGACTTAGCAAGTCTATCTATGACTACCAAAATCACTGTGTATCCCCTCGCCGTCCTAGGCAACGTAGTGATGAAATCCATGGAGACATGCTCTCACTTCCACTCATGTACCGATAGGGGCTGCAGTAATCTCTTGGCCTCTGCCTCGGTGCCTTCACCTGCTGGCATACCGAGCATCTACTCACAAACTCGGCTACATCTCTCTTCATGTTAGGTCACCAATAATACTTCTTCAAATCCTAATACATCTTTGTACTGCCAGAATATATTGCAAATGGTGAGCTGTGGGCCTCGGTCATTAACTCGTCCTTAAGTGCTTCATTCTGAGGTACGCATAAGCGTCCCTAATACAACAGTCCATAGTCTGACGACACTGGAAAATCCTCTGTCAGTTCTGCCCTCCACAACTCGTATTTTTCAATCATATCTGATTCTTCCTACTACGCATCAATAATCCTCTAACGCAATTTTGAGGTCACCGACAGTTGTGACAATCGAGCAATAACCTCACCAATAATCATAACTATCTCCATCCTCTCCAAGTCTCGATGAATCATAGTCTACGTACTAACCAAAGCTGTCGTATGCGTTGCCTTTCTGCTAAAAGTGTCCACCAACACATTTGCCTTGCCCGGGTGGTATAAAATTTCATAGTCATAATACTTCACAAGCTCAAGCCACATTTACTGCCTCATATTTAGCTTCTTCTAATTAAAGAAGTATTTCAGACTCTGGTGATCTATGAAAATCTGAATCTTCTCCCCATACAGGTAATGTCCCCAAATTTTCAAGGCGAACACCACTGTTGCCAGTTCCAGGTCATTCGTTGGGTACTTGCTCTCATAATCCTTCAGTTGACGTGATGCATAAGCTATGGCCTTTTCGCGCTACATCAACACACAACCAGTCCCTTTTTGGAAGCATCGCTATACACCACGAAATCTCTAGTTCCTTCTGGTACTGTGAACACTGGCGTGGTAACCAACCTCTGTTTGAGCTCCTGAAAGCTTGCTTCACACTCATTAGTCCATGTAAATCGACTACCCTTCTATATCAGTTGAGTTAGTGACGAGGCTGTACTAGAGAAATCTTGTAAGAAACGAAGATAATAACTGGTCAAGCCTAAGAAGCTTCGTACCTCACTGACATTAGTTGGTCAAGACCAGTTGGTCACAGCCTCTACTTTTGCTGGGTCCACTGAGACGCCATCTTTGGAGACAACATGACCCAAAAAGGATACCTTATGTAACCAAAACTCACATTCGGTGAACTTGGCATATAACTGATTGGCCCTCAAACGCATCAAGACCTTGAGATGTTCCTTGTGCTCTGCTTTCGTCTTAGATAAATGAGGATGTCATCAATGAACACAATAACAAAACTGTCAAGGAACTCTTTGAATACCTATTCATCAATTCCATGAACACTACTGGAGTATTCGTTAGCCCGAACGACATCACCACGAACTTGTAGTGTCTGTACCTGGATCTAAAAGTCGTATTCAGGATATCTTCATTTCTAACCCTCAGCTGATGGTACCCTGATTGCATATCGATCTTGGAGAAAATAGTAGCTCCCTGTAACTGGTCAAATAGGTCATCGATTGGTGGCAACAGATGCTTATTTCTAACCGTCACCTTGTGCAACTCCTGGTAACCAATGCACAATCGCATGAACCCATCTTTCTTCTTGACGAATAACACTAGTGCTCTCCAAGGTGAAACGCTGAGGCAGATGAATCTTTTGTCCAACAATTCCTGTAACTGGCTTTTTAGCTCTTTCAGCTCGGCTGAGGCCATTTGATAAGGAGCCTTGGAGATGGGTGTTGTACTTAGTTCTAACTAGATACAAAAATCTACTTTCCTAACTGGTGGCAACCCTAAATCGTCTTCTAGGAATACGTCCACGAACTCTCGCACTATAGGTACTGAATCTACCAAAGCTTTTACATGTTTGGTGTTGACCACTTTAGTAAGTAATCCATAGGCTCCTTGCCCGATCAGCTTTTCTGCCTTTAGTGTGAAGATGATCCTTGGTACAGCTCCAGCATGCGATCCTTTGAAGTTGAAACGAGACTCTTAAGGTGGACTGAAGACCACCTTCTTATGAAAACAATCCATGATAGCATGGTTCTTTGAAAACCACTCCATGGCCAATATAATATCAAAATCCGACATATCAATACAACCAAATTAACATTCAAAAGGTGGTACCGTCTCTAACTTGCTCACTAGTCACTAGTACTACTCTTGCCAGGGTGCAAACCGACATTACAAAACCAATGATGTTTTCTACACAGTCTGTTGTGCGGCCAATCTCAATTATGTCTCTGCTATCCTTGACCCTAGTTGTCATTAAGCCCAGCAAAGTCGCGTTGGAAATGCTGAGGATCGTTCTGTACCAATGCATCAGACTTTCTCTTTTTCCCTGAATTAGATCTTGATGCCGCAACTATCTGAGAACTGTTGGCCCCTAATGTCACCTACGTCTGCACAATTGTGGCCTTTGAGTCAATCAAGAAGGATGCTTTCAAGACCGTCACATAATCCTATGAGCAACATGCTACTACCACCCCTCAAACTCTATCCTTGAGCCCCATAATGAAACACTCAATCTTCTTAGAGTCAGTGTTCACCATCTCTAGAGCAAAATGGGATAGTTTAGTGAACTCTCACTCGTATTCCTCCACTGTTCAACTGCCCTGCTTCAAACTTAAGAATTTTTCCTGCCTCGCAAACTGTGCCCTAGCTAGATAGTATTGTACCAAAAATGCTTCCATAAACTGTGCCCATGTAATCAATCCCGCTGTGACATGTATTGAACGTTCGGTCGATTCCAACCACAGCAACGCGTCATCTCGCAACATGTAGATGGCACAATGGACCTTCGTCTCCTCGGGATAGTCCATATATCAAAATATAGCCTCAATGGATGCGAGCCAGAACTCGGCCTTCGTAGGTTCAACTACCACCCCATTGAAAGCGTAAGGGTCGTACTTTTTGAAATTTTTATGTACCTCACCTGAAACGAAACACTCTTATGACCCTGGAAGAACCAGAGCATTTGGCTATTCAGCACGGTCTGTATCATGGCCTGCACAGCATCTGCCGTTAGAGGTTCAACTATATGAAGGACCTGTTGTTCTGTTGGCTACTCATTGAGTTGTGCCTCCGGCTGCAGCTTGGGATGGACTTCTAGCTCCACCTTAGGTTGTTTCAAGGGTTGATCTTCAAGGACTATAGGGGGTGGGTTAGCTCTACCACGACCCTTGCCCCTACCTCACCGACTAGTTCCTCTTCCACGGGGAGGCATGATCTAAAATCTAAACCCAAATTAACCTATCTACCACATAAGTATGTGGCAAGTCTTATCACAAGGCAATTACCATACTAATACATTTTTTCAAAACAAATCTAGTCCCATACTTAAGTTAGAAGCATACCTGGTGGTGACGAAAGGGTTGCAACATGGCTATGGTAACACAATAGTGCTTACGATGTAAGAAGTCTGCAGAATAGTAACGACTCTGATATAAACTATAATAACCCGATTTCTAGACATGGACTACTCAGAGCCACTACTAGCATGCACGCTCGAAACTAAGGATTTCCAAGTAACACAATTGAAAAACGACCTTCATTAAATAAGAAAATAAATAGAGTAAATAAGTTCAAACTTAACAGAATATACTAGGATCCCGATTTTTAATTTAAAACAATGAGATAATTGGGTGCAGATGAAAGTAAAATGCAAGTTCGGATAATAGTTTGAAACTAGTACTTAAAACAACGAAAATAATTAAATGCAGAAGTTTAAACTCGTGTCCATGGCCTATTCGAAACTAGCGTATTGTCAGCCACCTTAATAGGTTTTCTTCTTACCTAAAAAAAAAAAAAGAAAAGGAATACGTTGAGTATAAAATATACCAAGTAAGTAACTTTGACCCTGGGGTCAGACGTGCAAATATACAAAATCATATGGCTCATGTGAGACTCTCACAGGGGTATACCATCTCGAGACACCTCAAATACGCACACAACAGCACAAAGCAGAGGATGCATCTCAAGGAGGTTCTCAAATCAGAACTAAGAAAAGATACAAAATCTCATAGAGAAACCTCAAAGCACACAGCAACACAAAGCGATGAATACATCTCATGGAGGTCCTCAAATATAGCACTAAGCAGAGATAGTATAGCTCTAACATATAGACATGCAACACACAAACCATACTATACATAGGTTCGACAATATGTCACATAATCTGAAGCCTCAAGGCATCCAACATTCCAGTAATGCCCCACATATCCATAACCATATATAAATGATTCCATGACATACAACTTCCACAAATACAATTCACCATGCATCATGCTCATCCACTAGCCTATCATCACACATACAATCTCAAACACACATATGATAGGCATAATAAATACATGTATCAAACAAGCCAAACAACTACCGACCTAGCCCAATGGTTTATCCAAGAGCCATCACACGCCCACACTTGCATCAGTAGCTTCTTTCCGCCACGCGTGCCGCCTCACCATCACTCTGATTATGCTTTCGATTCCACCAACGCGTAGATCTTGACTCTATGCTTCTTCCCAACCTTTCGTTTCGCCAAAAATGCTTCCGTAAAGGCCGAGAAAAGGAGGAAAATGTGATTTAAAGGGGAAAAACTTGAGAAAAGATAAATTTTGAGGTCTCCTCTGTCTTACTTGTTCTATTCGGGATATAGGGAGACATTAATGAAGCTATCTCCAAAAGGAGAGCTTGAATGAAGCAAGAGAAGTAGGGGAAAGTTGAGGAAAAGGGAGAAAACACCCCGTCGTCCACCTACCGCCACCATCGCCACTGTTGCCGCCAATCAACCTCTATCGTTGAGAAGTGATATGAGTGTGAGAGGGAGATAATTTTCGAGGAAGAGAAGGTGTTTTGCATGAAAAGGAAAGGAAAAAGAGGGGAAAATTGGAGATGACCTCTTTCTTTTTGGGAATAGGAAAAGGTTTGGCAGCTAGGGTCCCTAATGATATAATTATAGGGTTCATCTCAACCCTCAACCCTAGCCCTAAGTCTACTAATTTACAAAAATACCATGATTTTAATTTTTCCCCAATTTCCACAAAATAAAGTCCCCTTTAATTTACTTAAACACTACTTTATTAATTCCCCCCTACAATACACATTCATCACAATATAGTCCCTTAATTAATTCAAACAAAAATATTATTAAGAATTAAAAAGTAAAAAACGGGACGCTACAGTTCAAAATAAAACATTTGCAACCAAAAACTTTAAAATACCCAATATTTGGAGTTTTATTATGCAAAAGTTACAAGGAGTTTTATCTAAAAAAAAGTCTAATTTAAAGTCTATTTCAAACATAACAAGTGGTATTAACGGCTTCTGCTAAAAAATACTTAGGTAAATCATACTCATGCAACATTGACCTAGCAAATTCTTGCAAAGTATGATTTTTCAATCACACCATTTTGTTTTGGAGTTCTTGGACAGGAAAAATTATGAGACAAACCATTTTCTTCACAAAAAAATTTAAAAGTAATACTATCAAATTTTCCAACATGATCACTCCTAATTTTAGAAATCAAAAATCTTTTTTCATTTTGATCTATTTTTGCAAGACTAACAAAACTTTTCAAAGTATCATCCTTACGTTTTATCATCAAAACCCAAGTAAATCTTGAAAAATTATCAATTATCACAAATACATAATAGTTCCCTCCAAAACTAGTAATTCTAGAAGGGTCAAATAAGTTCATATGTAATAATTGAAGAGGTCTAGTTGTAGAGATCACTTTTTTAGATCTAAAAAAGGACTTCATCTGCTTACCCATTTGACAAGCATCACAAACTTTATCCTTTTCAAATTTAAACTTGGGAAGACTTCTAACTAAAGAATTCTTGGAAATATTTGAAATTAAGTGCATGCTAGCATGTCCTAGTCTTTTATGCGATAATCAAGAATCATCATGCAAAGCTAAAAGACATTTATCACTAATAGGGCAATCATTTAAATCACTAGTATACACATTTTTATCTCTATTTCCAACAAACAAAACTTTCCTATCACTAGCATTTTTAATGATGCAATTCTTCTAACCAAACACAACTCTAAAGCCTTTATCACATAATTGACTAATGCTAAGTAAATCATGCTTTAAACTATCAACTAAAAGTACATTTTCCAATTAAAGTAGAAGAACCATTGCCTATACTACCCTTACCAATTATTTTACCTTTCTCGTTGTTGATAGCACTCTAAAAAGTCCTATTTTAGTACCTAAATTATTAAGGTTTTGTGGGCCTTTAAGTGTACTTTGATGCAATTATTGTTGATTTTGTAGG
>JAOANK020000057.1:1281086-1295954 GCA_026257165.2 Telfairia occidentalis | reverse complement strand
TCAAATTCTTCAACAAAATTACTTAAAATTAGAATAAATTTATCAATCCACAAATCATTCAGATCTAATGTAAAATCTAATCAATAATTTCAAACTATAGCCAAAATGCACATTAAAGAGCTTAAAGAGAAGATAAACTCCCAAAAATAGCTCCAAAATGTTCAAGGAGGAGTGGGTTGTCGGTGGCGGCGTGCGGCGGCGGTGGAGGAAGAAGCTCAAGGGACGGCGTGAAACAGCTGGAAAAATGGGTTTCCAAAAACCGGTGAGAAGAAGTGAAGGGGCGACAGACGGAGGGGAAAAAATGGCCAATGTTGTTCGTGCGTGGGAGAGAGAGAACGGTGGTGGAAGAACGTCTAAGGCGGCAGCACGACGGAAGGTAGTGACCGGATGAGAGTGGCGCCGAAAGAGGTGAGCGAGATGGAGGGTTTCTGCAACAAAGGGTCAGGTGTGGGAGAGAGAAAAAGGAAACAATGAAAAGAGTAAAGTGATTTTTGACAGAACTTTTCATGTCGGATGCAGGTTTTCATGTCGGACGTAGGTTTTCATGTCAGACTCTTTCCATGACGGTCATTCCCTGTCATAAAATGTTAAACTTTCATAATAAAATGGCGCACGTTTTAGCGCCCAAAATCTCACTTTCAATGTCAGGCATTTCATACAGTTTAATGACGGAGTATGACCGTCATAAAAAGTTCAAATTTCATATGTTTGAGGTGCTCGTTTTAGACCCCAAAATCCCACTTTTAATGACAGGCAATGCCCAACATTAAAAGTGATAAAAGGCATGGCTTATAATGTCGGGCATTGCCCGACATTAAAAGATTTTTCTTTTCGTCCGTCATTAAAAGCGCGCGTGTTTGTTTTTTGTCCGACATTAAAAGGGTTATTTGTACTAGTGACTAAAATTGTTAATACATGAAATCAGATTTGTTATCATCATAAGTTTGAGATTAAGAGCCAAAAAGCGAACAATCTTCCCTTTTTTTATGATGACAAACCACTGAAGAAAACAAAATGTATATATATTCATAACAACCAAATAATGTTCATATAAGACCAACATAACACAATAAATATCATACTTCAAATTCAATCAAAAATTTAATTCTCCCCCTACAAAATGTATATATATTCATAACAACCAAATAATGTTCAAGAAACAAAAATTAGAGCATATTTTTCTTAAACTTCTTCCCTTTTGGAATCATAAAGAAAAGCAAATAAGAAAAATAAGTTAAAACATCAAACTCCTTCTATAACCATGAACACATACTTTTCATATCTCCCCCTATGAATATGCCAAATAAAAAAAAATTAACAAGTAATGAATACAAGATCAAGAGGCATCACAATAAATAATACCAAGCTCAAACCTATTTTTGCAAAAACTTTTTTATTTAAAGGCTTGGTAAGAATATTCGCTAATTGATTATTATAGCCTACAAATTCAAGAATAATATGACCATTTTGCACATACTCTCTTGTAAAGTGATGTCTAATATCAATATGCTTAATTCTTGAATGATGTATAGGATTTTGAGTTAAATTAATAACACTAGTATTATCACAAAAGACAGGCATAATGTCAAACGTTAATTCAAAATCACAAAGAGTTTGTTTCATCTAAAGAATTTGAGCACAACAACTAGCTACAACAATATATTCCACTTCGATAGTGGATAAGACAACCGGATTTTACTTTTTACTAAACCAAGATACTAAAGGAACTACCAACAAGTCCCACTAGTACTCTTACGTTCACGTAAATTGCCAGCAAAATTCGCATTGGAATATCCTACAAAATTAAACTCAACATTTCTAGGATACCACAAACCTAAATTAATAGTTTCAAGTAAACATTTAAAAATTTTCTTAACGGCATACAAATATGATTCATTAGGACAAGATTGAAATCTAGCACAAAGACATACACTAAACATGATAACGGATCTACTTGTGGTTAGATAAAGTAAAGATCCAATTATACCTCGATAAGCTTTAACAACCACACATTTACCTTTTTAATCATTGTCAAGGTTAGTGGGTGTGCTCATAGGAGTTTTTGCAATTTTACCTTCATTGAACTTGAATCTTTTGAGCAAATCTCATGTATTTCTCTTGACTTATGAAGATTCCATTCTTCAGTTGTTTGAATTGGAGTCCGAGGAAGAAACTAAGTTTCCCATCATACTCATCTCAAACTCACTATGCATACGCTTAGAAAATTCTTCACATAAAAAAGGATTAGTAGAACCAAAGATCATCCACATATATTTGGACTAAAAGCATATCATGATCTTTAGCCTTAATAAAGAGAGTAGTATCAATTTACTCATTTTAAAGTCATTCTCAATAAGAAAATTACTAAGCCTAATTAAACCATAAAGAGTCTTTTTCAACTTAAAGACATGATTAGGCAAATCAAAACTTTCAAAGCCCGGAGGTTGTTCCACATAAACTTCCTCCATAATATAACCATTCAAAAAGGCACTCTTCATATCTATTTCTTCCTCTTGACAGTAACCTTAGGCTACAAGTCTAGCTTTATTTCTATTGATATTTTCATTTTCATTTTCATCCATCTTATTTTTAAATACCCATTTAGTCCCAATTATAGAAGTATTAGAAGTCCTAGGGACTAACTCTCACACTTTGTTCCTTTCAAATGGCTTTAATTCTTCTTGCATAGCTAAAATCCAAAACTCATCATTTTCAACATCTTTAAAGCTTTTTGGTTCAATTTGAGAAACAAAAGCAAGACTATTAAACATATTAGAAGAGGAACGAGTTTTTACACCTCGTTCGGATCACCGAGAATTAAATCCTTGGGATGGGATGAAGCATACGTTCCATTCCTTAGTCATGGAGAAAGACCTGTCTTCCTTCTTTTCATTAAAGCTAACTTCTTGCTTACTTGAAATAATTTCCTTGCCTTTGTCACTAATAAGTAAATCTCCCAAATTTCTTTTTAAGTCATCACTACAAATATACTTAGAAACATTATTACAAGATTCATCAAAGACTACATGCATAGATTCCTTAATTACCAAAGTTCTTTTATTGAAAACTCTATAAGCTTTACTAGGAGAGGAATAACCTAGAAAAATACCAACATCCGTCTTAGAATCGAACTTTCCAAGCTTTTCTTTGTTGTTCAAAATAAAACATTTGCAACAAAAATTTTTAAAATACCCAATACTTGGGGTTTCGTTATGGCAAAGTTCAGAAGGAGTTTTATCTAAGGAAGGTCTAATTAAAACTCTATTTAAAACATAACAAGTGGTGTTAACGGCTTCTTCCTAAAAATACTTTGGTAAATCATACTCATGCAACATTGACCTAGCAAATTCTTGCATAGTTTTATCTTGGGAACAAAAGGACCTTTAGCATAAATTAACCTAGAAAAATTCTTGCATTTTTTTTATTTCATTTTCATCATACTGCTCTTCTAATTTAGGCACAACAATATCATTTAGTCTTTTCATGGGAACAAAAGGACCTTTAGCATAAATTAACCACAAATTATAGTCAATAGATTGCAAATGAATTTTCATTCTAGCTTTCCAACGTGCATAATTTGAGCCATCAAAGAAAGAAGGTCTCAAAGCAGAATGTACCTCAATAAACCAATTTACAAGGTTTGCCATAAAACTCTAACAATTAAGTTTATCAAGAAAAATAAATTTCAAGAAGAGCAACCTCACTCTGATACCAATCGTTGGATTGATAAGGCAACCCTAGAGGGGGGATGAATAGGGTTTAATTGAAACTATATAAACTTTTTCCTAAATGGGCCCAATTTAATAAATTAATATACTTTTTAAGAGCAATTAATAAGAACCCTAATTAATTAATAAAGTGATATAAAAAAATGAAAAAATAAATGCTATCAATCTCAACAACAATTAATAACAATTTAAAGCATGCAATAAATTTCTAAATTGATTGTAAAAATTAAATAGGAGAGAGTTAGAGAAAAAGACATCGTAATTTTATAGTAGTTTGGTCAAACTTGACCTACTCCACTCTCCAAGCACCTCTTGGGAATTTGATTAATATTTCTCTCATATTTCCACAACTCAAAGTCCAACGAACAAACACGATTCTTTCCATGGTTGGGGATCAAACAGTGATAACACTCTTTTTAACAGGTTAGAGAGAAACCCTTACAAGAGTTTTGAAATTTAAGAACACTCAATAAACTCTCTAATTGAGTTGATTTACAAATTTTGCTCACAAGAATTCTCACTTCTCACAAA
This sequence comes from Telfairia occidentalis, assembly GCA_026257165.2. Lineage (NCBI taxonomy): Eukaryota > Viridiplantae > Streptophyta > Magnoliopsida > Cucurbitales > Cucurbitaceae > Telfairia > Telfairia occidentalis. The sequence goes on along the minus strand of JAOANK020000057.1, from coordinate 1,291,695 downwards.
CATAAATCTCTCACAAGAATGAGATGAAAGAAAAACATTGAGAGCTTTGGAGAAACGAAGACATTTTTATTTTGGAAAAAAATGAGAATTGTAAAATTGTTGGGTTATTTTGAAGAAGAAGATTGATTTAAAAAGAGAGGGAAATTGAGTAAAACATAATTTCAAATCAAGTTTAATTTAGACCATTTGATTTGGGTAAAAGAAAATAAAGGGCAAAGATTTAATTGGAAAAAGTGGTAAAAAATAATTTAAAATCAATTCCAACGGTAAAAGAAGAACACACATGCGGAGGAAGAGAGATGGCCACACACGCAAAATTGGAGCCTTCAACCAAGCGCGTGACCCACACGCGCAAGTACATGTGTTTAGTTGCTTTGTAAAATATATTTTTAAAAAAATAATAAAGCCAAATGACCATTTTCTTATAAAAATATATTTAATAAAAAAAAAAAAGCTACACCATGTGTTGCCGTTTGATTCGCCAAATATAAATAACATACAATAGTAATAAAGTAATCGTTTGCTGATATAGATATATTAAAAAAAAAAAACCTTGCCACGTGTAGCTCTCCCATTGGCCCAAATAAAATAATATTAGAAAAACTTATCGTTGAAAAAATGTATCCTTTTTAATTAGACTTATTTGCCACGTGTCAGTACACAGTTTCCACGTTAGTCCTTTGCAGCTTACCACATGGCGTAACGCGTATTGGTTCGTGTCGCTGATTCAGTCGCCACGTCATCCTCCTCAAGTATTTTTCGTCAAACTTGTTTTGGCCATAACTTTTTATTTTGAGCTTTGATTTGGGTGGTTCAAAAAGCGTTGGAATCATTGTTTCGAGCTTTACTTAATGGACTATTTAAAACACTAAAATTTTCAATAAATAAAATTAAGTTTGTTATCATCCAAACATTAATTAATTAATTTGAGATTAAGGGCTAAAAAGCCAACATCTTGAACCTAAAGTAAGGCGATCAACTAGTAGAGCTGTATGACTGGGAATTCATGAAGTTGTTGTGTTTTTCCCTAAGCTAGTGAACACGGAGGGTAAGAAGGTAAAACGATTTATCATGGGCCTGAACGACAGAATTCAAGGCTTTGTGGCAGCTCTCTTTCCATTCGATGATTCTACAATACTTCGAGAAGCTTCATTGATTGACACTCGTTCGGCAAGTGGGCCCCAAGCACCTTTGGAACCATAGAATACCTCAGGGCAGAATAGAAAGTTTGACCAAACATCATCCAATCCATAGCAGTTCATACAAAATTTTGTTAACTCAAACCAAGAACAAGTTCAAGGACATTAACCCAATCGAAAACAAGGCTCAAACCATGAGAAACCTGTATTCAGCACCTGTGGGAAGTATCACTTGGGGCATTGTTTGTCGAGTAGTAAAGTGTGTTTTAAATGTAACCAATAAGGTCATATAGCTGTAAATTACCCCTAGAGAAATATTACGGGTGGTTCAAGTTAACACTCGAACCCAAACAAGGCAACTGCGGTGAGACCAATGCAATAGTAGTGTAAGATGTTTGCGACCACATGTCAGAAGGCTTAAAACTCAAATGCTGTGGTAATAGATACGCAACCTATTATTGGTCACTATGCGTTTGTACTGTTTGATTTGGGTTCTACGCACTCGTTTATATCTGCCTCGTTTGTGAACGAAGTTAAGCTAGCGCTAGAATCATTGGCTAGTGAGATAGTAAAAGCCAGTAATTTGTTGGTGTCAAATCACTCATTGAATGTGACATTAATAGTCTCTGGCATAACTAATTTGGCTACAAATCATGCCAACATTGATTGTTACCATAAGAAAGTTATTTTCAAACCACCTTTGGGAATGACCTTCAAGTTCGATGGATCCTAGGCCAAGGTCATTCCAAGAGTGCTATCTACATTAAAAGCAAGAAATCGATCGATCAAGAAGCATGTGTCTTATTAGCTAGTATGGTTGATACTAGATGTATTGGGGTTACAGTAGTTTTGTCACCAATTGTTAAGGAGTTTGTAGATGTATGCCTCGATGATCTCCCAAGACTACCACCAGCTCGGGAGGTAGATTTCAGCATTGAGCTAGAGACAGTGACAACTTCCATCTCTAAAGCCCCGTATAGAATGACCCCAGTTGAGTTAAAAGAACTCAAGTCACAATTTTAGGAGTTATTATACAAAGGTTTTATACGTTCTAGTGTTTCGCCTTGGAATGCACCAATTTTGTTTATGAAGAAGAAAGTTAGGTCCATACAGCTTTTTATCGACTATCGTGAGTTGAATAAAGTGACAAGAAAGAAAAAGTACCCTTTATCTCTGATTGATGATCTCTTTGATCAACTAGAAGGAGCAACTTTATTTTTTAAGATCGATTTGCAGTCAAGATATCATAAGTTAAAGATAAGAGATGAGGATACTTCTAAGACGACTTTCAAGTCTAGGTATAGGCTTTATGAATTTATTGTAATGTTCTTTGGACTATAAACTGCACCAGTAATCTTCATGGAGTGAATGAATAGGGTGTTTAAGGAGTTTGGTGACACCTTTGTAATTATTTTCATCGATTGTATTTAGAGGAATAATATAAGGAGCATCTTAGGAGAGTCTTAAAAACCCTAAGAGTAAACAAGTTATATGCCAAATTCTCCAAATACGAGTTTTGGCTAAAATAGTTGTCCATCTTAAGACACTTAATGTCAAGAGATCGAGTTTCAATCGATCCAACAAAAATAGAAGTAGTGACCACTTGGCCTCGCCTATCAACGATTAGTGAGGTACCTAGTTTTCTAGGATTAGCAGTTTATTATCATCGGTTTGTGCAGGATTTCTCCAACATAGCCGCACCTATAACAAAATTAACTTGAAAGGCCAGCTCATTTGTTTGGAGTGATGATTGTACCATCGGTGCTCAATGTACCAGAGGGGACAAACAATATTGTTATTTACTGTGATGCTTCCAAGAAAAGGGTTTGGTTGTGTTTTAATGAAGCGCGGTAAGGTCACTGCGAAAGAATTATGAGCGTAATTATCCAACCCATGATTTAGAGTTAGAAGTTGTAGTCTTTCCTTTGACGATTTGGAGACACTACCTATATGGTGAGAAAATTCAAATCTTCACAGACCATAAGAGCTTAAAGTACTTTATCACTTAGAAGGAGTTAAATATGAGACAACAAAGATGGATGGAATTAGTGAAAGCTTACAACTACGAGATTTTGAATCACCCAGGTAAGGCGAATGTAGTTGTGGATGCCCTTAGTAGAAAGACGGCTCACACATCATCTCTGATCACTACTCAAACCCAAATACTTATTAAGTTGGAACACGTGGAGATAGTGGTTGCAATGGGTGAGGTTACCTCACAACTGGCACTATGTTGGTTACGCGAGCTTAAGATAAAGAATTATAAATGCACAACAAGAAGATTCCAACCTCATTGATAAGTTCTATCAGTTGTAGTCAGGACACGCAGATGTGTTTTGCATATCCTCTGATTTTGGACTTCGGTTCCAAGGACGTTTGTGTGGGCCCAAAGATGTCAACCTAAAGAATGAGTTGTTAACCGAAGCCCATAGTTCCCCATTTTCAATAGATCATGGTATCATGAAGATGTACTGAGATTTAAAATAGTATTATTGGTGGCACAACATGAAGAAAGAAGTAGTAGGCTTTGTTAGTAAGTGTTTAGTTTGTCAGTAGGTGAATGCGCTAAGACATAAACCAACAGGTTTATGGTAACCATTGATCATGCTTGAGTGAAAATGAGAGCACATATTTATGGATTTCGTCATGCGCCTGAGTTCAATGTTGTAGCAATACAACAAGGCTGAAAAGACAAAATAGTCCAGTTTCTAGCATGAGAATGAATAAAATCTTTGTTGAATCAGCTACTAACGTAGAAAATGAAGCCCAACCAACCCTAAAGAGGAAACACAAGAGAAAAAGAAGAGGAGAGGAAGGAGGGCCATTTTTTTTGTTTTTTGCATGGGTTTTTATTTTGGTATTTTGAACAGGAGGAAAAATGCAGAAAAATAGAGGAATATATACAAGACAAGCCACATTGAGGATTTCTTCACTAAAGGAGCATCTATCTCACTGAATTCTTCTCATCCTTCTCATCTATTCCCTTATTTTGTTGTATCTTTTAGTTTCATTGAGTTCTTATAGCTAGGTAGACTTGTTCTTAGAGACATTCCTTGTTATTTTTTAATTTTAACTTAAGCTGTTTATGAGCCGTGTTTCTTTCTTATGTAATCTCTTTATTAGAAGCATGATCCAGTCCTTTTAGAGTTAGAGTTTGTAGAATTGAACATTTATTGAATCCCTTTTGCTTGAATGCTATTCTTTAGTTATATAGCCATTTGTGGGTGTTTATTTTCAAGTTCTTATTTAAGATTGATCACCTTAGATAAGACATTAACTACCTCTTAATACTGAAAGAGTTGAGAAGTGGTGGATTGGCACAAGTGATGCAAATAATTGTTGCTTAATAGGTGGAAGTGTTTAAGGTGTAGACATACATTCTAGGCTTGTACCCATGGGAAATTGAACTTCAAAAGAGTTCCTTAGTATTGGGCTTTCATTGACATATGTTCAACTTGATGTTGAGGTCTTGGTACACAAAATTGATGAGATTTAATGTGCTTTAATTGCTTATTTCTGCGAGCTATATGTCATTATTGTGTTCGTTGCTATAGCATTGCTACAACAACTAGGTGAAAATAAGAAGAAATTTCTCAAACTCCATCATGGTTTTGCATCTTCTTAATTAATAATTGCTTCATTTTTCCAAGTACTTCGCTTCACATTACTTGATTAATTCTCTTGTCATATTAGTTGCTATTTTGTTTGGTTAACGCTCTTTAATTAATTTGGTTATTAGCATAATTATACTTAATTTCTTCAAAATTCGCACACTTTATTCCTTGTGGGATGGACCTTAACTATCAATTACTACCTACTATTGCGTATTGAGTTTTTGCACATCAAGTTTTTGGTGCCGTTGTCGGGACTAAGTACGCAAGTTTTGTGAAATTGGGTACTTTTATTTACTGTTTTTAGTTTTTAGTTAACATCCAAATATTTGATTGGTTACTTGTAAACCGTGCTAGGTACTAATTGCTTTGTATGAATGGGGAGCACAGTCAAGAATTAGTTCTCACTGATCCTGAGATTGAATACACATCCCACAGAAGAAGAAGGGAACAAAAAGGACTTGCAACATTAGAAGGCATGGAAGACCCATTGCTGAGAGTCGATAATAATGGGGGTAATGGAGTTGAAGTAGTTGATGAAAGAGATTGGGTGATACAAGAATATGTAATGCCATTGCGAAATCTAGGAATTGTACAACCACAGATTCAAGCACAATAATTTGAGCTAAAATCAGTAATGTTTCAAATGCTTCAGCATAAAGGCCAATACGGTGGGGGCACTTGGGAAGATCCTCACCTTCACTTGCAGTTATTCCTATGTGCTTGTAATTCATTCAAATTGCAAGGGGTGACTGAAGAAGCCTTTAGGTTAACATTGTTTCCATATTCACTGAAGGGTAAAGCACTTGAATGGTTGAATTCAGTACCACCAGGGACTATCAACAGTTGGAATGACTTAGTGGAGCAGTTTTTGAACAAATACTTACCACCCACGAAGATGGCCAAACTTAAAAGTCAAATTACATCTTTTCAACAATCAGATGGTGGGTCGTTATATGAGACATGGGAGAAGTTTAAAGAGTTACTAAGAAAGTGTCCCAATAATGGCATTCCATATGGTGTTCAAATGCAAACTTTTATAATTGATCGAATGCTCAAACAAGGATGGTTGTGGATGCTCCAGTTGGAGGAACTTTACTTTCCAAGACATACAATGAGGCTTATGATATTTTGGAGAGGATCGCAAAGAATAATTATTCATGGCCCACCTACTGCCTCCATTAGATAAAGAGAGTAGCAAAAAATGCAGGATGTTGATACAACAAATTTAGCAGCACATATAGCTACTCTAAATAACATTTTCAAATCGTTGATAGTAGGTCCACGGTGCTCATTTACACCAACAGCAAGTGTATCATGTGTATATTGCGGTGAGGGGCACTCATTTGAGGTATGTCCATCAAACCCAGCTTCAGTGAACTATATGGAGTATAATAAGAACTTCAACCCCTTCTTGAACACGTATAATCTGGGTTGGAGACAACACCAGAACTTTTCTTGGAATAATCAAGGAGCTGGACCTACACACCAAGAGATTAAACCTTCCGTCCCTCCTAGTTTTCAACTACAAATACATACCCAACAAGTATTTTCAGCCACCTAAGGTACAAAATCAAGAGTCAACATCATCCCTTGAAACTTTGTTAAAAGAACACATGGCAAAAATAGATGCTCTAGTGCAGAGTCAAGCTGCACCACTTAGAAATTTAGAAAATCAAGTGGGTCAATTAGCTACAACACTGAATAATAGAGCTCAAGGTACTTTGCTTAGCAATACAGAGAATCCAAGAAATAAGGGAAAAGAGACTTGTAAGCCAATACAACTTTGGAGTGGAAAGAAGTTAAAAGCACCCAAGAGTAGCTCTGTTAAGTTGAAAGGGCCAACTTCAATCCAATAGAAAGAAGAGAAAAATGGATCAAGTGAAAAGGGTGGAAAAGAGGAAAATGTGAGTGCAGAACATGTATTGTTGCAACATTGGCATAACATTAGACAACATAACAAAATGCAAAATCTATAAAACAATCACTGCCTTTTCAACAACTATTTTAGAAAAAAGAACAAGACAAACAGTTTGATAAGTTTCTCGACATCCTTAAGGAGTTGCATATTAATATCCCATTAGTGGAAGCCCTCAAACAAATGTCAAATTATGACAGATTTATGAAAGACATATTGACAAAAAAAAGGAAATTTGAAATAGTGGCGTTAACTTTAGAATGCTCATTTATAGTTCAGCAAAGAATTCCTCATAAACTTAAAGATTTGGAGTGCTTCAAAATCCCTTGTACTATCGAAAACACATATTGTGGTCGAGCTTTGTGCGATTTGCGAGCAAGCATTAATCTAATGCCGATGTCTATCTTCAAGAAGCTTGGTATTGGGGAAGCATGTCCCACGACTGTGTCACTACAACTAACTGATTGTTCATTGGTTTACCCCGAAGGAAAGAGCGAGGATATATTATTAAGTGTGGACAAGTTCATTTTTCTGGTTGATTTCATTATTCTTGATTATGAGGCCGACACAGTTGTCCTAATCATCCTCGGGAGACCTTTTCTAGCTACAGGGAGAACACTCATTGATGTTCAAAAAGAAGAATTGACTATGCGGGATAATGACCAGAAGGTAACTTTTAATCTATTTAATTCATTATGTTTTCCTAATAACATCAAAGAATGTTCTCTTGTGCAGGTTTTAGACACAGTGGTAACAAAGAGTTGGCACAATGACTTGCTTACCGCAAATGAAGTCCAAGGTAGCAAGATTGACGCAATAAGTGATAAAAATGTGGTGATAGCTTACATAAGTGCAAGACAATATGAAGGATTGAACTAAAATCAGTTTGAGTCATTGAGGTTATCTGAGAGAACGTTCCAAGAAGCCAAACCATTGATTGAGGAGCCACAAACCCTAGAGTTTAAGCCCCTTCCCACGGATTTAAAGTATGCATACTTGGGGAAAGATGAGACTTTGCCAGTAATCATTTCATCAGCCATGAGTGTTCTATGCGAGCAGAGGTTGTTGGAAGTCCTTAAGCAACATTAGAGAGCCATTGGGTGAACTATGACAGACATAAGAGGTATTAGCCCAACTATATGCATGCACAAAATTTTGCTTGAAGAGAATTGTAGCAATTCAGTGAAACATCAAAGGATGATCAATTCTATCATGAAAGAGGTAGTAAAGAAGGAGATGATTAAGTGGTTATATGCATGGATTGTATATCCTATATCTAATAATGCATGGGTAAGTCCAAAGCAGTGTGTGCCAAAGAAAGGTGGGATCACAACGGTTAAAAATGCAAATAATGAATTGTTCTCAACGAGGACAATCACAGGCTGACGTGTCTACATGGATTACAGAACATTAAGTAAGTCAACAAAAAAAGACCACTTTCGTTTGTCGTTCATTGACTAGATGTTGGACTGATTGAGAGGTAAAGAGTATTATTGCTTCCTAGATGGATATTCGGGATATAATCAAATCACAACTGCACCGGGGGATCAAGAAAAGACCACATTTACTTGTCCATATGGCACCTTTGCGTTTAGACAGATGCCTTTCAAATTGTGCAATGCACATACTACTTTTCAAAGATGCATGACAACCATCTTCTCATACTTAATCAAAAAGACCATAAAAGATTTCATGGATTTCTTCTTTGTACGATGAATGTCTCCTGAATTTGCAAGTAATGTTAGCCTGATATGAGGAGACAAATCTTGTCTTAAATTGGGAGAAATGACATTTTATGGTACATGAGGGTATTTTCTTAGAGCACAAAGCTTTCTAGAAAGGTATTGAAGTTGATAAGCCCAAAGTTGAGGCGATAGAAAATATGCATCCTCCTACTACAGTTAAGAGAATTAGAAGCATTCTAGAACATGCAGGGTTTTACCGGCGCTTCACCTAGGACTTCTCCAAAATTGCTAAACCTCTTAGTGTACTCCTTGAACAGGATTGGGTATTAGTATTTGATGAAGCATGTCATAATGCATTTGTAAAATTGAAGCATGCCTTGATCATTGCACCTCTTATCACCACTCAAGACTGGGCTTTACCATTTGAACTTATGTGCGATGCAAGTGATTTCACAATAGGGGCTTCTCTTGGGCAAAGAAGGGAGAAAGTTTTTCGCACTATTTATTATGCTAGTAAGACACTAAATGAGGCTCAGTTGAACTATACTACTATAGAAGAAAAACATCTAGCAGTGGTCTTCGCTTTTGACAGGTTCAGGGCCTATCTTATGAGAACGAAAGTCATAGTCTACATAGACCATGCGACCATCAAATATCTAATCTCAGAAAAGGATGAAAAGCCAAGTCTCATTAGGTGGATTCTTTTGTTGCAAAAATTCCACGTAGAAATAAAAGACAGAAGAGGAATAAAAAATCAAGTTGCAAATCATCTTTCGAGATTACAAACAAAAAATGAAGAGCAAAAGTTGATACCCATTAAAAAGAAATTTCCATACGAGCAACTTTTGGCATTGAGTCAGTCAACCATACCATTGTACGCTAATTACGTGAACTACTTAGCCACTGGGATACTTCCTCCTGATCTGAATACACAACAGCTGAAGAAATTCATGCATGAGGTGAAGTATTACTGTTGTAATGAGCCTTACTAGTATAGAAAATGTGTTGATCAAGTTTTGAAAAGATGTGTAGCTGAAAAAGAGGCTCAAGACATCCTTCATCACTGTCATATGACACCATACAGAGGACATTTTGATGGAATGAGAAGATCTGCAGAAGTTTTGCAATCAGGTTACTACTGGTCAACTCAATTCAAAGATGCTCATCAATTTGCAAAATCTTGTGATTGTTGACAAAGGGTGGAAAATAGCTCTAAAAGACATGAAATGCCCTTAAACAACATTCTCGAGGTCGAGCTCTTCGACGTATTGGGAATACACTTTATAGGCCCTTTTCTACATTCCAATGGCAATCTTTACATCCTTCTGGCAGTTGACTACGTATCTAAATGGGTAGAAGCAATTGCTTCTTCTACCAACAACTCTAAGGTAGTGAGCAAATTTCTCAAGAAAACTATTTTTACGCATTTTGGAACACCTAGAGCACTCATAAGTGATGAAGGGACCCATTTTAGAAGAAAGATGCTAGAATCCATATTAGCCAAATATGGAGTTAAGCAAAAAGTTGCAATTGCCTATCACTCCCAAACAAGTTGGCAAGCTGAGGTGTACAACCGAGGAATTAAGTAAATCTTGGAGAAAATGGTTGGGCCAACACGGAAAGAGCAGTCTTTGAGGTTGGATGACGCATTATGAGCATACCAAACAACATATAAAATACCACTTGAGATGTCCCCTTATCGACTTGTTTTTGGTATGGCTTGTCATTTGCCTTTGGAGCTTGAGCATAAGGCACTTTGGGCCACCAAAGCATTGCATTTTGACCCTTAAGCCTCAGGTGAAAGATGGGAGAACACTCATTGATGTTCAAAAAGAAGAATTGACTATGCACGTAATGACCAGACTGTAACTTTTAATCTATTTAATTCATTACGTTTTCCTAATAACATTGAAGAATGTTCTCTTGTGTATGTTTTAGACATAGTGGTAACAAAGAGTTGACACAGTGACTTACTTGTCCCAAATGAAGTCCAAGAAAGCGAGATTGATGCAAGAAGTGATGAAATTGTGGTGATTGCTTACATGAGTGCAAGACAATATGAGGGATTGAACAAAAATCAGTTTGAGTCATTGTGGTTATCTGAGAGAATGTTCCAAGAAGCCAAACCATTAATTGAGGAGCCAGAAACTCTAGAGTTTTTAAGCCCCTTCCCACAAATTTGGGGAAAGATGAGACTTTGCCAGTAATCATTTCATCAGCCATGAGTGTTCTATGCGAGCAGAGGTTGTTGGAAGT
>JAOANK020000057.1:1253504-1269369 GCA_026257165.2 Telfairia occidentalis | reverse complement strand
ACATTGGATATCTAATGCACTTCGCATCGATTTACCATTCATTCCTTAGTTCTGCTTTTGTTTCATTTCTTTGTACTCAAAAAAAAAAAAAAGCTATTGTCATTAATTAGTTAAAAATAAAATAAAAGTATGAACCAAAATAGTTATTTTTTAAAGTTTAGAAATCAAAATATAATTCAGTTTAAAAAAAAAAAAATTAAAGATGGTTATATTACAAGTTTGGTCTCTCACTTTTACAAAGTTGTATTTAATAGACCTCTAAACTTTAAAAATATCTATTAAGTCCTTAAGCTTTCAATTTTGTGTCTATTAGTCTCCAAAATTTAAAAGTATCTAATAAGTTATTGACCTTTTAATGTTATGTCCAATAGGTTTCTGTCATATTTATATTTTATAAAATGTGCAAACTTATTAACACATAAAATTAAAAGATCAGAATCGTATAAAATACGATATATAATTTTGTGTTTAATAGACCTGTAAATTTTAAAACATTTGAATATTGCAATGATCGGTTAAATATAATATTGAAAATTTGAGAATCTATCAAATACTTTTAAACTTCATGGACTTATTAGATACTTGATTGAAAGTTCATGAACCAATTGAACTTTAAAAAAAAAAAAAATTAGAAACTCATTAGATACAACTTTGAAAGTATAGAGAGTTAATTTCTAATTTAACTTTTAACGATAATATTATATCTAATAAAATAATTAATCAACAAAAATAATGTAACTTACCAAATTAGTTTGACTATCGAAATGGGGTGACGTGTAGTGGAATCCATAAGTTTATTTCCTCTTGAAAAGTGACTTGGAAATTTTACATTTGTAATGCACTTTTTAGAAAGAACAAATCAGGCACATGGTGATGCTTTTGCATCATGAAATGAAAATGAGTCATTTTACTAAATCTATAAACTCACGTAAACTCATCTTACTTTATTCTTTTAACTTTTGAAGATATTTGAACTAAAAAAACTTTTGACAATATTAACTGTTGATGCACAACAAGTTCTTCTTGCTGACGTGGACTGAGAAATGGATGACTTCGGACTCGAAAGAGAAGAACGAGGTGATGTGGGATAGTGATAACCACACTCCGATGCTCAAGTCGCACAGGAAATGAATAAGAATTGCTTTTAGATCTCGGTGCGTACCTTTGGGTGTGGTTTTGCCTGGTATTTATACTTGTGGAAAGTGGACGAGGTCTAAAAGCAAGTATAAATATCAGGCAAAACCACACTCAAAGGTACGCACCGAGATCTAAAAGCAATCCTTACTCATTTCCTCTGCCTTACTGACTTGAGCGTCGGAGTGTGGTCATAACCACCTCACCTCATCTCGTCCTTATCTTTCAAGTCCAAGGTCATCCACTGTTCAGTCCACGTCAGCAAGAGAAACTTCTCGTGCACCAACAGTTAATATTGTCAAAAGTTTTTTTTAGTTCAAATATCTTCAAAAGCTAAAAGAATAAAGTAGGATGAGTTTACGTGAGTTTATAGATTTAGTAAAATGACTCATTTTCATTTCATGATGCAAAAGCATGAGCATGTGCCAATTTGTTCTTTCTAAAAAGTGTATTACTGATTTGAGCGTCGGAGTGTGGTCTCCAAGGTGGGCCTGCTTTTGCCTTACCACGTAGCGTTCCCTAGGATGTCCGGGTGTTTTAGTGGTTTTTCACTCCAACAACTCACACACCATTTAAAAACACAACGTTTTGAAAGGTTTTAACTGTTAAATATTGTTTAAAAATAATAATATAAAAATACACTAAAAAATCTACATTTATAAAGTTGACAAATAATAAGAAGATCAAAGTTTGAATATAAAACGTTCCGTCAGTTTATTTTTAAAAATTAATTCTAAAATTGCCGACTTTCTTTCTAATTATAACTATTGATGAATTTTTTAATAATTAAATAAGTTTTAAAATTAAAATTAATAATAATTTGTTAAAAAACTGTGGATAAATTAGAACTTGGTTCAACTTCCACACCTATCTTGAAGAGTTATATTCTTGGCCAAAAGAGAATAATAATAATAATAATTCTAAATGAGTTATGTATTATTTTCTTTTCTTTTTTTCTTCTAAAAAATAGAAAAAAAAAAAAAAAGATATTGTGCATTCTCTGTCTTCTTTTGTTGGGAAATTCGCCAATATTTTTTCTTTACATGTAAAATAAAATAAATCACGTGCACGGTATAGGTAGGACTTATTATAACGTTAACTCTACGCAATTTAGCCTTTCGATTGACGGGCAGAGCATTGGGCAGTGGTATTCCCGTAATTTTTATCATCCCTCCGATCTTCAATAAATTACCGGCCACCTTGGTCGTCTCCTACCTTCCCTTCTTCCATTACCAAATTTCTCTGAACTACCATTTTCTTTCCACAGCCTCTTGTTTGCCGCATTTTGTTTCGTGGAATTGAATCAAAATTCGAGTTCTTCAGGCGTTTCGGAACAGGAAATGTCGCCGCCGATCCTCTCTTTAGCTCTCCCGTCGGCGACTGGTCGAGTTCTCAGTATTCAATCCCACACTGTTCAGGTTTGCGAAAGTTGCGGATGTTTGATAGATATCAATATTATAAACTTGACATCCAGCTTGTGGTTGCCTCCATGAAAAGTTCTTTCAGTTCTGTAGCGAATTTATATCATTAAACTCGATGTTTCTCTTAGAAGTGTCGTTTCTCGCAGAAGTTTGACTTTATAGTTCTTATGTTTGTCTTCTTGTAAATCTTCTGAAGAAAAGAAAATTCAATGTTACTTTTGTGCTTTGTGAATTTCTGCGGATTGCTCGTTCAAACTAGCTTAATATTCTTCTGTTTGCTCCGTTACTTGAAGGATTCCTTTTGGTTTTATTTCCATGCTATTAGTTTTACTTCAATGAATAGTTCTCTTGTATTCTGCCGTAGGGATATGTTGGGAACAAATCAGCTGTTTTTCCTCTCCAACTATTGGGCTATGATGTAGATCCAATAAATTCCGTGCAGTTCTCAAACCACACAGGCAAGCTGATTCTATTTCTTCATTCAAATGGTCTTAGAACTCTGAGGCCTAATATACGGGGTGATGCCTTACGTCACTGTGCATAAGTTCAGTATGATTTCGTAGTGTTAGTGAAAGTGGATTATGGTTCGATTTGAAAACAAAGCAGGATATCCAACTTTCAAGGGCCAAGTTTTGAATGGAGGACAATTATGGGAATTAATTGAAGGCCTTGAAGAAAATGAATTGTTGTACTATACCCATTTGTTAACAGGTACTTTAGCTTTTCATTAATTAATTTCTGATATCCCGTATAATTCTTCTAAACTATGTATTCTAGGCAAACAGAAGAAGTATGTCTCATAGAAAAAGAGAATTCTGCTAAACTATTGCGCCATTTTTACATGTAAAGTTCCTGCAGTAATTTACATACTGTTGAATTGCTTTTTTTTGTTTTTTTTTTCCCTAGCTAATGTGAGTTTTATTGTATTATTTATTTATGTATTTGCAGGTTATATTGGTTCTGTTTCTTTTCTGAACACGGTGTTAAAAGTTGTCGATAAGCTTCGCTTAGTGAACCCTAAGCTTACATATGGTCAGCCAAATTCAAGTTCCTTATGCTTCATTATATGCAAATCCCAGAATTTCTTATATCTCGTGGCCTTTGTACCATGTATGCCTGTAAGAGTAAATGCGAGGGAGAGAATTGAGAAGATTATGTGGAAGTTTTGTGTGGATTTATACTTTTTAAAATGGTTGGAACATATTTATATATTTTAACAAGAAACAAAAACTTTTTGCAGAAAGTTTTTGGTTCATAATGTGGAAAATTGTCAGATTAATTTGTGAGCCTACTATTTAACCATGTTCTCATTAAATCTGGTGTCTTTTGTCCAGTATGTGATCCAGTGATGGGTGATGAAGGGAAGCTTTATGTTCCTCAAGAACTGGTATCTGTATACCGTGAGAAGGTGAGCAATCCAGCTCACTCTGTGCCCTTGTGGTGCTTGATATCTCATTCATTTAATCTTGACTTGAGTTAGATTTTTTCTTTCATGGATGGTGTTCCTTGCTTGGCATTGGTTATTGAGCTTTTCAATGTGTCCTATCTGGACTAGGAAAAATGAGATTCCTCATCCATGTGTTTAGAAGTTGAACAGTCCTTTAAACATCTTTCTATTTCCTTTATCATCTTCTTGACTATAAGCTTTGTGATAAGTCCAATTCATGGCTAGGTTGTCCCAGTGGCTTCAATGTTGACTCCTAATCAATTTGAAGCTGAACAATTGACTGGGTTAAGGTAATTTAAGTAGGATATAGTTACACAATAAATTTACCATGCTAACGTTATTTTTACTGACCTATATAGATATATAGAAAGTGATAATATCATTTTAACTTTTTCCTTTTTGAATTCTCATTTTGAATGTGTGTGCATGTGTGTGAAAAGTGCAAGAAAACCTGCCATATACAGTTGAAGTAACTGAATACCTTTGAAACTCCGAATGGCGTATTATCGAAAGATACATATTTCTTTAACTAATATTTAACTCTAAACTTCATTTGTGGTTATAACTGAATACTGTTTAATCATGAAATTACAATGCAAACTGGTATGGTTGAAGGTGGAGCCTGACCTTTTTCATTGAGCTGATTACACACCCTCTCTTGATTTCTTCTGGCTTGCCCTTCTTCCACCTATCATTCTTAATATTTTGAACTTTTCAATGTAATTATAACAATTAGCGGTTTTTCTTTGGAAACTCTAGAATTTCTTATTCAAATGTATCTCAATTTGTTTGACAAAGACTTGGTAGTATTTAGTACTTCAGCACCCTTTTTCCTTGCTTCAGATAGCATTCTTTGAGAATCTTTGCTTTTTGCAGAATCCAATCTGAAAGAGATGGTAGGGAAGCTTGTAACATTCTTCATGCCGCTGGACCTTCAAAGGTAAGACTTATGAATGTGTCTATGGCCTGTTAAAAATGGACGTGCATATGGTATTTCTTATTCAAGGGTGTGCTCTAATAGTCAAGTACCATGAATGGGAGACAGTGCAGGTAAATGAGCTCTTATAGGAGTGATTCTGTTAAATGTTAATCACACGTTCATTACTTATAGAGAGAAAAAGTAGATGGAAGTTGACACATTGATGCCTGTCTTAGTTGGATAATTGATGCATTATAACCATAGTTTGGCAATGTGAATGGACCATACAGCCAAATAGCTAGGGTCCTGCATAAGATAATAACTTAATAAGATATAATTACTTATTGAGTTACGGATTTATTTTGGAAATACTTTAAATACTCTTGTTTTTCAGGTTTTTCCAGACACTGTTGGGATAAAATTTCTGATAGTAGGTGGCTATATTTTTAAGAATTCCATTTTTTACAGCTGTAGTCCTGTTTAGTTTAGGCAATTAGAACTTCTCCTAGTGCAATTTACTTAGCTGTCGAACTGTGTCATACCTTGAAACTTATAGTTCTACCTCCTTCAACAAGCATAAATACGATCCATTCTGTTGCTGTCAACCTTTTTGTAAATTTGGGACAGCATTCTAAATCTTATTTTCTTGTGTTGTCAATTACTCTGTAATCTGATGTGGCACGTCAAACATCTCAGGTTGTGATTACAAGCATAAATTTGAACGGTGAACTACTTCTCATTGGCAGCCATCAGAAGAATGAGGTGAAATCTTACAATTTATAATGAATTGGATTCTTGCAATCTGAGATCTGTAGTTATTTGGGTGCATTTTTTTAATCTTGAAAAGCTCAAAGAAAATTGTTTTCATTACCCATATTATTTTTGTAAGAGCCTAAGAAAACTAATCCAGAAAGTTTTTTCTGCTGAAAGCCAACTGGTTGCCTGGTTAGAATGCCGAACAAACTTCATCATTATTGCTGTCTGAATATTACCGAACAAATTGTTATACCAAGCATATGGTACTTTCCTATTGGCTACATAGCATTCCATTGGCTGCAATTGCTTCTTGAAACAACAATCTTGAGTGCATTGGTCACTTCCCTCGTTGATTTTTCTCGAAACAAACAAGATCCTTGCTGAATTGTGAAGCTTGACCTTAGAAGAGAAGTTGCAATACTTCATGATTCAAGCCACTCAAAACGCATCACTGTACTAGGGTCGTCTTCCTTCTCCAAGCTTTTTTCACGCTACCTTAGGAAAAGGTTCAGCCCCATTCTTTGCCCACTTTACCTGTTACTACCTCCAAATGGAAGTCTTAAATCCTAAAACTAAGAAAATTTCGCCAGAGGTCCTCTGTCCACTAGGTCTCCATAAGTCTTAAATGCTGCAGCAAACCCATGCTGTCCTTTTAGACTTTTATTCAACTTTGACTCGAATGATTTATTTTAGGATTGGATGATAGTTATTCGGAGATGTCTCCTTCTGTTTTTCATCATGATTGCATAAAATCAAAAAAAGCCCCACAAAAACTTTTTAGTTTCTTGTGCGTGCACCCTTGACTTTCACCAGACAGTGGCATTCCAAGGGGTGTTAATGCTGGTCAAGTTAGACTCCTTTGCTTGCAGAAGCATTGGCCATTCATATCTTCAAGCTAACCTTTGAAGAATGGGGATGCCACTAAATACTCCAAACCGACTGTCATGACCATTAGGGTGGTTGAGTCATGATTAGAAATGTTCCCTCCCTCTTTTCTACCTATTAACTTTTAAACTCATAGGGGGATGCTTGTGGAGGTTTTTGTTGATTGTACAATAACGACCCTAAGAAAGCTTGGCATCATGGAAGCCCTTACTGAAGTGAAGTAAAACTTTACAGGCCTTATCCTAGCTGAGATTCCCTTCCCTTCCACGTATCCACCCTATAGTCTCATACACCCTTGCAACCCCTCTCTACAATGCAAATCTGTTGATTAGAAGGTTGCTAGCGTGCATGGCTCCTTTATTTGGGAAGCAGTAGTTAATTTTTGCAATGAAAGAATTAGCCTTTTTTTTGTGACTTAAAGAAATAAATAAATAAACAAAGTGATTTTATTCTTATGCTTTGATGCCTACATGCATACGACACATTTTTAGCTTAAGGCATGCTCAACCAACATTTGGAGCTTTCTTTGTATTTTTATAGTTTTATTATGGTTGGCATTGCATGCACGTGGTCTAACTGCAACATTACCTTGATGTCATAGGGTCAGTCTCCTAAACAATTTAAGATCGTGATTCCCAAGATTCCTGCATATTTCACGGTATGAACATCTCTCACATTGAATTGCACTTGCATTGCCTATCTCAAACTTTTTTGAGCTGAAATTGATGTCAAAAAGAAACTATTGTTCTATTGAAACAATGCAAAGAGAGCTAGTGCATCTGTAGATTTCTATTAATAGAAAAATAAAAGGTCGTCATAAGCAGTGGGCTCGTGCAAGTTATTTATCAGAAGGTGTAGGAAAAGAGGGACCTCTATGCTGGTAGAGATTTACTGTTTCTTATTCATAGCATCTAGTAAAGCTCTTGAAAAGAATATTCAAAATATTATCACCCTTGTGATAGAACCCAAATTCAAGGTACATGGAACCTGTCTCTCTTGAGATACCACTCAAGCCTAAATCTACTAAACAATTGCTTACCTCCCTCCTCTCCACTCACTCTATTTATAACGAATAACCATGACAACTTCCCTAAATAATTTTTAATATACCCTTAATACCCTAATACTATTCTTAATTCTATTCTAATAGCCTTCCTATCCCCTTGCTACATCAGTTCCATTTTTTTCATAACATTTGTAACTCCAAGATTTCTGTATACCATTTGTAAGTCTCCAATTTGTTGGCGATGTATTTGGGAGTTGTGATTCAAGTGCTATAACATGAGATACCTATTTTGTTTACATAACGAGTTACCTCCACATTTTGTTTTAACTTGAAATACTTCATAGATAATTCAATATTTATGTTAATGTTTTGGCAGAATCTTTACATATTGGTAAAAGATTTCTCTCTTCTTTTTCTTCTCTCTCTCTCCCTAGTTTATTATATTATTCTTATCATCGTTGTCGTCATTATAAAAAGTAATGGTAACAAAGTAGGAAGTTGTTTTTAGAAATTTATTTTCCATCACAACCAAAATAAGGTAAGATCTTTCTTGAATGTCATATAGTTTAATTGGTTTTTCTCCTCATTTATAATAGATTCAAACCTTTGGTTACTTTCTCAATGCATTGGTTCCATCCTGTATCATTTTCTGTAGATTGACATATATCTTCTAAATGCACTTGTAGGGAACTGGAGATCTTACTACTGCACTTCTTCTCGGTTGGAGCAATGTAAAGCCCCTAAACTAAATGTTATCGAAAATAGCTAACATATTGTTTCCACTATCGTGCTCTTTAAATAATAGTTCATTGTGTTACCAGAAATATCCAGAACACCTTGATTTGGCAGCAGAGCTTGCAGTATCGAGTTTGCAGGTCTTTCTCCTTCTCCTCCCTGTTTGTTTTCTCAATGAATCATTTGTTTTGAATTTTCTCTAGAAATGCTGGTGGATTATACATGTGCATTGCATATTATTTAGTGTCATCATTGGGAAGGAAACATCCCCCCATTAAGAACAAAACGAAAACGAAGGATGATTACAAAATAAATTGGAATCCGAAGTCTACAAAGAAGCATTAAAGTGCGTTGAATTCTAAACGTTCTCCTGCGAACCATCTTTCTTGAGAAATACACTTCTACTCCTTTCCAGCCAAATAAACCACTAAACCGCAAAGATGTAATGATTTTGCCGGAAACCAAACTTGATTTGCGCTGATAAAAGGCTGACCAGATCAATTTGTAGTTCTAAACACGCGGGTGGTTTATTAGCCTCTTTTCATCATTTCAATGAGAAGATTTGTTTCTTGTTCAAAAGAACACCCAGGTGGTTTATTAGCCTTTTTTTCATCATTTCAATGAAAGAGTTTGAAAGAACACTCGGGTGGTTTATTAGTCTCTTTTCATCATTTCAATAAAGAGATTTGTTTCTTGTTCGAAAGAACACCTAGGTGGTTTATTAGCCTCTTTTCATCCTTTCAATGAAAAGATTTGTTTCTTGTTCGAAAGAATACCTGGGTGGTTTATTAACCTCTTTTCATCCTTTCAATGAAAAGATTTGTTTCTGGTTCAAAAGAACATCTGGGTGGTTTATTAGCCTCTTTTCATCATTTCAATGAAAAGATGTGTTTCTTGTTCAAAAGAACACCCGGGTGATTTATTAATCTCTTTTCATCATTTCAATGAAAAGATTTGTTTCTTGTTAAAAAAAAAACACCTAAGTGGGTTGCTCTCGAAGAAGCTACATGTGGTATTTTTTATTTTTCAAAGCGAAGTTTCGATCGAAATTCTAAAAAATTTTATCGGTCTTCCTCTTACTATCATGATAGAATTGCAAACACAGATGAAGTTTCATAAATTTAAGCACTCAAACGTTCTCTAATATCTCATCTATATGTTATGTAAACTGAAAACTCTGTGGTTGGTTGTGTATGGTTTGCACTTGCAGGCGGTTCTGCACAGAACGATGAATGATTACAAAAGTGCTGGACATGATCCTCAATCGAGTAGCTTGGAGATCCGATTAGTTCAAACCCAAGATCAGATTCGAAACCCAAAAGTCGAACTTAAAGCTGAAAGATACCACTGAATTGGTGTGTTGCTCAAACATCTTTCTAGGTATAATCCAAGATCGATTTGAACTATTTTTATTTTTGTCAGTTCAATAAGTGTAGGTGGGGATTTGAACCACGACCTTTTGGTCGGGAGCTTATGCCTTAACTCATTGAACTATGCTCAGGTTGGAAAACTAATTTTATTTAGTTCCTTACCCCACCCAAATATATATATATATATATATTATTTATCAATAATTGTACTGAAAACTCAATATTAGTTGTTTCCCTTGGGGGATAAAAGGATTCATTAAGATTGAAACTAATTTACACCACTCTCCCCTTCCTACAAATATTTTGTTTGGATTCCAGGAATAATTATGCATGACTCATTTGCAATATATATTTATAGATTTATTACATAAATGTAATTTTTTTTTTTTAGTTTAACAACATGTGGTGTTGGAGAAATTCGAACTCATGTACCTCTGAGTTAAAGAGATATGCTTTTAATCACTTAGTTATGCTCAGTTTGACTTAATCTTTTTTAAGTTGCACATTAGTCTTGAAAGGAAAAAATTGATAGTAATTTGGATTCAACTGCAGTTTTTTATGGAGAACTTTGTTAGTCCAAGTTAAATTTCATCGACATTTTTTATGAAAATATATTTCTCATTTTTCTATCGACATCAAAGTAATATATATATTATCCTTAAAATTATGGAATTTTTAATTTCGTTGTAATTAATTGTATACATCTTGTACTAAAAGAATGTGTACATCTTATTTTTTCAAATATTTATATGATAATGCTATTATGAAATACTATTTTGAATTTAAAACAAACAATATAAATGATGCAATCTATAAAAAAGAAAAGAAAAACATATATAAATGATGCCGCCAAATCATTGTTTTAATAAGTTGAAATTGAAAATCTTATGGAAGAAATAAGCTTTTTGTTTTTTGAGTTAAGTTAAAATTATGAATTTAAACTTTAAATTAATTTTCACAGCAATATCAACACTTTAAATGTCTTACAAGCAACATGCATCTCTGTTTTTAATTATAAGATAATAACAGACATTAAGCATTCCACAAGAAAAGAGAGAGAAAGACATTAAGGTCAAATTTGCAATTGATTGAGGTTTAATTGGATGGTCAATGTCTAATAAAACAGCATTTCAAAACAAAATAATAAAAATAACTAAACAAAGCCATGTTTTGAAGTATATATAAAAAAGTAAAAAATTTATCACTTATTATATTATTTACTTTTAATAATAACATAAAAAATCAATCATAAATGGTTAACATAGCCAGTTTTTTTAAAACTAACATAGACAGTTCACCGTTTAAAAACTAAAACATTAACGCATGTATTTCTCCAATTATCAACTCTAACCATACTCAAAAATAAATAAATTTTAAAAAATCTATCGTCTGAAAAGGGTTCAAATAACAAAATAACTTAAGCTAAGTTATATAAAATACCTTTAAAGTTTGTAGTTTATTTATAAAATACTCCTATACTTTTAAAAATTTCAATAATATCCTTAAACTTTGTTAAACGTTTAAAAACTAGTCTTTAAATAAAATTGTCAAAAATTTAACAGAACCGCTTAAAAATTGAGACAAACTCATTGATTTATAAGAAAAAAATTAACCGCCAGACAAACGTAAACTTTTTCATGATCATTTTTTTTCCCTTATAAATCAATGGATTTACCTCAATTTTTAAGTGAGGTCACATTATCTTCCACGTATGAACGCCATGTGATAACCTACTTCAATTTTCTATTAAATTTTTAACATAATTTTAATTAAATGATAGTTTTAAAACGTTTGGCAAAGTTCAAGAATAGTATTGAAAATTTGAAAAGTATTTGAGTATTTTTTAAACAAGCTACAAAGTCCAAGGATATTTGATATAATTTAGCCAACAACTAAATTACGAATATGAGATACCGAAACTTAATGTACCCTTGACAACTAGTTATGGAAGCTTACATGCATGTAGGCCCTACTTTTTTTTTCTTTTCTTTTTTTTCCGAGAAAATGTAAGATCGACTTAGAATGCAAGATTACAACCATCATCCTTCCTGCTCAAATCAATAATTTTTATGCAGACAATGATTTTTCTTCAGTCACCTTAATATCAACTTCGTGGAAACCAAGCATCTTGTTTAGCGCAGCAATGTAGGCCTTCACACTTGAAACAACTATGTCCATCCCAGCTCCAATACCACTGCAACGATAAATAAACATATCGCTAGTTATACCATTATCGATATTATTGATATACTATATCTTGTTTGTGTGTAGAAGAATATCAAAAAGTTATAGAATTCCCTTCGAACTTGATGTGGGATTAATTATTACATTAGATCATTCTTCATCCTTTGTAATTTGTCATTCAACTCACGCATGCTTTAACTAATCTCACGAGACTTACCTAAGTTTAGAACTACAAGATTTGATTTCCAAGAAAACTCGTAAGATTTTAAATCCTAGGTAAGTGGCCATGATCCCCCTTAAGTCTTTCTACTTTTCATTAGCTCCAATGACAATTAAAACATATCGCTAGTTATACCATTATTGATATTATCAAGATATTCTATAACTTGCTTGTGTGTAGAAAGAATATCAAAAGTTTTAGTATTCCCTTCAAACTTGATATGGGTTGATTAATATTGCATCAAATAATTCTTTTCATCCTATCTTTTGTAATTTGTCACTCAGCTCGCACATACTCATACTTTGACTAATCTCACGGAACAACTGCTTGAGTTTAGACCAACAATATTTGATTGTCAAGAAAACTGATAGAATTTTAAATCCTAGATAGGTCGCCATGATGCCCTTTTAAGTTCCTTTACTTTTCTATTAGCTCCAACGACCACTAGGCCATGCTACTTAAACAAGGGTACTTGATTGGTTGTATTAAAAAATAGGCATGTATCACATTATGTTGTAGTTAGTTTTTACCTAAATGTTCGTTGAACTGCTTCTCCAGTCATTGCATTAGTAGATGTGTAACTGTTGTCCCCTCTTATTACAACTCGGGTCGTGGCGATCGCATCAATACCTTCAGTGACAGCATTCATCGAATACTCGAGAAGTGTTGCTGGTTCCTGCATCCAAAAAGATGACAACTCTGCAACGTCACATTCACTCAGCAAGGTACACCACCTAAAGTAGCAAGTAATTTATAGTAAAAAGACATCACGATAGTCAGCAATTCAGTTATAGAACAGAATTAGATATGCATGCAAGGATTTCAAAGCCTGGTTATAGATCATGAAGACTTCCATGTTATATCCGCCAAATTTAACATGCATGGCACCACAATAGATCTACATCTGGAACTCTTCAGAGGAAAATAAATCGGCCGTCAATTATGTTTTGGATATGAATTTGGAAGGCTAAATTATTTAAAATACTCTTGAAGTTTATAGTTTGTTTCAAAAATACGTTTGTACCTTCAAAAGTTTTAATATTATTCTTAAACTTTGTTAAACGTTTCAAAATTACCCTTTAACTAAAACTCTGCTAAAAATTTAACAGAAAATTGAGGTGATTGCCAACACAACATCCTAAGTAGAAGATGACATGACTTCATTTAAAAATTGAGACAAATTCATAATTTATGAGGAAAAAAATTAACCTTTTCCCGTTTCTTCAACGTAAACATAAACTTCTTTTTTACGGTTAATTTTTTTTTCCCTTATAAATAGATGGATTTGCCTCCATTTTTAAGTGAGGCCACATCATCTTCTATGTATGAACGTCCTGTTGGCGCCACCTCAATTTTCTGTTAAGATTTTAACAGAGTTTTAGTTAAAGAATAGTTTTGAAACGTTTAGCAAAGTTCAAAGATAGTATTGAAACTTTTGAAAGTAAAGGAAATTTTTGAAACAAACTACAAAGTTAAGAGGTATTTTATATAATTTAGCCCATTTAGAAAAATATCTCTGTTCGCTAACTTTCTTGGTCATATACTTTGTTGCAACCTTGAAACCAATGATCTGAGATATCCCACTATCCCAGTTCGACTCTACCAGAAAATCATCTTGAAAATGCATTCCAAATGTAAATGGAAACTATAGAAAAGTTAGACAGCCGTTTCTCCCATTTCAAACCTTCACAATGCGATCTACAGCTTTGTAAGCTGAATCTACAGGGCCCGTTCCAACAGAGCAAGAAATATGCTCTTTCCCTTCAGCGTCAAGGAGTTTAACAGTAGCAGTAGACAGACCAAGAGTTCCACAGGTGACCTGTATTTGAGTTACAGTCAGATGATACAATACGTGTATTTAAAATAGGTCCAAACAATTTCCCAATTATGATGATCGATTACAAAATTAAACAACCTGCAAATCTAGCAGCTTCCAAACAACACTTGGTTGAAAAACTTCATCAGACACCAATGCTCGAAGATCAGCATCTGTAACTCTCTGGAATATCAAAAATAAATTAGGGAAAAAAGTTTACATCAAAAAATCTTAGGAATAAAGGCGTGAAGTTATATCAAAAAGTTTCTTGATGAATAGTTATTTATGTTCTTGACATAGGTTGAAGTAGCCAACAATTGGAATTTGCTACTACTATGTGCAGGAAGCAGGAGAGGGAATACAGGGACAAGATTTCAAGTTACCTTCTTTTGTTCAGCTACTGCTTTGAAACGCCAAAATACGTTGTCAAGATTCTCACTGTCAAGCTCATAACCAAGCTGAAAAGACAAGATATAACGATAACCTATTGCCAGAAGGAAAGACATGATACGGAAAGATAATCTAAACATTGAGCTTGGAGATCCCAATTTACCTCTTGAAGTCGACTTTTAAGGGCATGGCGTCCACTGTAAAGGTTGTCATAATGAACCATGTTACTGGGTAGTATATTTCGGACAAGATGCAAGAAGTGAAATATAAACATAGAAAATCAATCCCGTTAATGTTGAAACAAAATAATTTCAAGTTTTCACACTACAACTACAATTAGAATGGGAACAGATGTTTCTCATTTCTCCTGTCCCAGAAAACAACTTTAGTTCCCTTGGTACTGCTGCATCACTGTACCCGACTATAGGATACTTTACAGCTAAAAGGGGGCAGTTTTTCCATGTCTATTCAAATATTCTTACATTTAATCTGACCTTGAATTTATGAAAATGCCTTAAAATTTTGCATATTCTCACAAGATAGCTTCTTTAATCTCCTATCCTTTGTTGTTAAGCAATTAAAATACTATAATGTCCAATGTTACTAATGTTACTAAAATCCTCTTGGAACACAAGAGATTTTAACAAAGAGGTGGCGGCCTAAGATCCTCTTGAACGGTGTCTGTAAAAGCAAGAGTTCAGTTCAAATGAAAAGAATGAAAAATACCATATTATCCTTAGAAACTCATAATAGAATGCCGAATAATTCTTCCAGAAACTAAATATTACAAGTTAGAAGTTACTATTATGATTAAGTTTTCGTATGAAAGGAAATGGGAGAGGATATTCATGGATTTCATCCAGATAAGAAAATGATTATACTCGGACAACACCAAAGAAGAGGACAAGATAACAAGTTTGAGTTCCATTAGATGCTAAGAGACGAATCCACTAAGAAGAAAGGGGGAGAGGGTAGTCTGCTTCAAGCTTGAAAAGAATCTCAGGGAAGTACTAATCTGTTGCAGGATTTATGTGTTTTGGAATTGAACGAAGAATCAAAAAGCTTTGGCAGTGCTGGCTTCTTGCTAGATTTTCCTTCGATCATGGTCCTTTGCCTTCTAGATTCTATTACTTTTAGTTGAGTACTTACCAATACCATCCAGAAAGCACAAAACCTCTATTCCGAGAAATGTCCGAGATTTACACTTCAGACACTTGAAATGTCACTGAAACACACTAGGCACAGAGAGAATGCGGAAAAGAATTTTTATTTACACCCTAAAATATTAATTATTAAATAAATCATAGATGCTAAACGATATAAGAAGGTACAAAACCAAAATATATACACTTGACAGCTAGAGAGAGAACAGTTAAGAAATGCACATATATACACGAGTCTTTGGGTATTTTCAATTTTTCCCTTCTTGTTCATAGAAGGAAGAAAGTTGCTTTGAACCCTATAATATTTTCGAACCATTGAAACCTACCCCGACTTCAAGATCTTATATATTTCTTTTTTTTCCTAATTTTCAAATCTTTTTTTGCACCTCATGGTTAAACCCTAATAAACACCCCCCACC
>JAOANK020000057.1:1237248-1249636 GCA_026257165.2 Telfairia occidentalis | reverse complement strand
ACCCCCCCCCCCCCCCCCCCCCCCAAAAAAAAAAAAAAAAAACCATAAAATAAATCCCAGCGAACTAACACACTATACATATCTTCTTCTAACGAGGCTCAACGGACAAGTGCTTACACACATAAATAAATGGGGAAGGGGAGGTGAGGTAGGTAGGTAGGGATATTTTATGAAGAAAAAGTCTTTCATAAAGATATACCTAAGTTTTCCGAGAACAATACCAACATCATTAGATCGTTCGTAGCCAATGTCTTCAGGAGACATGATTTCGTAAGTCCCTTTGTGCTTGAGCATCCCATCCTATGTAACAAAAGAAATATTTAAGATACAATTTCAATCGGACAAAACAGGATAAACAGCCACCCATATGGTTCACACAAAAAAATTAATATTAATAATAATAATTAAAAACATAGAAGTAAGAGCCAATCAACATTTTCATAATGAACTTTAAGGCAAGATTATGTATCAAAATAGTAAAAAAGAGTTCTCCAAATTTATAAGAGAACTTAGCAGTTGTATAACAACCATGGTAACTCCCCAATAATTTGTAACGAGCAAGTGGTCATAATATACACTCCATGGCCTGGCCCCAAAAATACCCCACAAGATTCAACCAGCCGCATCTTGTATTCAACTGGGCTTTTTGATGTAGAGGATTTGGCTCAAGAGTTACTGCTAGGTCTTCAAGCATAGCCAGGACTATCTTCTAGAGGGCTTGGCTTGAAAAGGAATTGGTAAATTTTCATTTTTCTTATGGATGTATTGAAATTTCAACACTAAATGGGACACTATTTTCTTCCTTCCTCTTGGAGTGCTTTAGAAAAGGTTTTTCACTCATTTTCCATTCTCCCGAATTAGGGAGAAGTTAATGTTATCTCCATCACCTCAAAGTGAAACACTCATCTTTCCTTACTATCCTCATTTTACCTTTGTTTTTGGAATTTGTCGTCCAGAAGATAAATTTAGAAAGATAAATATGAGAACATGTCAGAAATAGTTGGTCATGAACAGAAAAACCTTGCATATGAAAATCCAACAAGACTAACCTGGTGGATGCCACTTTCATGAGCAAAAGCATTAGCTCCAACAATAGCCTTGTGCGGTTGTACATTCAAACCTGTGTATTCTTCTACCTAAGAAATAAGTCTGTCAGTAAGTACCCTTTATTAATAAGAAATACTGATGCTGAATATAAAAAAATGAAAGCAATGGGGGAAGAGAGAATTAGCAATCTGTCCTCGATCCAAAATCCCAAGTAGACTACATTCCCCCCAAAAAAATAAAAAAATAAAAAAATCCAACCAACGGATTTTAAAAAGAAACAATAATCATCACAAAAATAAAATAGACAAGACTTTGGACATTGGTAGCTAATTACTAACACTAAACATCTCGCAACACCCCTCCCCCCTCCAAAAAGAAAAGAAAGAAACACTCCTCTTCCTATCTATTCTCAGAAAATGTGTCTCGTCTTCTTCTCCCAAATCTTTCAAGTTGAACCTAGGGCAACAAACAACTGGCAACAGAAAATCCCCCATCGTAAGGAAAGCTCAACTTTGTTCTTTAGAATAAATGATGAGAAGACTAACAAAACAAAATTAACTCAAGGAAATTTTTTCAAGATGCTTTTCTGTCAGAAAATAATTACCATCTTGCTAGTCAAAAAGATGTGTCTTGAGTTAATTCCAGTATGAAGACCTCCAAGCACATGCTCTCCACGACATTGTAAGGCCATAACCACCTGAAGATATAAAAATATGGTTTTAAAAAAAGAGAGAATACCATATATTCATGTATGCCATTTAAGAAGTCTACCTACACAATATTAGTGTTTACACGTCAGCAGAAACCGATGTTCTCGAAACAATACAACAGCAACATGCATTCACTCACATGTAACTCATGAAGGAAAATAAAGGTATACAAGAAAAAATTGTATCATAGAATGACGAATAGACTATTTTTCCAACTTTAGAACAATAAAGTCAAACAACTTGAATAACCTATAAGATTCAAGAACAGATACTTTAAGCAAAAGACACTCCCAAGTTGTTCTATTGGTGCTAGATCCTGTGTCATCTAATGATAAGGTGGTCATTGATGGTTAGGAAAGAAGACCTTCATTGATAAAATAAAATATACATTGTGGTTGTTGACGTCCTTAGCTAATAGTGTCTACATGTCCACGATGCTCTGGCTCTTGTTAAGGACTTCCAAGTGTGGGTATGGAGAGAATTCATGATCTTTCTCACCTTCAGTTTGATGATGATACGATCTTTTCCTATTTTAATCTTACGATTTTCTATTTGTTCTTTAAGTCAATTTTGGATCTAAGATTAATAAGGATAAGAGTTCAATGGTTGACATTAAGTGAGCTTGATGTATGGGCATTCTCGGTGAGGTGTGAAGTCGGTACGCGTCCTTTTAATTGCTTAGGTCTTCATCCAAGTAATAATCTTAATTGCCTACCTTTTTAGAATTAGATGGCGGAAAAGGTCCAAAAATGTCTTCCCTGGTAGACAAAGCATTATTTCTAAGGTAAGATGATGTTTATGCCATCCATTCTGTGTGGGATCCTGATCTATTATTTCCTATAATTATCTTGATTCCTTCCTCGGTTAGTTCAAGGATGGAAAAAATAGTAAAGAGAGCTAAATTATTTTACTGTCTACTCAGAGAAAAGCTTTGACATAAAGTAATTATATTGATCTGGTGTGGTCGTGGGATAAAAAAGAGTGCTAAATTATTGTGGATTAATATAGTCAATGCAACCTTATGAGGCTAAGAAGCACAGGCACAGGCACAGACACGGACACAACGACACGTAAATTTTCAAAAAAGTAAGACACGACACGACGGGACACGTTAATTTTTCTTCTAATATATATATATATATCTGCATATTTTGATATATTATCAATATATAATACTTTGAGTTTCTTGATTTTTTATATTGGAAATGTTCAAACACTAACGACAAGATTTTGTTTCTGGTTAAAAGAAAAAAGGTAAAAAAGCTTCAGGGTCACATTTCACCCCCACAGATACCAATCTCCAGAATCATTACCCAAAAAGAGCTTTCTTTTTAAAAATTATATTGCCTGTCGTGTCCCCCAATTTAAAAATCTGAATCACAATTAATTATTACCCATGTTACTCATAAATGTCCAAATTTCAATAACAAATAATAACAATGAGAAATGTGTAAACACTTTTTTTTAAGGAAACAGAACTTTTCATTGAAAAAATGAAAAGAGACTAATGCTCACAAAACAAAGAAACAAACAAAAGTAACAAGGAATTAAACAAACTTTATGAATTGAGCATAACATATTGGTTAGATCAATCATGCGAGGTTATATTGCAAGTCATACTCATACTTCACAAAGTTCAAAAACATGAATAAGAATAAATATTATAATTATTAGAGAATACATGTACACAAAAAATATTAAATAAGTAACTTGCCTCCTCTAGCGAAGCATTTCCAGCTCTCTCCCCGATGCCATTAATTGTGACCTCAACTTGCCTTGCACCAGCACATGCCCCCTGAAAAAAGATGAGAGGAACCAAAATAATTTACTTGAGGTTGAATATGAGGTCATAAAATGTATATATATATATATATATATGAGGTCATAACAGCATTTAGATAGTAGAAAAGCGATCTTTTCATAGTTCACACTGAAATCCCTTTTATCTTGCTTCCACGAGAAGCTGGAGAAGTTTGTCCGCCACAATTTTTTTTACTTTGGGTAATGATTACAGAAAGGCTTGAACAATTTGGAAAGATCGAGTTAGAAAAATGTAGATCTTATCCCTTCATAACTTAAGATGAAAACTTTTGAGCATATAATCCTTAAAATAAGATCATATTTAAAAGTAGATATTCCAGCGAAGGAGGCCTCATCATGTTCATGTGCATGCCCTATACATCAGGCTTCTTAGTGTTATAGTATGTTCTTTGAAATCCTTGTTACTTTTTTGTTATCCTCGGATAATTCCGAAATTATAGGTCCAGTTCCATAAATAGGATTAAAAGGGAAGTAAAAGTCGCTACTTACTGCTACTGTGTTGGCAGTTGCGAGTCCAAGATCATTCTGGCAGTGTGTTGAAATGATTACATTTTCAATGCCAGGAGTATTCGATTTTATATCAGCAATCAACTCGCCAAATTCAACTGGCATGGTATAACCCACAGTATCTGGTATGTTGAGAGTAGTGGCCCCAGCCTTTATTACTTCACCCAGAATTTGATAAAGAAACTCTCTATCAGATCTGATAGGACACCACAAAATTTTAAAAAAATTATATGTATGTATGTTTCGAAAAGCTGCATGTCTTTACTAAAAATAAATTTGTAACATATCACTTTTGCCAAATTAAAGATGGTCGAAGGACAAATGAGATAGTCTGTTAGTGCCATACGAGGGAATGAAGAGAATTTAGAGGGACAGAGAGAGGAAAGGAGAGAGCGAAGTGCCATCTCCAAACTCTTAACCTAAGTATTCAACATACCAATGTTTTCAAAAAAACATAAAAGCAAAACAGAATAAGAAACTCGACGGGCTTTAAGTTCATCCCAAATATCCAGCAAATTCTTCTTCCTAATTCTTGAAAATTTTCTTGATTCCTCAACAACCACAGCTTATAAAACAGGGCATTCATCCTAAGTCTGTATAAGTATCATATATCGTAAACATAACTTATATTAATCAAGCATGTGTGAAACCGGCCGCCAACTTTTAAGTTCATAAATACGAAAAACATGAATTTCGCTAAACTTATTAACTAGCCTTAATCCAAACACACCATTATGATCGAGAAGTTTTGAAATCCAAGGAGCACGCAAAGTAAACTAACTCTTTCATTTGGATCAATTAGATGAAACAAAATTTAGAAATGCAAGTAACTAGAGATCAAGATCAAACCTCCCAGCGTCCTCGGGGCTGAACTCAACATCATCACAACCCAAACTTCGTGCAAACCGCACCATACTTCGAGCAATCTCAATCACTTGCTCCCTCGTCTTTCTTAGCTTATGCTTCATATGAATTTCGCTAGTTGCAATAAATGTATGTATCCGCGGTCTCTTAGCGTATTTCACAGCCTCCCATGCAGTTCGAATATCGTTCTCATTGCACCTTGAGAGACCACAAATAACAGGCACATATCCATTCTGATCGACGGCATTGCCGACTTCTTTGGCAATAATCTTGACAGCCTCAAAGTCTTCCTTCGAAGCAGCTGGGAATCCAGCCTCAATTATGTCAACGCCAAGCTTGGCGAGCTGACGAGCGATATCAAGCTTCTCTCTAGAGGTGAGGGAGGCACCTGGGGACTGCTCGCCATCGCGGAGAGTGGTATCAAATATGCGAACATAAGAAGGGTCGGGGATGCGATTGGGGATGTAAGGCGGACGTCGAATGGATGAATTTGGTTGGGAATCGGAAGCTATACTACTTTGTGTCTGATTGCAGTAAATGCGAGATACACAGCCTGCCTCCGTCCTAAATGACAATGGCCATGGAGAATTCTTCAGAACCTGCAAATTCCGGCGGGAAATGTGATGACAGGTGGGAAACTGGGATTTCGATTGCCAACCAAAACAGTGATTCGGTCTCGACAATGCCGTCGGCATGGCCATCATAAACTCAATCAAACCTCACCAATAGAGAGCAGAAAAACTAGCAGAAGAGAAATTAAATTCTCCTCCTCCTCTCACGCAACCAATAGCACAGTCGCGGAAGTGAATGAAGAACAGGAAAGACTTACAGGCGCACTCAGGCAGACGAACCTTTTCAGGAGGAAAATGCGAGCAGGATGAAGCTCCAGTGAGGTCTTTAGCACGGCAGAATGGAAGAGCAGGTGGAGATGAAATCAATGGCGGATTGATAAGCTATGGGAGTGAGGAAGAAGACGGCGGGGCATGCATATACGATTTTTCAGAGCTCCACGTTTAGGTCATATATATGGTGGCGCTACTGCGGGACTTTTGTTTGTCACTGAATTGAATTGTTTGAGCTCGCTCTTTAAGACTTTTCTTTTTTCTTTTTTTTTTCTTTTTCTTTTTTTTTTCTGGAAAATCTCTCATTCATGATTCATCTCAATCCGGAAGCTTACGTGTGAATTAGCCGATCCAACGAATTCTCCAATTAGAATGTATTTAAATTTTATTAATTAATAACATAATTTTGATCCCACGTAACTTTAAATCTTTTTTTAAGTTTTGTTCTTAACCATTTAGCAGGTGAATAGTCTTTCAATTTTAATATAATAGTTTAGGAGGTGTACTTCCATATTTGTAACAATTTACTTTTTTATTGTATAAAATTCATGTTAATTTTTATTATAGGATGATTTAATCTTTTTATAAACACATTTTAATCTTTAATTAATTTATCCATTAAGAAATTTCATTGATACAAAAATGAGAATACATATGTTAAATTGTTAAAAGTTTAAAATTATAAAAAATAAATTGCTACCAACTAAAAAAATTAGGGGCTAAATCAATCAAAGTATATTGACCAAAGTCTTATTTAACCAACTTTAATTGATCGATTTTTTATTAAATAAAACGAGGATAAGGATGGACCGGGCCATGATAGGCAATTATTGTTTATGTGATAAATTCCTTGGGACTTATCTGTTAAATCCTCATTTAAATGGTTAATTTTTTTCTAGTCATAAATATTTCATTTTAATTTTATTGATTTAATAAATAATTCATCTTATTCGAAATATCTCATAAAAATAAAAATTATAAATTTTAAATATTAAATTATTTTGCCAAACTGAGCATAAATCTCACCCCATGACGTTCTTTTTTTCTTTTTCTTTTTTTTCTTTTCCTTTTTTTAAGTTCAACAATACGTGGGGAGGATTTGAACCTATAACCTCTCAATCAAGTATATACATTTTAACTAATTGAACTATGCTCGGTTTGACGTATAGTAAGGTTCTTGAAAAAACCGTTATATAATTTTTTGATGATTAATTCCATCAAAATGCACAAACATTATCTTATCTATTACCTAGGGGTGCAAGCTCAACCCACCAAAATTGACCAAAACCGATGTCGGTTTGGTTTTGTAATCGGTTCGGGTTGGCGATTTCGATTTTCGTATAGAGAAAACCAATTAAATTTAGTCGGTTTCGGGTATTGCATTGTCCAAACCAACTAAACCCAAAACCGATCGACTATTTATATTTATAGCCGTAAAATATTACCGAAAGCATATCATAGATGGTTCAACAATTCATTTGATAAACTAGAGGCCATGAGATTGAGCATTCATAATACCAATTTTTTCCTTCAAACGAAAAAATATATTAATAATATATATATTAAATTTTCAAATAGCTTAATAAAAGCTTACTACAGCAACTGTTGGTTGCCTATTTCCCATACTATTACCAGATAGCGAGAATTTGATGGCATTCTTATACAAAACCAAATATACTAAATTTATTATTTATATACGTATTTATTTTCTTTAAGCATGTTGCCCATAAAAATCTAATGAAACATTTAAACTAAATAGCCTTTAAAGATTATTAGGATTTTTATTAGTTAAGTATCTATATTGGTGGCTAGTTCAATGAAAAAGAGAGGAAGAAAAAACAGACTCCAATAATTAATCAAAGAAAAACGAAAATTCTAAGTCACATAAAAGTGTGTATATATATATATATACTGTTGGTGTAAAATACGAATGTTGCGAAAAATAAAAGAGGGGAAAGAAAAGAAAAACGATCGTTAAAAATGTTTAATGTTTAATTTATTTATTTATGCATTTCCCATTGGTGAGTAAAATATTTTCGAGAGGCCTCTGGAGTCCGACACGAAAGTTTCAGTAGAACTTCAAGGAGACGGTGCCTTGTATTGGTTCCATTCAGAAGAGAGAGCGTTGGCGAAGAACTCAGTGATCGGCGATAATTTGGAATTGGAACTTCAATTTTCGTTTCCACGGTATTTCTGGAGCAGAAATGGATCCTGAAACAGCCCTGGAGCTTGTAAAGCACGGTGCCACTATTCTCCTCCTCGACGTTCCTCAGTACACCCTCGTTGGAATTGACACTCAGGTTATCAGATTAATGCAGCTTCTGTTTTTAATTTTATTATATTTTTTCGAAGCTCCGAGGAATAGTAGCTTAGGTACAGATGTTCAACGATAGTTAGTAACTGCTATTGCTGCTACTGGGTGAAATTTCGATTGCAGTATTTGTTTTCGCTGTCGTGGGCAATGTGCTTGTTACTCCATTTCCGATCATTTTTAGCAGAAACGGGTCTTGTCTGTCTGGCTGAAGAGCCACGTTATGAGCTGATTTCATAGTTTTACCGCCAATACTTAGAATTTTTTGATTAAATATTGTTTTCAATGTTTATTTTTGTGAGCTAGACTTGGGTATGAGGCGGCATCTAACAGAGCATGAATTTGTAGAATGGACCACTATGTCACAGCTACTTCCCTCTCGTCCCGTGTCAACTCTTTAATGATCGTTGGGTTTGGAACCTTGAAAGTAACGGTCTATTCACATCTAGATCTCTATGTATAGCCCTTGCTTCTTGTGGAATTAAGGAAAACAACACCCTTTACAAGTATATATGAAAGTGGAAATACCCCAAGAAGATTAAGTTCTTTTTATGGGAACTAAATTATTTGTGTATTGTCACATGATGTGCTGCAAAAAAGATCCCCTTGAATCTCTATCTCACTAAATTGGTGCCCTCTTTGCAAAATAGATGAGGAAACTCCGAGACACCATTTTATATCATGCCCTTATGCACGGTGACTGTTTGGAAACACTTATTGGCTGCATTTAATTTGGAATCCACGGTTGCTTCTCGAAGCTTTTTGATTGGCCACTCTTTCAAGAAGGAAAAGGAGGTCCTTTGCTAAACTTTGTCAGGTCCTTCCTATGTCCATCTGGATGGAGAGGAATCATGTTAGTTTCACCAGGGAAGATAAAGACTTTGCTAGTTTTTTTTTAACACCTTTCCTTTTTGGCTCGCACTTGGTGTAAATCCTCATCTTTCTTTCATAGTTATAGTCTTTCATCTCTTTTGGCCCAATGGAAGTGTTTTGTTGTAATCCTTTAAAACAGGGGTTGACCCCCTCTATTTTGTAAAGTCATCTTATCAATGAAATGATTTGTTTCTCACAATTTTTTCTTTTTCCCCTTTTATGGTCTTGACTTTTTCTTACTGTGCATGTTATGTTACTCTTCAATTTCCCATCATTTTTATCTGAAAACGGGTCAAAAGCACTGTACCACGTTATGATCTGAATTCATAGTCTTGGTGGTGGAGGAGCCACATAGGGACGAGGGCTGCTCAAGCCCTTTGAAGTATAGGAGAAATATTTCTATAGCATAAATTTAATATGTATTTGAAAAATATAAGTTTGACTTTTTTTTTACTATATTTGAAATGCATATTTATTTTATGCTATTTAGGTAATTTTTTTTTTTATTATTATTTTTTTAGAAAACCTTACTAATTTTATTATTTTATACATAAAAAAGTATTCAATATTTATTTATTTGAATATTATATATAAAATATATATTTCACGTTAATGCAATTATAACTATAATTAACTGAATTCGAGCCTCCTCTGATATTAAAGTCTAGATCCATTTCTACCATTAATACTTATAATGATTTTTTTAATTAATTATGTTTTCAATGTTTATTTTTTATGTGGGCAAGATTTATTCTCACACTGCATGTTACTGCATTTTCTATCATTTTTAGTCAAAACTGGCCCAGACCACTTTACACTTATTGTTTGGTTGGCAGAAAAGCCACAGTTTCAGCTCAATTCATATTTTTAGCCACCAATACTTCTAATTTTTTTGATTAAATTTTGTTTTTAATATATATATATTCTTTTGTTGCAAGCAAGTCTTATTCTCATCATGCATGAAGTTTTTGGTTACTGTTAAATCACTACTAAATCCAAAAGCTTAAGATGATGAGTCACGATAAGTTCAATTTTTTATCAATACTTTAACACTCTCCCTACTTATGGGTTTGAAAATTTGTACAAGACTCAACAAGTAGTTATCAATATGTATTGAGAGGAAATGACATGACAAGAATTCAAACATAAGTGGATGGGTTCAAATAATTTAATCTTTTATCAATGTTGTAACACTTATCTCTTTTTGAGCATCCAACGGTTGGCCAAATCCTATACTGAAATGGATCTCAATTGAAATTTGAACTTTTTTACTTCACTCTTATTGTTAAAAGTGGAAAATATGCGTGTATGTATAACATATAGTATTGATTTCTATGTATTATGAAAGTTGGTTTCTTCATTTTTGAAAAAACATATAGTACTTATTTATTTCGATCAATTTGCAGTAAATATCGCATCTACCGCACTGAAGCAGTTTTTCCTTTGGAGTGACTAATTAATCGTT
Organism: Telfairia occidentalis; assembly: GCA_026257165.2. Classification (NCBI taxonomy): domain Eukaryota; kingdom Viridiplantae; phylum Streptophyta; class Magnoliopsida; order Cucurbitales; family Cucurbitaceae; genus Telfairia; species Telfairia occidentalis. Next base: position 1,239,196 of record JAOANK020000057.1, on the reverse strand, counting down.
TCTCTTCTTAAGATGTTCTCGACAGGACCTTCTTTCAAAGGAATAAAGATGATTCCTCCAGGACCTCATTTCATTTATTACAGTTCATCCAGCAGGTGTTGTATGATTAATCGGGTTTTATTGATATATCTGTTTCATTGTCACAAACTATGACATACCATATGTTCTCCAACTACCTGTGTAACTTTACATGAAGCATCACTTGGATAACTGCTTGTTTAATTCTAACTTTACATGATATATAGCATTTTAGCAACCTGATACATCATATGTTGTTGTATTATTAATCACAAACTGTCACATGCTATTTCCTTTTTTTTTTTTTGCTGAGAAAACTAACTTTCGTGCTATATATCCTTCAACTACCTATGTAACTTACATATGATGCACCACATAGATAATTGCTTGTCGAAGTCTAACTTTACATGATATATAGCAGGCAACATGATAGCATCACATGTTATTATATTAATTAGGCTCTATAGATATATCTATTTAATTGTGACATGCTATATATCCTCCAACTGCCTGTGTAACTTTACATGATGCATCACTGGGATACTTACTTGTCTAAGTCTAAGAATTTAAAACATTTAGATTTTAAGATTATGTTTGGCTCTTTATATTCAAGATGGTCTGTCTTGTAAATTTCATTTTCATTTTCATTATGTCTCTTACTAATATAATCCTTATTTTCAACATAAAAATGAGATGGCATTATGGCATCAATTATTTACCCTTGCGTTTATGTACTATAGTTAACCCTGTATATATTTATCTATTGTATATAATGTAAAGGAAATGACTAAAAGCATGTAAGAGATCATAAAAGTTATAAAAAAATCATACAATTGGTCCTGCACCTTAAAATCATTCTTATCTATTCCATAAAAGATCTTTCTATTTCTTTCTTTCATAACTTCCCATAAGAAAATATCCGTGAGGTAGTCATCTTTGCCCACATCTTTATCATAAAATATCCTAACAGATTGAGACCACTGTACGTAGTTTCTTCATTCAATCAATTTTCAATAACTTTAATTGTTGCTCCATTTGACATTAGGTGACTTGGAGGCATGTTTTGAAAGGATCTCAGAGGGAGGAGAATCTCTCCGGACGGATCTTCCTTGTTATGTAGTCTCATTTAGTCAAAGTAATAAATGTAGCTGTGTAAACTTATACACAGTCAGTGCATCTTGAGATATCGACATCACCAAAATAGATTGCAGAGTTTACACCACCAAAGAGTAGTTAGATAGTATTTCAAATTGATGAAACAAATAGATATGAATGTGTTGGTGAAGAGACGTTGGTTGGTTTTGAATCAAACCAATGGAAGAAATAACTAGTGATTTCAAATATGGATGGATTAACTATTATAATGATTTTGAAGAAGAAATTGCCTTCTATTATACGAGAAGTGGAAGTTGACTAGTTTCAACGAGGGTGAAGACTAAAACATGTTCAGGAAAAGATAGGAGTCAGTCGACTTGAAAGGAGCAGCTAACCCACGCTTTTACCTGAGCTTTGTACCATGTGGTAAAAGTTCAGAGAAAAATGAAACTTTAGGTGTATTTTCCAAGAGATTTACTGTCTTAGACATAAAGAGAAGAAGCTAACCTTTTTCTGGAAAGGATAGAAACGGATGGAGATGGGAATTAAGGAGATTAAGATCTACAGAGCTATACAACTAAAGAAATCACCATGGTTATCAAGCTGAAGCAATGGGCTTAGGCCCAAATACTTCTTTCAACATAAAGTATTAGTAAGGAGAATAAAACAAAATGGTCTGTTTTGCAACAAATTACTAGTAATTGATATTTTTAGAACTAGTGATTGAAAAAGAATATGAATTTTTAAAATAAGGCCCGTAAAACATACTAAGATAACAGGGTAGAAAGGAGGAATAGAAAGATTTGATTTGAGATGCTATAAATAAGATGCACAA
>JAOANK020000057.1:1223290-1237148 GCA_026257165.2 Telfairia occidentalis | reverse complement strand
ATGGTGCAGACAACAACCTGATCTATAAGCACATCCCATTTGACCGAACCCATTTTTTCCTCCAGCCTTTTCTTGAGAGGTGTTAGTCTCTCTACCAATATATTGCAGCAAAGTCTAACTGCTTCACAGCTTGATTCGGAGGTAGTACTCCCAGCTGTACATCCTCCTTGGATCAAGCCGACAGTATCGGATTGAACCACTCTCACCTTTTCCAAGAGGTCACCAGTTCCATCACATTCAATTGAGCTAAGGGCATATGCAACCATCTGTCCCACCTTTGTCCACAGCCCCTGGCCAAGTTCAATACCTCCAACTTCCACAACAACTGAAGCATCAGCTAGAATGCTCACTTTCCCTGGGGTGGGTCTCAAAATTACCTCATGGGTGATAGGAATTCGAGAAAGACCTCTTTTTTTCCACGTATTGCAGCTATTAAATTCATTTACCATTTCAGTCCTTTGTTTTAAGCTTGAAGATGCGGCTATCCTATCCCAAATTAAAGGCAATGTGTACTCTTGAGGTTCACCTGCATCCTTGTAGAATTTGTTGAGGCTGTCAAATGTATGCAGATTTACTTTTCGGATGGTATCCACATCCATGCAAAGGGTAGACGCTACATGTTCAATTACCGCCTCAGCAATAAAGGATCCTTGTACCTCACCAGGGGCTCGCATTGCAGATTTGCTTGAGTGGTTTGTTTTGCATACTTTTATATCAAAAGATAAAGCACCCCAATCATACTTCCTAAGTGCAATGGCAATGTTGTGTGGCATAACTGGACTTACATCACTACTCATCCCTGCATCAACCAATATATTTAATTCCAATGCTGTAATTTTACCATTAGATTTGAACCCCACATTGTAAGTTATTTTCATTGGATGTCTCCCTCCTGCCATGATCATGTCGGTCTTTCGTTTAAGGTAAATCCTGACTGGACGGCGTAACTTGTGAGCTGCAAGTGCACATGCAGTAGCAACCTATACAACATAATTGTTAGAAGGTTATAATGCATTCATTAGAGTGAGCTATTCATCCTTGAGAATATAATAAGGAGAAGCAAAATATATATATATATATATAGAGAGAGAGAGAGAGAGAGAGAGAGCCATTCACTAGAATTGTTTAACATATATAAATATTGAAGAATATAATGATCTTAAATCATGAAAAGCTTCAACTTTGATACACAATTATCTTATTCTAATGGTTGATACCACAAACCATCTTTTTAATTAGAAACACTAATAAATATATCGGTTTGAGAAAAAAGTTAAAAGGAGGGTCCAAGAATAATGTATCCTCCACAAATATAAACATAATAAAACAAAAATCATGACATTGGCATCATTGAACGCATCACCTCACATATCTCAAAACCTAAACTAACCTGAAGATTACACATTTTCTTTCAATAATTAGCATTTAAAATGACAAACTAGATTTTCTTTTTTTAAAATTATTAAATAGAAGCAAAATCAATAGTAAAAGCTAGCATTAAGAGGAGAGGTAAGGTAGTAGTAAGTGAAATAGTAGGAGACACTCTATTTATAATGAGGAGAAAATTGGAGAAAATTGAGTTATTTGGGCCCAAGAGGATTGACGGATGAACTACCAGTTTTTGGATACAATATATATATCCTCGTAATTATGGATGCATTTGCCCATACCCAATGTTGATGCATCTGAAGGAATTAATGGTGGACTTACTGGATCATTAGTCATTCACGTAAGGATTGATCAAGGACCTTGAAGAACTCCTAACATGGCAACATGTTTGGATACACTAAAACAACCACACTTAATCTAAGGAACCTATATGAACATGCCTCCTTACGCTCCACAAACTAAAATAAGCTTTTAAGATACTCTGATGCCACTTGTACACTCAAAACAGCTCAAGTCGGTGCTTTAGTGGCAAGTGGCAATTATGTCATCTTACTTGAAACCATAATAAAATTTTCAACAAAATTTTGCTCACACCGTTCCCCTCTTATCGAGAAAACATCATTACTAGTAAATTTCAACCCAAAATGAGTTGGAAAATCTCGAGTGTTAAACTTTCAAGGAAGAACAGTTCGTGGAGCAGATAGTTAAGAGTTGGCAGCAGATACTCACAACCATAGATTTTACGGCCTTTCCACCAAAGCCTCCTCCAACCCTCCTAGTAATTACACGAACATTATGTTCAGGAACACCAAGACATTTTGCAATATTAGAATGCACATTAGCAGGCCATTGACTTGAACTGTAGACTACCATGCAGTTATCTTCATCTGGAACGGCAAGTGCAGAATGCGTCTCCATATAAAAATAATATTGTGACCCAAGTCTGATCTGAATGTAAAAATTTACGAAAAATATTAGAAGACATGACCTAATTTTTGGATAGATAATAACTCGTAATATTTGTAGCACTATAGTTAAAACTAATTTTCTTGGGTGAAAAACTGTTAAATAAATGATGGTCAAATCTCTACTAATAGACTCAAACGTGGTTCAACTCAGTAAATCGAGGAAATTCCCCTTTTTTTCTCAAGGTTGGCATATTATACTATCATAAAATATTAAGCCCAAGCATGTCCAATGTCATAGTGGAAGGTACCTGGGCAGCCTCAATATGGTGATCTGCTTCAGCCATTCCTTTTGACATATCTCCAACCTGTTTTGGATACAGAAATGAAGGGACCTCAAAGAAGCTTGACCTTTGAAGAGCATCTTCAACAGAAAGAATAGGTGCTTCCAAATTATCTGTGTCATAATCCACTACTGCAAAGTCTGCAGCCGTATCTGCATGTTTCTGTGTATCTGCAACCTAAAAAGCAAATGTGAATAGAAAATAAGCACCTCAGCAAGGATGGATTCTGTATATAACCAAAAAGTTGCTATAAATGAATCATGGGTTAATAGGATTACCACAAAGGCAAGTGGCTGACTAACACACTCAGTCAACTTATCTGCAAATAGAAGTTCATCACCAAACATAGTTCTAGCTCCAACGTTATGTCCACCCACAGGAATATCTCTGGTGGAAATAACAGCAATAACTCCCTCTGGTTGTGATTTGGGAGAAAAAGTAAGCCCCTTCACCCGCGCCAAAGGTCTTGTACTGTAAATGAATGCTCCATAAAGGCAATTTCTCGGTGAAGGAATATCATCCACATAGATAGCTTCACCTAAAATATTCATTTGCATATGTACATTGGTTTCCTGATACTGAGAACATGAAATCATGAAAAACAAATAGACCCCAAAGAATACGGAACACTAAATATTTTAGGTGTAAGCCTAAAAGACCTAAGTTAGATATCAGTTTTCAACATGTAGGACTAATCTTGAAGCAAATACAGTATTGGAAGTATAACAGCTAGTAACGTGTATGCATCTAACACCAAGTAGACCACAGTTCAAGCAAAAAATCTAGATATGGATATTTATAACAAACTAAATTTATATTTTGCAAATGTTGGCGTGCAAAAATTTTGGAGGGGGGATACAAAAAACTAGTTCCAACGAGAAATACAAGCACATCTTGTAATGTGTATGCAAATAGAGGTTGGGAAAAAAGGTCTACTTGACTTGAGCTTGAAGATCCAACTGTGAAAGTAATGTCCCAGTTAAGACCTGCCATGCAGACTATGTTTGCTACAGAAAATTTCAGAGATTGTGAAGGCTCATGGATCATCAGTTTGTTAAGATAAAATCATTTCATCTTTAGAATTAAAAGAATGTCCGAATCTATATTATTACAAGGTATGAAGTACCTGAAGCTTGGATGGCAGCTCCGGATTTTATAATGGTATCTCCAACTGGATGATATTCTGAACTTAATTCGAGTGTCTGCTTTCCAGATGATAGTAGAGTTGCAGTTTTGTTATGACCAAATAGGTCGTGGTTTAAATTAAATCTGTAAGGTAATACTGACGAGGCATTATTGCATCCGTTTTGGTAATCACTCTTGATTGCAACATTCCCATCAACCAAGGAGCTTAAGAACTCGAAAAGAAAGCCAACTGCTAAGCTTGTTCTATAAGCAGGAGATGAGGTACCCTTTTCAGGAACTATACTGGCTTCAATCAATGAGACAGCTTCATGTATGACATTATAATCAATAATTTTTCCAGCTAGAAATTCTTCGACCTTTCTTGCTCTAATTGCATGTTTGGTCCCATAAGCTCCAAAAGCCAGCTGACAGCTATTTAATATGATCCCATCGGAACTTTTACATTGAGAGATTACAGCTAAGAAAGCTGCGTTTAGGTACGGTAGTGCATTCCCAAGAGGCCGAGGCGAAGCTCTAAAAGTATCAAACATTACAGTAGTATCATTTGGATAAATATCTCTAACAGAATCCCAATTTGGGATCATAACACTTACAAGTAAATATTTCGGACCCAATGGTGGCCTCCTGAGAAACTCATCCAACATAATCTTTTCTTGGCTGGAACCAGTTAATATACTTATCATGGAACCTGCAGCAAGAAGTATTGTGGCAATATCTGAAGGGAACTGTTTTCTTTGCGCCATCATTAAATTTCCCCCAATGCTGGCAGTATTTCGTACAAACCCAGAAGCAATTTTCTCCATGTGGTCCGCTATTTTATTGAAGACTAGCTCACCTATTGAGGAGGGTCCATGGTTATTATTTTTCAAAGCCTCAATAGCTTTTGCAATTGTCACCGTTGCACCAATCTCTATGCCTGTTGAATCCATCCTGATAACCGACAGCTCAGGGATGTGTTTAAGATTAATATATCTATCAACGTGTTCAAATTCTTTGTAATATCCCACTTCCGTGCTGCCAACAACAAATTTTATTTTGCTACTAGTCTCATTGCATTCCAATAATCTGTTTAGATTCTTGATACTAACGGGATTTAACCAGGAGCATCCCTTAGAGTCCACAAAAAGGATAGGCCTAAGTTCATGTTTTAAAAATTCAGGAAATGAGGACAGGCCAGTACTTTGATTATAAAGCGGTAATTTACTCAATTTCACTTCCTCGCCACATCCCTTTTGCCAAAACGAGTTTAACCCCAAATCCTCCATATCCACATCGGCGGCAAAACTCTTACAGGTATCAGCAATTGACCTATATCCTGTACAGCGACAGAGGTTTCCAGAAATAGCCCTTTCAGCTTCAGAAACAGTAAGTTTCGAGAATCCTGATAAGGGATCGGGTCGATTGGTTTTTTCAGCATTGACAAGAGCAGAAAAAAGTGAAACACACATTCCAGGGGTACAAAAGCCGCACTGAGTAGCATGGAAGCCAGCAAACCTTTGATGAATTGAGTGGAAACCATCCTTGCAATTTCCAATACCTTCACTGGTTGTAACTGAACACCCATGTATACTACAGAGCAACGTCAGGCATGAACTTACTGTAAAATCTTCGACCTTGTCTAACACAGGGTCGTACTTGGACAGTAGAACAACACAAGCACCACACCCGCCTAGATTTCAAAATAAACAATCACGTCAAGAGATTTAGATTGCATTAAACTCGTTACCGTTGATACAAGGAGATTGCCGATGAACTGCAGAGTCGTATAGTGAACTAATGATTAGGTAAAAATTAATCCAACCATCCAATTTTCATGGAGAAAAAGAACCCAATTGCTGGAATAACATCATCTTCAAATCCAAATTAATATACTTTCCTGTATTAGATCACAGTAGACAGTAAAAGTGGTTTGACTGAACAAAAGGTCGATACAATAGTTACCAAAACATGTGAACGAGCGGATACCCAAAACTGAGGATCACTGAAAAGTAGTAGCAACCAGCAAAAACATAAATATAAAAAATGTATCAAGTTGTGATAGTTAGAAGTATGAAAAGCATGTACAAGCCAACCATGTTTGCGAAAGAGGCAACGGCGAGTATAGTAGCTCAAAAAAAAAAAAAAAAACAGACACTGAAAGTGGGTATCATGTTAATGAGTAATTTCTGCAATACAAGAGTCACTCATACAGACACGAGCAGCTAAAGGCAAGTAACAATAAGAAGAGCGAAAGCCCCAAGTCGTGGATTGGAGGAAGATGAAGGGATTCGGGAGAGAGAGAGACGGACCTTCACCACAGCCAAGCTTGACACTCGTGAAAGGAGTGTGGTGGCGCAGGAAGTGGAGCAAAGTAATGGAAGGGTCAACAGTGGAGAGCTCAAACCTCTGTTGATTAACTGCAAAAACCAAAGGACCCGCTTTGTCCGGTTGATTCTCCATTGTGGAGTGGGTGGTAGGGAAGTGGTGGTGGGAAGGATATATAATATATATATTCGATTCAGTGAATGTGACCAATTTGTCAGAAGAGAAGATGGGAAGTTGTTGTCGATTGCTAAGACTGCCATCAGAAATCTTGTAATGAGCTTTTGCTTAACACGCGTCGTTTCCCTCCCAATGGATCTTCCTCCTCAACAAGACCAGAAAAAGTACTTATAATTTTACTACTTTGCAGTGATGTTTTCTTCAGGAAGAGGGAGAAAGTAGACAGAAACAACGGCCCAGTAATTAGTAAACGTAACGAACAGTCCAACGCATGGATAAATAGTCTAAGACATAAATTGAGTAATTCAAATAGATTGGAGAATCGATGATACTGAAAGAAGCAATAGTTTAGAAGACTGGAATGGCGTAAAAGTCTCTTAGTTCGGTCAACTTCACTCTCAATCTCTCTCTACCATGTAAATTACAGATTAGGTTTGAAGCCACCTTTTTCGCGTTGACCAAAGTTTTTGCTTCACCCTCCACGTCACTGCAACTGTCTCACACAACTTTCTGTTTTTTTTTTTTCCCAACAACATTAGTGGAAATTCCAACTTTACACTGAATCTTTTTTCCAAGTGTAGAATAAAGATTCAAATCATACACTCTTAAATATAATTCTAGTTAATTAGTAAAATATTAATTCTTTTAATGAATCGTAGTATTTATTTTAAACAGAACCTCTAATCTTTAATCGGAGATAATCTTACTCAATTAAGGTATGTTCATATTGACAATCATCAGAATAAATTACTAATGGTATAATTAATAGTATAATTTAAAAGATGATAATAATATCTAAGTTCCATAAACTGCACGGTGTATAATTTTAAAATAAAGATGTGTGATTTACAAAATCGAGGAACCAAAAAGTATGATTTCATAATTATAAGCCAGTCACATGGGTTATAAGTTGAGAACTATATTTATTTAATATAATATACTTATAGTGGAGATATTATGAGTGCAACTATAAATCAGGTTGTGATAGTGAATGGAGACGAAAACGTCGGTTACTGGTGATGAGAGTATCTTTAGTGGGTATGAAAATATTTTATTAGATGCTACGCTTACGGTAATCACGATCGTTGTGAAAAATATGAATATTACGATGTTTTGTGTCATCCAAAGAGAAATTATGAGATAGAGAACTAGAAGTATCTTAGAAATATCTTAAAGAGGGGTATAATACGATAAAATCAGGTCTCGTTTACTTCTCTTCAATCGAAAATTAAAGAATAGGAATGCAAATTTTCATTCCATTTGATAGTATTTACTAAAATTAAGGAATGAGAATCAACCATGAAACTCACATCAAGTTTGAGAATCACTCCTAAAAAAAAGGGCAATCACATTCCTTGAAAATCAATCTCATTCTCATTCCTTGTTTCGTGGAGCTCACGTCATTCTCATTAATTGTTTTACACACTTTACCCATCATCTCTCCTTAATAATCGTCATAACTTTTTAATTATTTAAAAATATAAAAAGTTATTTTTATAATCATCATTTATCTGATTCTGATTCCAAATGAAATTAAACAGCATGAATGAGTTTCTGATTCCAATTCCAAACAACTCCTAGTAAACAGCATCAAAGGAATAAGATTTCATTCCAATTAATTTTCATTCTGATTCCTCTTCATTCCAATTAAAAAAAAAAGTAAATCCGCATCAATCTCTTTTAACACATTTATCCAAACAAGGTGGCATTGCATTGAGACTTGAACTCGTTATATTTATGTGAAGTCAACCTTGGCGATGTCTGATGCTGCTGTTTTTGGACGAGAAATGGGCAGAGAATTGAAGCTTAGCCCAAAAACTTTAGACAATTTCGTGCTGCTAAAAACATTTTGTTCGAAAATTAACTGTAATTAGCAAGCTTTATTAAGCTTCAGCTTGCTGAGGATTTAACTCGACGATTTGGATTACTCTTTCGTTAATCCTAAAAGTTTTCCAAGGCAATGGTCATATCTGAATTTAGTACCCATCTTAATTGATATATGTAATTTTGTGACTGTTTCTTAGAATAATCTCTCAAGGGGAATTTTGAAAGCTGGTGTTTTAATGAGCCTCTAAAGCAGCTTGGTTGGCTACACAACTTTCTATAAGACAAAGGGAAAGCCATCTATCTTCTGCTCTGCCCACTTCACTCACCAAAAAGATCTACACTCAACACAAGAAATCAGTTCTTTGTGAAAGGACCAACACAGCATCATCACTCAGAAATCTTGAATGCGAACATGGTTCTAATAACAAACATTCAAGCGTCATAGAAACTACCCTATCCTGAATCTAACTTATTCAACTTCAAAAAGGTTACGAAGATTCCCCTTATATCTCTTATGGTTTGGAATCTACCATTAGACTGAGAAAGCATAGTAACTCATTTCATTACCAGTGTCAGAGTAGTGATGGTTGTAATTGAGATACTCCCAGAATCGAGATAGCCCAAAGTCTCCAAACTTAGGTGACTTCAGATAACATAGGTGCAATTCCTTCATGCTTCTGTCAAATCTCTTCTTTACAGCAAGTACCTGTAAGATGACATACAATTTAACTTCCTTTTCAGTTTATTTTTTAACAATAACTCGAAGGGGTATTACAAATTTTCAACCTGTGAACAGAGACACTGGGTGACTTTGTATACGTCAATTTCTACCAACCAGAGCATGTTTGGCAAAGAAGTTTTTAAAAGACATTTTCACCGATACATTGATAAAATGCCAATAGTTCTCAAGAATGAGGAATGAGGGGATCTACACATTTTTAGCATTCCTAAATTATAAAATAAATGTAATGTACTTGACAGTCGAAAACAGGTCGTCATGTCATGTCAAACACAACGGGAACATCAAATACCAGGTATTGGCGAACTCTCTGGAGGACAAGCTCCCCATTCCAGAGAATGAGGAAAATGAATTTCATATAACGAGCAATGCAAGAAGAAGATAACTTCTCGTTAGAGCATATTTTAACCGTTGGACTACAAATGCTGATTAATTAGAGCATATTTTAATAAATGGCATGGCATATGATTCTCGGAAACTACACAAGTTGGGGACTGGTGGGGGATTTGAAACATGGACATGCTAGGATATTTTGGGCATTTGCCCTAGATCTGAAGTATGAGGTAAAATTTCACTCCCAAGGCAAAAACTAGAACTCCTTACTCCCCATGATCGTGATAAGGAATCTCTACTTTTAACCAAGAAAAATCATGAACCAAGTGCAGTTTACCTGGGACTTGTTGATCCCAGAAAGCCTCCTCGAAAAAGCTGTATTATCAACTTGAGTATTCCACATGTCACCAGTAAAACAACATCGGAGATCTAGAGCACAATGCAAGATTTGGTTAATGATACCAGCCACAGATTGTGCTTCGTCAGATAGGAAACATCTGCAAAGTTGAAACATAACAAATATTAGAAATCCCGTTCGACAACTAATTTGAGAAACTTCAATGCTCCTAGTTCCACCCATCAACACTGAAGAAAAATAAATAAATATTCTTCTAAATCACTTCACTTTAATAATGACAACCTAGGAAGCACACACATTCCTCGAAGGGACACCTCTAAGTTACTTGAACAAGTCAGAAACATCGTTAATCTTTTTGAAGGAAAGTCAATACCGTTGTGTCTTATAACTCTTTGGTTGAAAGACATAGGATGCTCAAAAAAATTGATAAGAGTTTTTGCTCATTGGTGGGTGGTTGTCTCTTTCATTTTGACTTTTCAGGGTTCTACAAACAATTTTTTTCTTTTTTACAAAGCTAGACTTATTTTGATCTTGTACAGCTGGGAAAATATTTTGTAACCTAGATTGCCTAGAACTTGGAATTCAATTCTTATTCTCCCCTCTTTTGATTTCCATCATTATCCAACGAAACGTGTTTCTTTTGAAAAAAGAATTGCAGTTATTTCTTATCAAAAAAACATAAAGCTAATCTTCCAGTTCCCGGAGATTATTTTTTTCCTTGAAAAACCAAGCTTTCATTCAGCAATATGAGAAAATATACAAGAGCATACAAAAAAACAAGCCCCAAAAAAAGAGTTCAAAACTAATTAAGAAACGGAATCAAATCCAAAAGAATAAAACCTAACTGATAATTACAAAAAGTCGACAAGACCAACGGCCTTAGTTCTCGAAGATATTTCAAACTTTAAAAAAAGAATCTTACGTGTGTAGTGCATCGGTTAAATAAGTCATATGCATTGACTCAAGATCCATCATATCTTTTGCCTATACGAAAGAGAAGCATAATCAGATAAAGAAAAAACCAACGTGTTTGAATGCTTCACACAAAGATGTACATAATCAGTTCCCACTCTTTGATCATGAATGATAAATAGAAACACCGATAACATCTTCAATATTTCTCTCCTGTATTCTTTGTTAAGATGGAGATTGCTTGGTTAAAAGTGCTCTGGATTTCTTGAAAGTTCAAATAAACCGCAATGATATCTAAACTCTAGAATGAGATGCATTGGATGGTCAAGTTATAAGATGTCTTAATACGTGGAGAAATCAAGATGAAGAAAAGCTAATTGATGTTCAACATGTGGCCGCTCTACAGACAGTATCAGGTACTGATATAATAGTTGAAATATGGCTATTTCTACCAATAAATCATGTTACTGATGATTGCATTGCCTTTTGTAATTCGGGAAGCTGTCAATTCAGAAGTTATGTTCAAAAACAGTTTTAGTTTTTTTTTTCCTTAAAAAAAACAGTTTTCTAATGTAGGAACTTGTTTTACTTAATAATTTTATAAAAAAAATTGAGAACAAAAAATGGTAAACTGGAAACAATATTTTGTTGTTCGCACGTATTTTCTAAATTTACTATTTACTAGAACAATGACTCCTCCTCAAATCATAGATCACTGATTCATTTCAATTGCATAAGAACTTTATCTTTCATAAGCCACCAAAGCATAGTGTTTAAACATGGTTTAAAAAACAAAAGAACAAAGTTATTTTTCAATGACTCCCAAACAAGCACCTTAGAGATTCCAAATATCTCCTTATCATTTTAATTCTCTCTATGTATACAAATTCAATCATCTCGAAGTGAAAAATAAACACGAGAGATTTTATGATGGAAGATGGATAAAGAACACATGAAGTCTTGGAAATAAAATGAATGGGGAGCGTCATCTCCTTCATCATACACAAAAATATAGAAGGATGTCTTAGGAAGAAAATTAAATTACCTAGGACAACTCAATAACCAATCCTTAAGAACGAGAAAAAGTGTCAAACTCAACATAATATTTGATATTAATGCATGGGATAAAACGGTGATTCTCACCTTAAGTTGAAGAGATTGAAGAAATCTACACCAAGATACATGTGACAGTTGGGACTCCACATAATGCTGTAATACACATACAAAATGATTGACTTCATGCCTGATCATGAAAGAATGAAAGGACAAAAATGGTCAGAAGTACACATTAAAACCACAAAAATAGAAATAAAAATTTAGGTTCAGGATGCATGTTAAGAGTAAAAGAATATAGGCACTATGAGCAAAACAAAGAAAGAAAATTTTGAGTCAATAAACTTAAGTTGTACCTAGTCTTCACCAAAACATTAAAATTCTGGATTTCCCGATTAATAAGTTTGAAATGACGATTCTGACTGACCAAGAGAACCATGTCCTGTAAATCAAAATTCGAAACAAAAGGCATAAGTTCCACTCATCTCCAAGAATTTAATTGACTATTCTCGCCAGCTAGACTAATATTATTCTCTATGGGGCGTCCTTTTATCTCCACCACTGCTAATGGAATTAAGAACTGAATGTTGGACTTTCGGTTGAAATGTTGTTGTTAAACCGTCAGTTCTCTTCATCTAAAAGTTCTAGAAAAGGGACAAACCATCCATAGAACTTTGATCAAGTCAATCTTAAGTAATGAAACGAAGGGGTCTCGGTTAGGCAAGAAGCAATAAGAGCATGCACCTAAAAACTCAATCCAAAAGGTTTAGGAAAGAAATAGCTAAAGGACGAATAATTTGCTTCAGAATTAAATGAAACAGAGTTTCATTTAAAACGTATAAACTAATTTTTTTCAATAAAAAGTTATAATATATTCAAATTGTAATTTAGAGTATGGCCACTCTACTCCCCATCTATTCTGCACTCGTCCAAATGTCTCCCTTCGTACGCATTATGGTCAAAAGTTTAATTTTTGTTGTTTAATATCTCCTGACTTGCACCCAAAAATTTCCATGGTTCTGACGCATCTTTGTAGATACTATGCTTTATGAATTACCGATTGTCAGCTATTTTAAGCAATTAAGTTGAAACTAAATTGTGTTGTTTCAATGAACCAAATCCTTTGACGTATCAGTCAATAGCAACATCACTGAAATTAAAGAATATATCACCACCTTCAAAGAGGACCAAACTTTGGTCAGAGAAAAAACAGCAAGCTTCACTTTAACATGAAAACTGAAGATCTCAGCATATATTTTCAATGCAGCAGGTGTCAAAATGATATTGATCGGCCACTCTACGTGATATCCCAAACCTAGAAACTCAAATGAATCAATCCCTGCCATTTAGAAAAGAACCATTAGGAGAAAAATTAGCAAAAACATTAAAAGCAAAAGCAACTTAATAGAAACCATCAAGTCCCAATGTATTAAGCTTAACTAAATTTGAAGACTATGAAATAGAAATAAAGAGAAGAAGACATAATAGAAATGAATAAATAATATACCGATGGTGGCTTTGGAAAGAGGCAGGGTGCACTGTTCTTTGATGTAGACAAACAATCTATCCTTGTTGTGGTCGTGTTCACATGATGACTTTTGAACTGACAATTCGAGATAACCTTGGATATCTTGAAGTTTACTATCTGCCTCTACGACACACCACTTCTGTGCTTTCAAGGAGTGGCAATGAAACAAATCACAAAGGTATTTCATCAACATTTTCAGTTCAGAAAAGATAACAAACTCAAAAAGTAACTTGGTATGCATTATAATACATGATTCCACAGAGACGTGATAAATGAATCTGCCCAGTCTGCTAATTCCATAAAGTGGTACCGCCGCAATGCTAGAAGATGCCCTTGCAAATCAAATCCTTCATCTAGTAATTTTATAGTCAACTTGCTGACATAAGTATATCTAGTAAAGATATAGGAATAACAATTACCCATTATGATAGAAACATACTTGGATGGATCTTTTCAGAAATGCAACTCAATGGTGAGATAATACGGTGAAAAGACTCAGAATCAGGACAAGTAGAAAGAAGCCTGCACTAATTAACCTTAAAGATTGGAGATCTTGGACCATCATAGGTTTTTCTTAGATAATTGCTCGAGATGGAAAGGTATCTTCAAGTGAGAGAAAACCTTAGAACTCTAGGACACATTTGTACAATCTATAGAACAAACCTTGTTCAAGTAAGGTCGTACTAAGTGAGAGAAAACTCTGACTTTAAATTGTACTAAAAGCCAGCTAACAAGGTTGTTAGATTCTTTCTTATGAGAAACGAAAAAAACAAAATAAAGAGATAGTACTTGCAATAAAGGGCATACAAAGTGAAGGAGTATAAGCCCATTAAAAGCCAAAAT
>JAOANK020000057.1:1200481-1215557 GCA_026257165.2 Telfairia occidentalis | reverse complement strand
TAAAACATACTAAGATAACAGGGTAGAAAGGAGGAATAGAAAGATTTGATTTGAGATGCTATAAATAAGATGCACAAGGAAAGAAAAGACCAATGATCCTTGCTTCAAAATCCTTTATCATATAAGAGAACTACACAAAGAGATGAAGCATAAGGAGAAAGTTGGAGAAGGAATACCTATAAACCAAAGACCAAAAATAAAATATGCGGTTGTAAGAAAGGCCCTAGTTAATAGGTCAAGAGGAGCAAGAGGAAGACTTAATTTGAAATGCAAGAAAGCGAGGAATAAGGTTTTTGAGTATAGGATGCACTAAGATCCATGCATCAAAATCTTCCATTATTAGAGAAAGAGAGTTTCATTAACAAAAGAGAAGAATAAGAAGAAAGTTCAACACCAGGGATCAAACCTGATGTTTAAGATGGAGCATTGGGTGATAGGAAAGATCATAGATTTTTCTCTATTTCATAAAAAGGAAAAAAGTTATATATAACTAGTTTATGAGAATTATTATATCTATTATTTTCCAAAGAATTGCCTAGTTTTGTGAGTTGTTTCTAATTTTATTTTATAATTTCTCTACGTGAAGAGATAGCAGAGAGTTTTCACCAATTACGGGCTTTTTTGTAGATGCTGGTTCCTCTGAGGTTTGACTTTCCATATACTTTCAGTATTTCACTTCGTTAGATTATGTTGGCTTTATTTACAAATTGTTAGTCTTGAAAATTTTCTACATGTGCATTTGAAATGACATTTCTATTTTTGGTTGAAATAGGTCATTGTTCGTAAGTGGGATCAGATGGAGGAACGATTAGTTAAAGTATTAGAAGAAGAGGTTTGCATTTCTTTTTATTTATTCATTCAAGATTTATTATTATTATTTTTAGGTTAGAAACTACCAAGCTTTGATGTAAGTTTTAATAAGAATGGCATTGACTATGCCATTTCGAAAAAATTCGTGGGGCATTTCTGTAAAATCAGAACTGAGAATGTTCCATCTTGTTTTAAAGAACTTCCATTTATCTCAATGAAATAGATAGATAGTGAAGTCAATGCGGTTCCTTATAAAGAAAAAAAAAAATTTGTTTTGAAGAACTAGATAGTGAAGTCATTCGAGTTGGGGCCCTAATTGTTTCCTTAGGCCCCATTTGATAACCATTTGGTTTTTAGTTTTGCTTTTTAAAATTTATAAGCTTACAAAAAACTACTTTCACCTACAAGTTTCTATGTTTTGTTATCTACTTCCTACTAATGTTTTCAAAAAACAAGCTAAATTTTGAAAACTAAAAAAATAGTTTGTCGTTAGTTTTCAAAAATTTGTTTTTGTTTTTAGAATTTGACTAGAAATTCGAATGTTTCTTTAACAAATGTGAAAACCATAACTAGAAATTTGGGAGCAAGCAAGCATAAATTTCACAAACGGAAAACAAAAAATGAAATCGTTACCAAATGGGGCCTTAGTTATCAACAATCCATTTCACTTCTTCAACTAGTGAAGAACTCTTTGAGAAGAAGCTTATTATATTGAAGAAGAGAGACCAACTAAGATTAGTAGGGAAACCAAAGATAGAGTTATCACAGGAAAAGAATTTCTTAAAGTGGCTTACAAACTCCTCAATATCAGCTTTTGCAATAAGAATCTTATCCTGACTGTTTAGGATTTATTTATTATTTATTTATTATTATTATTTTTTTATAAGAAACAATTCCATTAATGTATGAAATTATAAAAAAGGGTGAGACCCAAGCCAACGGAATTATGAAAGACTTCTCCAATTAGACAAAAAAGTAGTAAAGCTATAGGAATGGAATATGAGAGATAATTTACACCAAGAGATAGCCAAAAACATCACACTATCAAAAAAAGATTTAAAAGATTGTTCCTTATCATTAAAGAGAAGACGATTCCTCTTGATCCATGTTGACCATAAAAGGCCAGGTTGATATGTATCTCAAAGACCATTTTCACCTTTTTGAATGGATGGCCCGTAAAATAAGAGACAATAGGCAGTGGGGGTCCTTCGGATGAGCCAGATTCCAACTAAAAGCTGCAAGAATTGTGCTCCAATATTGATAGGCAAAGGAGCATGATGAGAAAATGTGGTCCTGATTGTCCCCCTTTTTTTTGCAAAGGACACAGTGGATTTTGACTGGTTAGAATTTCAAAATACGTATCTTTAGTTCTGACCGCGCATAGACTGCAATAATGTAGTGTTTTCATCTCCTTCAAGGTTCTATCTGAGCTTCCATTTCTTAGCCCAAGTCTATGTACTTTCAAAATGATCTATTTGGCATATATTTTTGCTTCTTTTATCCTTTTCTAAAATGATTACAGAGGACTCCTCAAAGGATCTGATCTACAGGAGCTTATTTTTCTCTCGAGGGTGGATATTTCCAAAAACTTCTTTATTCTACACTTGTAGGTTCTCTTGAATTCTTTAAATTTTAGCATAAGTGTCTTGACCTGCCTTTTGGTGAGGATTCAGCTTCCCAGTTATCGCATAAACTAAAGAATGTGGGGTGATGCAACTTGATACTTAGCAATAGCATGCGAGTTGCAAAATGGGAAAGCCAAATCCTCTTAGCAAAGGAATCTATCAATTTTCAGAAGTGTGGGCCTTTCCCCAAGGTTAGGCCAAGTGAATGAAATGTGGAGTAGCGACGTATCAATGAGTTTAATTCTCCGATAATATGGTTGAGAAAGCAATGAAGATCTCGAAGTTTCCCTCAAAAAGCTTCTTCTATGTTTACATGGGTTGGCCCATAAGTACTTGACATCCACCTACAAAAGCCATCATTTAAATGAAATTCTATAGAGAGAGAGAGAGAAAGGGAACAGATTCAGCCGCAATGATGGCACTAGAATTCTACATAATTAGGATGCTTCGAGATGAGGCAACAACATCCACAAGCCCAATTGATGCCTTTAGAGCTCTAGAGGGACTTCGTGGTTTTAAGCGTGACATGGCTGAGCTGGTTTCTTGCATTGCAACTCTATCTCGGGTCCACTGGAACAAATAGCATCTTTAACACAAGACATTTGGCTGGTTATCCAAGGCTTCTTATGTTCCATGAAAAGACTAACATAAAGACTCAGATAGCCCATTAAAGGAGTTATCTCCTCCATTAAATTAAAAAAAATATATCGTCGAGAGATCAGTGAAATGATACATTAATGCCCGCTATTAGTTGGAGTGCTTAATTTTTCACAATATTTCTTATACAGTGCTGGTGTACAGTTAGACTTCTTTCTTGTGGAATATAGAAGACTATGTAGCTCTGATGCCGACTCTATGTTGTTTGCATTCCTATGTGCAAACAGTCATTAGATTTTAATACGTGCATACTGTTTAAACTTTAAAGTGAGACACTTTTTCCTTTAACGTAGAACTTCCATAATTTTCTTTATAGGGATAGTCAAATGCAATTGAGATGGTGTGTCATGAAGTCTTGTTCATGTTCATTTTTCATAGATCAATCCCTTGTTAGTTTTGTCTATTGATTCTTTTCATATCTCAAATAGGACGAACGATATGGTGAAGCAGTTAGACGATTGGAATTTGACAGACAACTTGGCCCCTATGATCTAGGCCAATATGGAGAATGGAAGCGAAGATCTAACTATATCAACAGTAGCACAATTAAACGGCTAGGCATGCATCCTTTGCTATTTGAGTGGATAGTCTGTAGGGCTTACTTCTCTGGCATTTTTGCATGTAAATTTTCTTTTACTTGGAGTGGCCTTTGCTATGATTGCTCGAGAAAGATGGTAAAAATATATAATTAATCATGACAGGTCTCATATTGGGGATATGCTAAATGGGTAATCTTACAAGTCTTTGATTTTACCAAATTTGGTTTGATTTCACGTTAGGTTTTCTTTTATGCATGAGTTTGGCCACGATCATTATATTACAACTTACCTTATTGAAGTACTAGTAGTTGACGAATTTAAAAATTCTCGAAACCCCAGTTACTTGTTTCTATTTGTTTCCCTAGTTTCTCTCTCTTTGCTTTCTCATTCCCCTTTTATATTTTACTTTTGGCTTTTCCCCTTTGCCATTCTACATCTTGGTTTTGCTTGCCACCTTCCTGTTTGGTTTTGGTTTTGGTTTCATTTGTGGGATTCAAGTTTCTTATTGTTAACGCGCTTAATATATAGGAAGTGATATTTGTACGTTGGAACCTTAGCAGTCAATAGGTTAAGCACTGGCTAAGCAGGATGAAGCCGTAGAAGTTTGTAAATGTCTAAATGATTCAGAGGCCAACTTCATGTTTGTAAATGTTGTTTGGATGTTGGAACTTTTAAAGAGTTTAAGTTGATAGTAACAAGTGTTGGGAACCACAGTTAAGCATTTTCAAATGCTCTTGGGGTTTGGATAAAGGCTCAAAGAAAAATATTATTCAAGTGCGAAGGGTAGTATTCCTGAAAAGTAAAGCACGATTGTTATGGATTAATGTATAGCTATCTTTATGACTCCTTTTGCTGGGCTGTTTTTTTGTGTATGCCCACTCTCTTTTTTTCCATTTTTTCGTAATGAAAACTTTCTAATTTTTTTTAAAAAATTATTATTTGAAATATTTCGTTAGAAAGAAACCAAATAATTTTTCAAGCACTTGATTTGTTCAAAAAATAGAATTTACTAAAAGTGATGCTTCGCTATGTTCACAATCAAGATTGTTTTCTAATTATTCAATCAATGTACTCGATGTAAACTGGATTTTTTTTTTCCTTTTTTTTTAATAGTTATTTGACTGTATTTCTCTCTTATCTTACATTATAGCTTTTCGAACATCAGTTTTCTTAATATATAGATATCACTTTCCTGCCAAAAAAAATAAAAAGTAAGTACTTAATTTTGTAGCTTTTGAAACTCTCAGTTATTGCATTCTCGTGATCCCAGGCTTGTACCATACCATTTATAGAGATAGTCAGATAGATCTTCAGTATGCTTAGTTATGGATATAACCTTTATATTCTAGACAGTTCATTCAATGTACAGAACCCATCGGAGGAAACATTTCTGTGGCATGTGAACCTGGGATTTCTCAAAGCACTTCCAAATCAGCAATGGAGAAAGTCCTGGATGATCAGTTAATGGCTGGTAAGTTTGCAGCACCTGTTGGTGCATCTCAGAGGAGGGGATGTTATTACACAGAAATTCCACGTGTTATCAAACAAAGAGGAATTCATGGGCAAGAACTTACTTATTTGAATCTTGATAAGGTAATTAGGGACTGGTATAAATTTTTTCAAAATTAAATCTTGTTGGAGATATCATTGTGCTGCAACATTTGTTTATGGAAACAGTTTCCTAATTTGCTTATGATTATTCTGACCTTCGTAGACTTCACTACTAGAAAAGTTACTGGAAAATGATTTTGGAGGATCAGAGGACCTGCTTCTTGGGGAGCTACAGTTTGCATTCGTTGTATTTTTGGTTAGTACTGCATGTGGAGTTTTCTCATTTTGTTAGCAGATCTTTGTAACATCTAATGTTATGCAGATGGGGCAATCACTTGAAGGATTTCTACAGTGGAAATCATTAATTAGCCTGTTTTTTGAGTGCACGGAAGCTGTAAGTATTTGATCTCCATGGGTAAATTTTGGATATGTCCATTTATTCTTTCATGATTAAATTTTTCTATCAGAATGCCACCTTTCTTAGACTATTTCGTTTGAGTGAAGTTTTCTTCAACTATTCCTTATATTAAGAGTAATTTCTTTATTTGTTTGTAATATAAGCTTGTTTCCATGGTCGTAAATAGTATTTATTGTACTCAGAAAGACTTGGATGACACCTTCTCATTATTTCGCCTCTTTACCAAGTTGATTTCGTCTGAAGTCTAAGCTCCAACAGAGTTCCACAATATTTTATGGTCCACCGTTTTATTCTCCATCAGTTGTTTTCCTCGATGCTTCCTGAAGTCTATAGAAAGCTTTTTTTAGGTTACTCACAAACTTAAGACGAGGAGGATAAAAGAGCTTCAGGTTAAGACATATAAAACAATCCCCTCAATTTGCCCATTGAGGAAGGCATTGTTTAATAACAACTTGCTTGGACTTGCCAATCTCTAGAAATGTGGACGGTGAGAATAACTTTGATATCTTTTGTGATAAGAAACACAGATGTATTCAACCATAAAGGGAAACATCCTAAAGGTAGGGTGGAGAGAGCCCCCAAAAAAGACTAATTACAGAAAAGCTTTCCAATTCAAAAGAATAGTTGAGAGACTATAAGACTTTGCAAACTCTTTGTGAATGGAGCTCCACCAAGAAGCCAAAAGCTGAATACTATAGACAAAAGAATCTAAAGAATTAGAATCGTTTTCAAAAAGTCTAAGATTTCTTTCCTTCCAAGTAGACCAAAGAGCTGCCGCCACAGTGTTTGCCCATAAGACCTTAGATTTTCCACCAAAATTCAGACCCCAAAGAGCTTCCATCATCCACTCTTCAATGCATTTAGGTAGACAAATAGAACTAGAAGTTATTTTTCTAAATGTGAGAATAACTTTGATGGTGCATACTTTTACAACAGAACTAGAAGTCTTGAAACTTTCATGTATACATCCGGTGTTTGAAGAAATTTCTTAGCCTCTAATGACATTTCTCGTAATAAGACTTATGTCTCCCATTAGAAATATGATTTTTAAAACATATTTCGGTTCTACAAAGGAAATGACTTTTAGTGTTAGACACAATCTTATAAGTTTAGGATTAAACTTGTAATTTAACCTTAATTTTTATATCTAAATCTTTATTTAACTTCCATGGAAGCACACTTGAATTTATAGTTGTTAACAATGAGTGAGAAAAATTTGAGATTGAACCAAATACTTATTCTATTATGTATTTTGCTCAGTATATTCACGTACAGTACTAAACATTATTTTTTTAAATGTTGAAATTAAGATTCAGTTTTTTAATACACTACCAAATACATTTTAGAAGTTCGTGAAAACACGAAATACATTTTTATTTTCCATTAAATCCTCTATTTTCAAATCACTACTTTCATATGATGAACCAAATGGACTCTTAGCATTGGACTGGGAACGTGAAGTCTCTTAACATAGTTCCATCTTCTACTAGTTTTTATCTAGATGGAGTTACTTCCAGTGAATCTTGTTCCTTTTTAGGCATAGTGATGTCTTGTCTTTTTGACTGATTTTTCTTCCATTTCATTGTTTTTTTATATTATTTCTGATAAAAAGGCCATCTCATAGGTAAACTATGGAATTCTATTCATTATTTTCCATGAGTATGCTGAAAATCCTTTAATTTATTTTCTATTTTATTGTTCCTTGGAGTTAAAAAAATCAGGGGCATGGCTGGACTACATTTTTTTTCCGTTCCAGCCTAGTTATCTCTTTTTTTGCTACGTATTTCTTCCATGTACATCAGATTGTACCCTTAGTTCGTTAGGATATCTGACCTTGGATGAAAAAGATCAGGGGTATAGTTTGCATTTCTTGTTCCAGCTGAGTTATATTATTTCGTCAATATGCACTTTAAGATTTCACATTTTGTTGCAGCCTTTTTGCACAAGGAGTCGACTATTCACAAAGGTGTGTTTCGTGATCTTTAACTATTTTGAATGTTATTGTCGTCGTCCCTCTATCATTTATTGCTGTCATGTTGCACTGTTCACTGTAGATGTAGATGCACAATTTTGAACATATGGGATTACTACTCTTCTATAAAGGAGCAATATTTATTATTTAATTAGGCCTTATCCCAGTTAATGTACGGGATATTTGCTTGACTTAAAAAATGTGACCGTGTTATCTTTTCTCCTGCTGATGATACTTGATAAAAAACTGACATTTATGAGTTCCCTAATGTAGGACTGGTCACTTGTGGTAATATTTGGATTTTTTTTTGTAAGGAAAGGTGCATTCCGGATATCAAATGATTACTACTGTTTGCTTTTCTTTTGCTGCAAGTTGCAAACTACCTTTCTAAAAGCTCTATGTTTGCTTGCCATATTAATCCTCAGCATTGAATGAGAGCTCTCCAGCTCTCTAATGCGCTCACAATTTTTGGTAGCCTCATCATTTGTGTTCATTGTTCCTTTTTATTGCTTTTTTTCCCCAGTATATGGTTTTTCTTCTAGTGACGAGCTTATCGTGTTTGTGTACTTTTTTCCTTACCTTCTTAGTAGTTTCGGGAATTGTGGATACATTGCGTCAATGTCTTGCAATCCGAATCTGCTTCTTGGGGTATTTGCTTGTCGGTACTTGGGAGTCTGGTCTTGTCAGTTTGTTGTGTCGTTTCTCTTTTTTGCAAATGCCTGTGCCAGTTGTTGTTCTTGGCTTCTTCTTCTGCACGTCCTTTCTTTCTCGTACGAAAATACAGTCCATTTTGTATATCTTAGACGTGAAATCTTTTTTCTTCTTTAATTCCTTCTCTTTTTTATTATTTTAAATTGTTGTCTAGAGCTTTACCACGTCTTTTCTCATATTTCTAATAAATTTATTGTTTTAGCATATATGTCGGCAGTCTACACTTTCTTCCGTTATTATTAACCTTGTTGCTTTTTTGTTTGTATGTCTGACATTTCGTTGAACTATTGCAGTTCATTAAGGTCATCTACTATCAATTGAAGTATGGATTAGAGAAAGACCATTCCAATGTCTCGGCAAGATCATCGACAATTTTAGATGGATCGTGGTTTTCTACCGATAGTTTCTTATATCATCTATGTAAGGTAGTTTGGCCATTAATAAACTACCACTAAACCCAAAATTTTATGTTGATAGGTTAGGATATATGAAATGTTTTTTGTTTATATATATAATCTTAATGTTTTCCCTAATTTGTGGGTTTTGAAATTACTCTTAAGGCTCAAAAAATTATTATCAATATTGATCGGAAAGAAAATGATATCAAAGTGTTTAGACATAGAATCTCCTGCATAAGCTGATAGGTTCAGTATATTTAGTACTTTATACAAAATCTTTTCGACTATCTTGCTTTTACAACATTTTGAAATTATACTCTCACTTCATTGATTGTGGTGAGTATTCAACTATTTGAGGGTCATATATGTTATGTTAAATTCATTGACTTGTTCATTGCAGGTTTTTGTTGAGTTTGTTTCCTTGTGATGTTATGTTATTTGAGATTTATATATCGTATTGTCTAAAATATGAACCAACGTCATGCAGGATTTCTTTTCGTTGGTGCTAGAGGCTCCAGTTGTTGATGGAGATCTTCTGACATGGGTATGTGCATCTAACCTAATTTATGTAATTATTCCGTTGTTGATTTTGAACCATTTCTAAGATGCAGGCTTGAAAGTTCGTGAGGTAATTATACTTATTGGGTTTATATCAGATGGAACATTAACATAATCTCAATGTTCTTTTGATAAATGATGTGAATTTCTAAATAATGTAATCCTGTTGAATTTTTAGCATGGTCGCATCATCTGGCACTGATTTTGTTTGCTTTTTTAGCCTCCATAGGTGATTCCACCAAATTTTAGACTTCTTCAACCCAACCTGATTTGATTTGTGTTCTTCAGCCCTTGACCGACAAGTTCTCTTTTTATCTCTGACCTTGAATTTTTAAATTTTTATACCACTAAAAATCCCCATGAAAATTCCCTTCCCCCCCTCTTGTTTTAGTTTCAGCCATACTGTCTTACTATGCCAAAATTGGTTTTTTTCTTGACTGTGCCCACCGTTTCCCACAACCAACCACTTCAATGAAGCTACAACTCTCACTTCTGCCCAAACTTTTGTGGAAAAATTTTATCGGCTCTTTTTTTTTTTTTGGAAAAGATACCATTTCATTGATGGGTGAAATGAGTACAAGAGGGCAAAGGCCATTAATTACAAAAGGCTTTTTCAAGAAACACAAAGGTTAGTGAGGCTATAGTTACAAAAAAGGTTTACACCAAGTAAAAACAGTATACAATGTAAAATCCAAAAAAGAGTCTAAGGTCCGGTAATTATCGTTGAAAATACGGGCGTTTCTCTCCATCCATGTAACCCATATGAAAGCTCTGATGATATTCTCCCATAAGGCTTTCTTTTCATTCTTGAAGGGGTAGCCCATAATAGCAAATTTTAGCAAAGGTGTGGATTCCTTAGGGTGAGTCAAATTCCATCTGAAAGCAGAGGTGATGAGATTCCAGACGCTGTTTGCTTGTGCACAAGAGTTAAAAAGGTGATCTTGAGAATCTGGTCCATGGCGGCAAATGGGGCAGCAGCTGGGGGAAAAAGTCATCCATGAAAATTTTCTTTGCAGCCTGTCTTGAGTGTTGATAGAAGAGTGAAATACCTCTCACCAAAGAAACTTCGATTTTTTCAGACGTAAGATTTGGAAGGGGACCTGTCCGAAAAATTTTTATCCACTCTTTGAATCTACGTATCTCAGTTTCTCAATCTAACGGGTGTAAGCTACAACTTGTGGAAAAAAAAGCTTGTTATTTAGTGTGTTTAGACAAGTCAAAAAATATTTCTACCTTAAAATCGTATTTTTCATTTTAAATAGTAACTTATTCTATAAAATTTTCATTTTTAAAAGTATTCTTTGGAACCATTCCATCATTTTCTATATAGTATCATTTGATATCAGTTAGCAGAGATAGAATCTTGTGTGGTGGGCCCTGCAAGTTAGTAGCCTATACTATGATTTCACTTTACGATCAGCTAGTCAGGTTGCATTCGGTCGGTGCATCGAGATGTCACGAGTCTTTGTTTTTTTCTCCCCAAACTATACAAAAAGAGTTTATAATCCTCTATAAGAGTGGTTTATCTCCTAAAATAATATAATTCTCTTTAAACTTTGTGTGGCAGAGTTGTGTCCTGTTCATGTCAACTGTGCATCTGTCTACTATGTAAAAGCACATATTGAAAACTTAATGCATCAAATTTGTCTGTGATAGACAAGGAAACTCAAGGAACTGTTGGAGAACATTTTGGGCTGGAAATTCCAGAAGAACATTGGAACTGATGGAATATACTTTGATGAAGATGATGAGGTCAGTTAATGTTTACACTGAAAATTCTCTCTCTCTCTCTCTCTCTCTCTCTCTCTCTCTCTCACATAGGGAACATATTTACTTTTGCAGTTTGCTCCTGTAGTTGAGATGCTGGATGATTCTGAGTCTTCATAAGTGTTGGAACTCTTTATAGAAACCATGCCGGACTATTCTATTGAGCTTTTACAGACCCATGTATTCGCACAATCATCATCTTCAAATTCAGTAAGTTATTGTCCTTAAACAACCTAGGTTATTCTTGATGGTACAGAATAATTTTCCATTTTTCCTATTTAGCTTGCAAGACCCAAGTTTTTTCCTTCTTAATTGGTATTTAATTGTTTATATATTGACGTGACCTACTTAAATTTAGTTTGGAGAATACAAAAATGTGCCAAATTTGATTGTCATAACACTAGACATAGCTATCAAAAGATTGACTGCAAATTTTATTACACAAAAGGTTGCGATCACATAGCTACTAACCGACCTAACTGAAACTAAAACATTTTATTACCAAGTAATAACCTAACCCCTAATCCCCTATTCTAATTTCAATCCTTCCTCTTAAGCATTTGCTTGAACCAGTGAGCCGACATCTTAGGATACCTCTTGAGGTTATCTTTGTAGTCAATATATACAATGCCAAATCTCGATGTGTAACCCGAGAGCCATTCAAAGTTATCGAGCAAAGACCAAGCAAAGTAACCTGTCACATTGGCTCCATCATCCATGGCTCTTTTCATATTCTGCAAGTATGACTTGAAGTACTTGACTCTCTCTAAATCGAATAGAGCCTCGGGAAGTTGGATGTCGGGTGTGTCCCTACCTGCCAATTTTAAAAAAGAAACAGAAAAAAACAAAACTTTAGACTTGGTAAGAGTTTGAAAATGATTATGATTAATATATTTATGTCTATGGTTCATACCATTCTCTGAAAGAATAACATTAGGGTTTCCATAGCGCTCTTTGACATACATCAAAGCTTTGTACATTCCCCATGGAACTTGGTAGAGCCACCCAGAATAGGACTGAAAATTTTATCATATTACCAACTTTAATCTAGGCAGTTGAAAAAAGAGAAATTAAATTGAACAAATTAATCACTCATTTTCAAAATGGGTTACCTGTGGACCAATTGGTACTCCATTCTTTTCAACTGTAAAAATTAAGATAGAGAAGGAAAGAAAATTAATACAATTAGTAGAGAAAAGAGAATTAATACCTTGAAAGGGTAAAAACACTAAAATTGCTTTGAAGAAAGTACTTAATTTCTTCCCAAACTGCTCGTAGAGGAAGTACTTTTGCTTAAACTCTTTTTTTTTTTTTTTGTTGTCGAAAACTCATCCTAAGGGGGAGAATAATTTAACATAGCAAGAGAGAGGGGATATTAGAACACTTACAAGCAAAGCCAACATTCCAATCAGATTGATACCCGGGGACTTCAGGTTTAGGCCAATTTGGGTTAAACATATAGAAAGTTGTGTACTGATTAACCCCTAAGAAGTCAATTGACCCTTTCACTAATGCAACTTCTTCATCACTGAACTTTGGTAGTCTTTCTTTAACTATTTCTTGCATTGTTCTTGGATATTCTCCATATGTAATAGGATGCAAAAACCTAAAACCCCCACACACAGAAAAAATGTTAAAAACAAAACAACCAAACACATCCCATATGAAAATAATCTCCATTTTTTTGTTGTTCATATACCAGCCAATATGAAAATCTCTTGCTCTTTGTGCTGCATAATTATCCTCTTTTCCCCTTGTTAGAGGCTCATAATACACAAAATCCAACAGAATCCCAATTCTTCCTCCTTGTGCTGCCTGAAATAATACTTGCAGAATTTTAGAGAACTTTGGAGAATAAGAAACAAACTCTCCTATTGTTTTTTCTACAATGGTGTGTGTTTGGAAACTTTACTTGGTAGTTCTTTCTATATCTATCAACAGCTGCAGCATGAGAAAGAATCATGTGATGAGCTGCAAGATAAGGCTCGGTTCCCGAGTTGCCTTCGGTGCAATTTCCGTATTCTTTAGAACACCTCGAAGGCGGATTTATACCGTTGTCGAACCCTAGAGCCGCTATGACTCTTGGCTCATTGAATGTCATCCAATTCTTCACTCTATCTCCAAAATGTTCAAAGCAAAATTGTGCATAGTCTGCAAAATCGTTTCTGAATACAAATACTTATGGTTAGAGATTCATTTTAGGAATTTCCTATTTTATATCACCCTCGAATTGAATTGTTTATCTCTTATCTATTAGGGAACTATCTCTCAAGTTCGAACCTTCAACTTTTTGGAAGATAGATGTCTTAACCAACTGAGCTAGGCTCGGTTTGGCTTGTTGAACTTACACAGTTTGATGATAAAACTTACACAATTTGCTTCCCCAATAGACCTCCATATCTCTCCTGAAGTGTCAATGGAAGATCATAATGGTAAAGATTTGCATATGGAGTGATACCTACAAAGTGATCAATATAGAATCATTATTTTGATCATGAAAAAAATAACAGAACCATAATCAACCAAATCCAACAATTTTGTAAGAAAATTGAAAATCATTTTTTCTTCTTCTTAAAATTAGAATGATACCTTGATCAATCATATAATCAATCAATCTGTTGTAGTAAGCAACACCCTTCCAATTCACTGCACCAGTTCCATCTATACAAAAAAAAAAGTTAAAAAAGATAATCAATTAACTTTATAATTCCATGGTTTCAAAACTAAATAATATAATCTAAATCAATGAATTGTTTTTGGACTAATTACTTGGAAATATCCTTGGCCACGAGATCGAGAATCTATATGCGTCAAAGTTCAATCTTTTCATGATATCAACATCTTCCTGAAATAATATCAACCCCCCAAAAAAAAAAATTCTGAAAATTGATATAAATTAAACTCAAGTTTAAAATTTTCAAATTATCATTTTGCAAACCTTATATCTGTGGTATTGATCAACAGCAACTTCTCCAGTGGCATTGCCAGCAATATTTCCTGTTCCAAAAAAAAAAAAAAACATTGAAAAAGAAACCTTAAAAAAGAGAAGAAAAAGCTGTTGAAAACATGTTACAAAACCTGGGATTTTAACGTAAGGATCCCAAATGCTCTGTCCTCGACCATCTTTGTCAGCCATTCCTTCTACTTGATAAGCAGAAGTTGCAGTTCCAAATATAAATCCTTCTGGAAATGCATCTCTACTCAGCCCTCCGGTATCGAAATTAATCTTCGAGAAATCGAAACTGTACAACCGATCGGTTGCCTCGGCCCGACATAGGCTGAAGAACACAAAAACCAAGAAGAAGAAGTTGCAACAGAGTTTCATGTTCATGGTATTGAGAGAGTAGCTTTGTTCTTTCTTCTTCAGCTGTTTGAGTTTATATAATATGAGAAAATGTATCTTGCTGTTAGGATATCGGAATCTCGAACCTGAAATCTAGAATTTTAGTTAGAATATAGTTGGAAAGAAATCATGATTAATGAAAAATTTAAAGTAAGTTGTTTAAAGGCTTTAATTTCTCCTCATTTTTTGGGTGTTTGACAACCGATGAGTTCAAAATGCAAATGAAGTATGTTTGTTCTCTTCCATTTCTGCATGAAGTTTTAAATTTTTCTTTTTATCATTAATACGATAGTGGATAAACTTCTTTTTGTATCTATTAATGGTAATAAATAAATGAATAAGATAAATCGCAACGAAAATCTATTAGATATATATACAAATATTGATCTTATCGTATATTTTAAAATTTAGCGCCAATATTAATTTCAGTACTAAAAAAAGGTATATGATAAGTACTCGTAATATAAATCAATTTAAATATTAAAATTCTGTTCTTAATAAATAAAAATATATAGAATAATATGATAAATCAATTTATTTATTATTAGTTCTTACCACTTACATTTTAAAAACGAAAAGATTAAATTGAATCAATCATGTGAAATAATTAGTCAATCATGTCGAGTAATATGATTTTTTTTTTTTGAGTTCAACATTTGTAAGGATGAGGATCGAATCATCGACCTCTGCGATGGTAGTACATACCTTTATCCATGAATTATGCTTG